>QTSX02003603.1:0-434732 GCA_014839935.2 Entomophthora muscae
AGCTGATTGAAGAAACTGAAATTTCAAAGGAAATCAACATAAATGAAGAGGAAACTGATCAAATGGAAGCAGATGAAAATGAAGCAGAATCAAGAAGCATAAGAGCTACAATAAACAATGAAAATGTATCAAATGAAAATCAAGAATAAGAACAAGTAGCATGGGAAATAAGGAAGATAAGACCCAGGAAATCAAATGAAGAGCAGCCAACGCTCATGAAGTTTGTTGAAGGGGCGCTGGTGGCTGAGGGTGCCGCAGGGGAAACAATCAGTAAGTTTTTTATGTTTTCTTTAAATTTACTTTAGCTGTAGCAAGAAATGGGGACAAGGTTGTCAAAGTGGCGGCTTTCACGCTGAGTTGGGTTTATGGGGGTTACCAATCATTGGTAGCCCCTGTAAAGCAAATAAATAAAAATTAAATTAATAAAATAATTCAAAATAACATCAATCAATATGCAACAAAAGAAGCAATGAATAGGTAATTCAAAGCGCCATAAGAAAGTTCAACTTGGGTCAGAGAAGCCTATGAAGTAGGCGCAAGTATCAATTTAAATGAAATGGTGGGAATTAAAATGAATGTCAACATGAATTTTGACAAATATATCTTTGAATGTCTTGAAAAATTTCAATTTTTAACTATGAACTCATATGGAATAAACCTGAAAAAATTAATTTCAAGTTCTGCAAGAAAAAATCAAGGCATCATCTTTAATAACTTAATAAAAGCAATATCAAATCAAATAGGCAAAGCATTATTATTCAATAAGATAAAACCTTTATTCAAATCTTTTGCAGAGGCATAGGTGGCTGATCCCTCCAAAATGCCCGTCTTGCCTTTACTCAAATTTTCAAATACATCCTATATGAATAGATTAGTCATTATATACAAGAAATTTTGCTTATTTGTGGAAAGCTATACTTCACAGTGACTTCACCTTGCTGTTTACCTTGGGGTAATCATCCATTGCATCATGAAAGCCAATGTGAAAAAGCTGGAGGATGTCCCCTTTCAAATGGACATCTGCTGGATGGCACTGGATAAAATGAAGATGCTGCAGGGCTACCAAACCGTAGAGCATGTCCTATATAACTGTTTTATGTTAGCTTTGTTGTACAGATACACAATACCTCCCAAGAACCAACTCATAATCAATTTTATTTTACAACTGCCTTTTACAAGACACTCTGCAACCACCAGGGTGCTGAGCGTCACCCCTCTTGCAATTGCATCCAGAGTTGTCCACCATGTACAAAAGAGTATGTGGTCCCAATTGGAGACAATAGCAGAAATTTTAATTTTAATTTTAAATTTTATTTTAAATTTTATTTTTAATTTTAATTTTAATATTTAAATTATTATAGTAATAGATGTAAATATATTATAATACAGTAGTTATAGTAAGCAAATACGTAAAATAATAAGATATAATTTAAATTTTTGTTTATTTAGTTGCTTGTTGAGTACGGGTTCATATATTACATAGTTAAACAACAAGAGCTCTATTTATCCGCATCAAGCTGCCTGCTCCAATTATTTTTAAACAAGTGATTGTTTTGAACTTGAATTACTTTTCCCTTTTAATATGATTTGATAAATAGATTTTTTATGCTTAACCTGTGTCATACATACTAATTAGTTTGATATACATGAAAATCATTGGTTTTTGTGTCATGTGGCTGTAGTGTCACTGAAATAATAAGAATCAGGTGATGCCTCACAGTGTCAAATCTGTGGATTTTTAAAAAAGTCAATGGTACTAAAAAGGGGTCACAATTATTTAAATAAAATTAATCAATTTCTCTCTTTTTTAATTTATTTATTTGTTAGCTCTACAGTCAATACAATATTTGGTGCATTATAATAAAAAATATGTATATCTATGTATAGTATAATTGATTTTATTTATCTTTTGTACTAATTCTTATATGTCTATAATACAATCCAATGTCATGTCATTATATATAAATCATAATTTTTGTGTCCTAATAAAAACAAAATAAATAAAAATGAAAACAAATAAAACCAGAGCGCCCATGTATTTGATTGTCTTGGAAGCAAGAGCTTTGGGAAGGGAGGATTCCAAGTGCTTTTAAAAAGCCGCCACCACATTGAGTGGCATTGCAAATTGACTGACCTCAAGGATATTGAAGAGACCTTTGGTGTCCTGTGAAAGCCCTGCTTTGACCATATTCTTGATACACCTGAAAACCTCCTCATTTGGGTTAAGGAATGGAGAATATGGAGGGAGGAAAAGGAGTCTTATTGGGCAGTCAGCCAGGCAGTGGCTGGCCAAATGGCTATTTTTATCAATTGTAGGTAACTCTGATACAACCAAATTCACCTTGTAGAGCCAGACATTATCCAACACAACAATGTTAGGTGTGCCCTGATAATTGATCTGAAGGTACTCCTTTACGGTTCAGAGAAAATCAAGGAATGTCCTGCTATTATGGGAACCCTTGATCATCTGAAATTGATCCAACCTGCAGGGACCAAGAAGCGCAACCATTGAATAGGTCTGGGAACAGACAGCTGCACAATGTACTACACCATCCTTGGACCCCTTCTTGAACCACCTATGCCTAGACCTGAGTGAGGAAGAAAACAGCAATTTGTTGATATAAAAGAACAGGACATTATCAGTCTGCTTAAGAGCCATATAGGTCTCAGCATAAATGTGCTGATCCTCAATGGTCTTGGCGCTGTTTCTATTATACAACAAAACTCCCAGTACTTTCCAAGAGAAGCCCAACTCAACCATGGTTTTGTAGACAAGGGTTTTGGAGACAGAAAGCCCAAACTCTGTGGCAAGCATTGATTGGACATCAAGGGTGTCCAGGTGGCAATCCTTGGTAGCCCACTGCTTGATTGCCTCAAGGTGAGTGGGATGAAGTAGGCTGGGCTGCCGCTTAGCCTTGATGGAATTTTCAATTTGACTGGTGTTGCTGTATTTTTGTTGATATTGCCAATATATCTGGTTGTGACACTAAATCAGGATGCAATATCCCAAACTTACATTCCCCTGTTCAAGCAGTTGATGAGAGCTTCATGCTCACTATCTGTCAACTGATGCCAGCCCTTGGCAGGTACCGCAGCATCCTGGCTAGCAGGCTCAACACAGGGGATGGGGACCTTTGTGTAGAAGGTGGGATCACATTTGTTTGCGGTGGCGCTGTCAATGATGGAATACATCACAGGCGCAGATAGCACAATAGTGGTGGCCAATGGCTTGTAAGACGTGTCAAAAATGCAGAGCAGGAAGTGGCAATTCTTGGGTCAAGAGTGTGGGGCCAAGTGACAACTGGGTAAACAGTGGAGGTGTAAGTAACCTCAGTGTTCCTGATGACCCTGGTGTAGGAGACTTTGATAGCAGGCCTTGAGAGCAGCTTCTGTCTGGGATTCAAGCTGGTTGATCTGGTTTAGGATGGGGGAGGTGGTTGGCTGGTGCTGACGCCTTGGGAGGCCTGTGTGTTAGTATACTCCCCCCAAGTTGTGTTCTGGGTCTATTCTCAGACCCTCTGGGACGCCCTTGTGGACAGGCTGCCCCGCAAGCTGGTGTAGGAGCAGGTTGGGAATGTGATTGTTGGTCCATAAAAATAAAATAAAAATATATTTTAGATTAAATATGTATTTATTTAGGTTTTTGGTTTGATTATGGGTAGTTGTTTTCTCTTGATTTATCCTTGAATAGTAACAGAATTTATATATCTGTGATTTGAAGTATATAATGTTTTATACTTTCTTGGTTTGGATAATTTTAAAGTTTAACCACTTTTTATGTCTAAACATGGTTATTGATATTGAATTTTTAGTTTGATTTTAGTTGTGGTGGAGCTTATTGATTTGGGTTGGTGTTTCCTAATGTGCTTACTGTATATTAAATTTGGATTCTAGTTCCCGCAATTAATATCTGAGTTTACTAGTGGCATTCAAAAGTGATTTGAAATTTGGTTCATGGATTTGCAATCCTGAAATTTTGAAAAACCTAGTAAACTTAATGAAAATGGTTGATGGATTTGAACGCTTCAAATCTGATTCCAGTTAATTCATTCCATCCATTGGAAATATATAAATTGACTTGAACTTTGCAAAGTGTCTATGAGTTCCTGCATTTTTAAAAATTCAAATAAAAATACAAAAAGATCAACTTAATTAAAAAAGGCCATCCTGCAAAAGTGATTTGAAATTTGATCAAGGATTTGACAATCCTGCATTTATATGTTTAGGTTCTGAATTTACAGTATGAATTAAAAGTAAATTTAGATAATATTAAATCAAGTCTGAGCCTTTGATTATGACGTCAACCCAATTCCAGTAGTTAACTATGTATCTCAGCATCTAGAACAGCTAGAGCTATCATGTTAGATTAATTTTTCAGATAATTCTGATCAAAATGGCATCAATGTCCTCTGAATTTCATGAAAATCATTATATTTAATCATAATTTTATCATAGCTAGTTTGCTCTGCTGATGTTCTTTTGGGATGAAGCTGTGTTAAGCAAGGTTTCCTCTGAGCAATATGCAGCTACTTGGATCATCTGGTGCATCCAAGTAGAATATTCTATTATTTCACTTTGGAATAGATAGATTTGAAATTTCCAAGCCAACCATTCTATACTTAAAATAGCATTTATTTATCTGTTTTAATTCAAAATTTTTAAAACTGATCATGCTCTCTTTTCATTGGTCAATTCAATCCTCAGCAGTTTACACATCCAATCATATAAAAGGATCTCAAACAATTGCTGTTTCCTTTCTAATTTTAATCCACCCATTCTAGAGTTGCATAATCTATACAGATAAGCCACTTTGATATGGTTGGATTGGGTTAGCCATTAATTTAAAATTCAAGTAATTAAATATAAATTAATTAAAGTTCAAGTGTGTGATGGTCTACATGTAAATGATTTGGTAGGCAAGGGTTGATTTGGCTTCAAAGAAGGACACTATGCTGGAGATTGACAATGTGTTGTTGGTTTATTGCAGGTAGAGGCCTAGTAGGGAATGGTGGCTACTAGGGACGGTAAATCCTAGCTAGTAGGTGTAAAGACTACTAGAGGCAGATGTTGTCTCCACCCAGCAGAAGATATTGGCTTCTATGGGCTAGAGGTCTTCACCCAGCAGGGAACTGTAGCTGCTTGGGGTGGGGAGTGGTCCAGCCTGATGGGTAGCATGTGCTACTCAGGCTGGGTGATGTTTAGACCCTGTCAGGTAACGTGGGCTGCCAAGGCAGAAGAGTGTGTCAGCATGGTAGATCACTTAGGCTACCAGGGCTGTAAGTTTTGGACCCCTGGCAGATACCGCGGGCTGCCAGGGAGGGGAAGAGCTCTGAGGGCTTTACGTACCCTGATACACTTACAAGAGGTCTGTGAGCAAGCATCCTACCTAGCAGACTAGTAGGGCGCCCTCATTTATGCCCCTATGGGAGTTTTGGGGAGAACCCAAAGTGAGCATTGGAGGGCATAGATTTGCTCAGAGGTGTCACCAAGGCAGTTTGCTTGGGGAAGCAGCTGCAGAACTTGGTATCATCAGGCCTCTGGGAAGTAAATCTGATTACTTTGCAACAGAAAGCCCAGACTTAATCACCTGGGTGAGTAAAAACAATGGCATAGACTTTAATGATCTATGGTTGGATGGCCTAAGTGAAATGCCACTTGCAAGGGCCCAGTCAAACGCCAGTTCAATGTAGACTCATGCCTGGGTCTACAGGTTCTGGTAACAGTGACTGAGATAAAGAACCAAGGTGGTTCATTTTATGGGATCAGCAGAGAAGACTAGTAAGAAGGACTGTATGATCACAGTGAAGACTAGTTGAGTGACTGTTAGTTCATGTTGAAGTTTGGAACCAAAAATGGTTCCTTGTGCAGTTGGAACCAAGGTGGTTTATAGTGAGGATAAGCTGAAGGACTGCAAGATCATGATGCAGAAGTAGCTGATCATAATTCAGGAGAGCTAAAGGATTGAAAGATCATGATGCAGGAGTAGCTGATCATAATGCAGAAACAGCCAGAGGACCAAGAGATCAGGATGCAGAAGTAGCTGTAGATTTGATGGATGGAATAAGCTGCTTTGAGACTGAAATGAGCTGGCTGAAGGATCAGAAGATGATGATGAAGGACTGGTGGTCTGGAGAAATGAGCCAAGATTTTGCCTAATTAATTTGCTGAGGTGAGAAAATTTGGAATGTTTTGCCTTGGTTTAGTAGTAAAATTAAGAAGGAATGTGGATAGAAGTGTGGGTAAGAGATTTATTTGTTAAGTTCCTAGGATAGATGAAGATATGTTGCTATGAGAGCTAGATACAAAGTTGTTTTGGTAGGACATTTTCCTTGGATTTTACCATATTTGTAAATATATGGGGAAAACGTTGAAGAGGTCCAAAAAGAACAATTTAAATAATATTCTACTATTTAAATTGGTTTAGGTTGAATGCATGGAGCACTGGTGCTGGAATAATGGACTAGTTAACACTTTGGTGCACAGAGAGTTGTGAATTTGAGCAGTTTGAGCGGTAGAAATTGTTTTCCTAGTTGGATCCCAGTGGAACTTCAGAAATGGTCCATTTTTGCGCTCTGAATTCATTGGTTGAGTTCTGGCAGGTTTCCTGATGAAAACAATTGGTTGGAAGCCAAAAGCTTAAAGTATAAGCAAGGAAATAGTGAATCAATACTTTAAGCTTTTGAGAAAGTAAGTATGTAAGCTTAAGTTATTATAGGAAAAAGTGAGCAGCAATAGTTTAAGCTTTTGAAGAAAGCTGTTCTGGAGGCAGAATTGTTGAGAAAAGGACACTATAAGAAGGAGTCTAGCTGGAAAGTTATGGGGTCTTCTCCGGGTCTTTGAAGTTTCTGCCAAAAGACTTTTGAAGGCCTTCTGATTTCCAGCAGGAGCTTGGTTGGACTGATACAAGTAAAATAAAAGGCCACTAGAGCTATACAGAGAGCTGAAGCCCAAGATAACGGAGCAGGAGCTTGAGATAAGGAGCTGGATCCTAAGCGCAGCGCAGAAGTCCAAGTTTAAGGAGCAGGAGTCCAATTCTAAGGAGCAGAAATCCAAGACTAAGGTGCAGAAGTCCAAGAACAATTACAAGAAGTCCAAGATATTATTAGAGGACTCCTAGTATTGGCAAATCCATATTGTTTCCCTGATTCCCCCAGCCATATACCAGAAGGTTTCTAAGGGGATCTTACTTCTGAGAGTGAATAAAAGCCCATTTCAACCCCTATACATATTTCTGAGATACATTTTTCCTTACTAGAGAATGAAAACCCCTTCTGGCCGGTCCCTGGCTATAATCCAGGACACACTTTGGGGACTTGTGGACAAGAACCCCACAAAGTGACTTATATTTTAGTTCAATATAATTTAAACCACACTCCACTGAATTCAACCTGAGTACTTTCAAAGATGCATGTAAGGGATTGAATGCAAGGGTGAGTGTCAGGATTGACAATTCTTTTCCCCTTGAATCCCTGTGGCCACCAGCCCTAAGGACTGAGGGGCTGCCTGCCTGCGTTTTCCTGGGGTCAAGCCTCTAGGAGCTGATGCCAAGAATGTTGACCCAAATGGCAAAGTAAGCCAAACCAAATGAATCAGTGCACCAAATGGAGGCAACAAAATTTCAACCATTAGCTTCATGAGCTTTAAGTCTACACTGGTGGCCAATCAAGAGCCATCCCCAGAAGGAGGCACAAGCCTGCAGCCCAACCTCATGACCACAACTCTAGAGCAATATAATCAAGTAACCAATTCAAGATCTCTGACCAATAAAAGAACTCCTGGCCCGGGTGCCATTTTGCCGCCTTTGAACCAGAGCATCCAGAACCCCCGGGCCCATCTTTTCCAATGCCCTGAGGAACCCCCCATGGAAAATATTATGTTTGGAAGTGGGGTGCTATATAGATCAAAGGACCCTGCACTCCAAACTTATTGTCATTTTTGAATAAAGGTATTGTTATTTTGGCTTACACAGCTATTGCCTTATTTTTCCTTCTCATCTATAAATTAGTACAAAATCATCTGGTCCTCCTGCTCCTCTGCCCGCATATTCCTATCCTCCAGGTGTTCCCTTTGGCCTGATCCACTTCACAGAATACCCTTTGAAACCTGAATATAAGGACTACACCCTGGAAAAGATACTTTAACTAGATCCTTTGGCCCACATACAATCCACAGTTAGATACAACCATCAAGGCCCTGGATATTCTCAACACCCAAGTTGTTTAGAGGCAAATTTAACTACCTGCCTGCCTACAAGCTCCGCATGGAACTGTCTGTGACCCCCAAGCCAATGCCTGCCTCCTCACCCAACCTCCCAACTGATCACACTGACAAGCTGTTTGGGATTGTATATATTATCCTCACCAGAGTGATTGACACAATAATCCCAGATGCCAGCCTGTGGTCTTGGGTGAGGAAGTCTGTCTCCTACCTTTTTAAGTTAGCTCCTCTCTTGTGGTGAGCTTTACCTACAAAAAACCTGGTCTGAGTGATCCCTGAAACCAACAGGCTGGCCACCCAAGACTGGATCCCTAACAATGAGCCAAATTGAGCTTTTGGCTTAACAATCAACTTTTAAAATTAAATTACAGAAAAATTAATTCAGTCAAATCGCTTACGGCTTGAGCCTGCTTGAGGTGATATTACATCCAGACAGACTCACTTATATATATTAATTCCTATTATTTATTATCCCAGTGCTGGGTAAAAAGACCATTATAAACTAAGGTGCAGAAATTTTATTTATAGCCGAGCCCCAGATAAAGAATGGTATGGCTGACAAAGAGTTTAAAGCTTTTTTCCAAGAAGACAAGAGTTCCTCTGTATTGAATTTTCTGGGTTTTTTAAATTATTGTACACTCCTAGAATAGCCAAACACAAGCAGATTTCATGGTTTATGATGTAGCTGTAAGGATATTAGTGGGAAAGGCTTTGGAGGAATTTGTGTGTTTATAGGCACATTATAATGCTCTTTCCCTGGAACAGGTATACTTGAAGGCTGGTTTTTCAACCCAGTTGGTCTTGGCTTTGACCCAGGACACACCTTGGTGACCTCTGAAGAGCATGTGCATCAAAGTGTTGCTGTCATTGTTGGACTTAAATTTATTGTTTTTATAGTTGCTCTTGTTGTGATTGCCTATGTGTGCTGCATATTCCATGTTAGCACACTTTTCAGTGTTTTTACCTCAGCAATGAGTGTTAGAATAGAAGTATTTTACATTGGGTTAATAAGTGCAGAAATGCAGGGTTTCATGTTGTTGATGAAGGACACACATGTGTGCACATTGTCAGCTTGATTAGGATTTTTGTTTTTGTGTCTGATTTCCTCAAACTCATTGGCATATGCATTAATGAGTATTTTTGTGGGAGGCTGTTAAGTTGGATTGCAATGTCTTAAAAGATTTTTTGTGAGTATGAAGTTGTTGCAGATGTCTGCTCTGAAATTGTTTCGGTTGTCAAGCTGGGTGTTGGTTCAAGAGCTCACTAAGTAGTAAACCAGCTGGCAGCAATCTCAAAAGGCGCTTGCTGGCCTCCTGAACCCAATTTTTTTGGGAATGCAGATAGCAAAGATTTTAGCTGCTGTATGGTTGAGCCAATTTAGGACATTTTCTTTCATTTTTACCAAAGAATTTGTCTATGCTATATACTTGGTGGAAGCAAGCTTGTCTTGGGAGGTGCAGCAGTAGGGTTCAGGGTACAACTATGTAATGAATTATTTTGGCACATGCCTTGGGCATGATGTATCCTTCAAATATGGTGTGCCCTGCAGGAATGCCTTCAGCAATATTGTGAGGATGGAAAGTATCTTTTTAGATATCTACAGTTGTGGCTTGGTTAAGGGTCTTTATGGTAGTGTGAGGTCTAACTGGGTTTGGCATTTTAGTTAGGCGCGGTCAGAAAAAGATGCTAAAAGTGACAGAAAAGCTAGCCTATTAAGGGAAAGAAATAAAAATGAGAAAATAATATAGTTATTGAGACACGAATTTGTCTTTTAAGTTAAAAAATTATGGCTTGATCCTGCTATGATAGAAGTATGAGTGGGAGAGAAAGTGTGGCTGATTGCTGCATGACTGAACTATTGGCTTGGCAAAGGGGAGATCATCAAACTAGAAGTTTGAATCTGCTACCTCAACAATGATTATGTATGGCTATTTAAGATAGTCTTAAAGCAGATATCAGTGATCTATGCAGCCCTTCAAGTTTGATTTCACGCTAAGCCAAATGGGTTGCGAACTTGGGCTGGGATTTTAAGTAAACAATTTAATTTGAATAAAAAATAGATGTGTGATTCATGTTTGAAAGAAGTGACTATCTTCCTAAGTATAAAGGAATATTTGCATTTTTAGAAGCCAGTAAAAGATATTCGATTTAGCTTAATATTAATGCTGCTAATGTAATTGGAAGCAAAAAAATAAAAGTTAATTTAGAAAAGGAGTGGATATATCTATAATCTTAATAAACAAGGGTTCAGATTGAGTCAGGATGTTGATATCTTAACCAAGGATAGCCTTGACTTCAGCACGGAGAGCTGAAGAAATATGATCAGGGGTATTGTTGATCATCTCAGTAAAGAGAGCCTTGATTTTGTCAATGTGAGCATGGACCTAAATATTAGTAGACATAAGAAGAAGGGCTTACCGAGCTATGTTCTGAACGGAGCAGAAGAATTAGGCACTCGTAGATTGGCTCATTCTCAGCAGCATCTTCCTTTAAGGGGAGATGATTGATAACGGCAGGGATGACCAGGTCAATGGGACAAGCATGAGGTGCAGCCTTGATCATTCGGCAAACAGCACCGCAAGCATTGTCAGTAGTGTTGTGAGGCTGGTTAAGGAAAAGAGGTGACAAGCGTTCAAAGATTGAGCCATAGTGAGAGGTGATATCTTGAGCGGTGCTTGCACATAAAATACCAACGCCAAAAGCAGAGTTGCTACGAACTATAGGCGCAGGATCGCTTAATCCGTTAAGGAAGATCTCAAGTAGTTCAAGGGTGTATTCAGAAATCCGAGCACCAAGGCCAAGAATAATATCCCCTAGGACACCAACCGCCATAGTACGTTGGGACTCCCGTTGGCTGGACTTGAAGTGCTTCTTAAGAAGAGGGAAGAAAGGCCGGAATAGAGGGAAGAAATCTGGACCAACTGCCCTGGTCATGGCACCAAGTACATCAGCAGCATTCACAATCAAAGCAGCTTCTTGTTCAGCAAGATCATCAGTTCCAGCATGCTCATCATAGTCATCGCCAAGTTGGCAAAGTGCCTGTTTGCGGAAAATCTGCTGGAGATTTGAAGCAATAGCCTCAACATGGTTAGCAATCAAAGCAGGGCCAACAGCCTGGATAGCTTGATCAAGTTCAATGAGAAGCAGATTGACAACACCAGAATCTGCCTCTTCATTCCATTTCTCCATAATGGAAGGCATGATAGCATCAATAAAATTGGCAACTACTTGGTTGACGGGCTTCTGGACTGGCAGGCCGGGTACCCAATCATCCATCTTGAACTCAGAGTGCAGGGTAATTGCAAAGCTGAGTAGAGTTTCAAAGGCAGTCTTGCGCACACCATCAGCATAGTGGTCAAGGAACTCAATGTACTCTTTGGTGAGTGGTTCGAGGTAAGGCAGGAACAACTTTCCAACGTTTCGGAACAATTCAGCGGTTGTGCTAATGGCGACCTCTTTCTCATCAGAGATATCGGTACGAGCCTTGACTTCCTCGCTACCAGAGCCTTCGCTCTCCAGGTCAACTGACTTATCGTCATTGGCGTCAAACTCGCTTTGATCAAGAGTGAATCTCACTTGATTCATCACGGGCTCGAGGAAGGCAGCGAAGTCTGTGCCAAGAATCTGGGACATTGTGGAAAACAAAGAGAAAGCGCTATCACGGAGATGAGGGCCCTTGATGGACATTCCTTCAAAGGCAATAGTCATGAGGTCCTGGATGTACGGAGCGATAACATTTTTGCCGACAGCCGAGGCAACGCTAGCAGCAGAATCAGTAGCAATAGCACGGAGAGTAAGCTCATCAGGATTATCTGAAACAATAGTCATGAAAATACGGAGGCGATCAATGAAATCAGGGAAGTAAGGGATGAACTCCTTCTCAGCAGAGCTCGCTGCACTTCCAATAGCTGCAATGGCCGCCATCTTGAGTTGACAGGAAAGAGAGTCAAGATAATCTCCACTCTTCTGCATGAGCATAGGCAAGTAATGAGCAGCCTCAGTGCCGATCTCGGACATGAAGGAGTCGATTGCATTCCATACATTCTTGGCAACTTCGGGATCCTGGTCAGTAATAAGAGCAAGAAGGTGAGGCAAAATGGCGCCATGATACTTGGTCACGTCATCATGAATCTCATCGGCAAGACTGTAGAGAGCAAAACAGGAGGCCCGACGAACAATAGGACTGCTGTCACCCAAAGTGGCAGTAATAAGCGGAATGATTTCGTCAACCTGGGCGCTAAGGAATTCAGAACAGCCCTCGGCAGCTACAGCGATGGCCAACAAACCAGCCTTACGCTTCCCTTCATTGTCACTTCTGACATAATCAATAATAATAGAGCCTAGAATAGAGAAAATTTGCTGCGAAGGGAAAGTCGAAGCCAGCACGCCAATCATAGTGATGGCAGATTTGGCGGGGCATTCCTCTTGGATGTCTTCTTCCTCGGGTTCGACAGCGACAGTCATACCACACCGTATATAGCTTTCGACTAACCCAAACTTGATAACGCGAGACTTTCTGCTAAAAAAAGTCAGCGAAAAGTGCGAATAAAAAGTTACTATTCAATTGTCCAGTAGAGAAAAGTCAGTACTCCATTGCGAATATCATTTTCAACAGACTGGTCTGTGGCAATGCGGAACATAAAGACAACAAGGTCATTAAAGCAAGTATTTAAAAGTCCAGACTCCTAATTTGAGATTAGATTAAATAAGAAATATTTCACACCGAAAGTAAAGCTGCCTCAAATAGCTCAAGAACCTTAATAGCAGATTTTACATCTCCCTGAGAAATAGTTTCTTGGAAAACATTGACAACAGTTGGGACAATATTTTGAAAGGCAGCCTTTCAAAATTAGAAGTGAAAATTTGTAATGATTTACCACTTGATCTTTTTGGGTGCTATCAATAAATTCTGCAAACTCACTTAGCCCTCTAAAAAAGTTAAACACAATACTATAAGGATCTTACTGGACAGCTAAGATTCGCACTTCCAGGCTTTCAGGATCACTAAGACATTTTGTCAAAGTGGAGAAAACACCACCAAGATGCTCAGGGTAATGCTCGGAAATAGTTTCAAAAAGAACACCAAGCAGATGAACTCCACACTTGAAATGATTAATTTTGTACCTAATAGAGCTATACCTCACGATTATCAGCACTGGGACTATTAGCACATTGGCTAACAAAGTCAATCAACTCGGGCCATCTTTTGTGAGGAAGATCAAGAAGAGCAATACCACCAATAGCTTGAGCAATAGAGAGACGAGGAAGCTTCCTATTTTAAAAGGTTATTGTTTGAGTAAGTTGAGTATTAAGATTGAAATCTTACTCAGGCTCTTGGAGAAAAATATTGGGTAGAAGAGTACGGAACTCAGCACGAGCTTGCTCAGGAGCAATTTCCCAGAATTTAGCTACCATCTTTTTTAATTCAACTGCTGCCAACTGGCGAACTGGAGAGATGAGAAGAGGCACCAATCACTTTAATAAATAAAGGAAGGCTTTCAGGTTTTTGAGTGAAATCACATAAAGCTGTAGTGGCCTAAAATATGTTAGGTTTTTTTAAAAAAACTAATTACAGCTTTGATTGAGTCACTAGTATTGCTAGGACTTGAAATAGAACCAAGGATTTCTTCAAGACGAGCAAGTTGCTGAAAGGTTATTAGTATCTTATATATTGTGTAATATTAAATATTGTACCTGATCCATAGTCATTTTTATTGAAGAATTTGTATTCTAGCTTTGAATCTATACTTAAAAGAAAGTTGTTTTGATTCTGATTCTCTGGCAACTCTTGAATCTATCAACTTGAACAAATATTTTATGGAGGTTAATTTTTCACCACACTGCTTTGATTGATTTCCAATTCTTGTGACTCAAGCTGAAGTGCTGCTTAAGGTTGAAGCCACAACCTTCAACCCCTATATTTCCTCCTATCACATCTATCATCCAATGATCTTTAATTAAAATACAATCTGGATTATAACCATTCAGCTTTAAAAATTCAAGATCCAATCTGCATAATTAATTTGCTTACTTAGAGTGGTGGCACTCATCTTATTTGATCAGAAATCTAAAAGCCACTTCTCTTTAAACTATTGACTATTTAACAAGTATAAATAAATTCTCAAAGCAATAAGATATATAGCTATAAATATTTTTTTAAATCAAATCCAGTACAGTAGTTTTCAAAGCTATGGTGTTAAGCAACAAAGCTGATATTTAAGCAGAAACAACTCAGATGAAAACAAAATAGCTTTGAATACAAATATGTTATTAGTCAATATAAATTAATTGGCTTTAATTTTGTTTATATCTGGGTTATTTTCACTTAAATATCAGCTTTGTTGCTTAATGACATAGCTTTGAAAACTACTGTAACAAAATTAGTTTTCTAATCACAAAAAGTTAACTTATTATTACTAAGAAAATACATAACTGAGATTTCAGTCCTTATTTTTAAAGGTGTTGAGCTTTTTAAGTTAAACTGAAATTGGTGAGGCTTATTTTTAGATTCCTATGGATTTTATTAATGAGACAGATTATAAAATAAAGTTAAATTCCAGTTTTAATATCATATATGATATTTGATACTCTTTTATAACTAAAACAAAACATAATAACAAGAGCAGGATAATAGCATGTCAATTATTTATTCATCCTTTGATTTTTCATTAAAAAATAAATAAACTGACATTATTTTGTATTAAATAAAGCACAATTTAACTATTAAATTCTTTATTGTTGGAATCCTGCTCTAATAATGCTTAGGGTACCACTATTACAATAGCCTCTAAAACTCATATTTCTAATAACACTTTCCCTTCAAATTTAGAAATACCATGCAATTTGGCTAGCAGCTTATTATTATCTTTCAATGAGTGGCTAAAACAAGGTGTGGTTATTAAACCAGAAGAGGGAATAATGAATTAACAATCTTTATTGAACTGAATATAGAATTTGATAGATAATATGGGCAAATCTTCTTAACCTTTAATAGGCTTCATGAAAGACAATCCAGGTGTGTTCCACTTAGGAATATGAGGTAACTGCTGGGGTTTCTTGTGAGAAATAGTGAATTTTCAAGTGTTGTGGGTAAATCACTCATGGTAAATTAAGCCAGTTGCGGAGATCCCCATAAGAATTCTCCTACTTTCAGCTTATGGTAATGCTTCAAAGAATTTCATTGACAATAGTATGAAGGAGATTTATGTTTAACTCTGACAACTGTTAATTACTCATTGAGATCTCCTTAATAACATAAAAATGTTGCAACTGTGGGGTCGACCCCTGGCGAGGTTCCTCCCAAGAGAATCTGTGACCCGCAAAACAACTTCCCCATGACCTGTAGCCAAATGTGGAAGTCAACTCAATTTACTAAATCCAGCAATAAGAACCAGTGACAATTCCAGCCTGGTAGATGGCTCAATTTGGCGTTTCACTCATTACAAGGATCACACCAACCCTCCCAATCCAACTGATTGATCATCAAAATCTTTTTTCTCTTATAATGAGTCACCTCAACTATATAGTTCTCACATCTCAATAAAGATAATTATCTAGTTTTCAATCATTTTTCCCTGTATAAGCCTTCTAATACAGCACAGTTACAACAAAAGAGACCCATATATTTGGTTTTTGTCTTGGTGGAATGGTTAGTCTCAAGATTTTAAAGAAAAAGAAGTATCATATTTAAAAATTTAAGTTACCCAAACTGTTTTAATTGGTTTTTGTTGTGTTCTTAGGTGCGGCCAAGGGATATGACAGGAAATCCTAACTGTAGGATTGGGTTGATACTAGGCTGGAGGTTAGTCTTCAGGAATGAATAAGTGATTTACCTTAAGACCCTGGGAATGATAATTATCAGAAATCTCCTCTAGCTACAACTAGGAAGATGGCGCTGAAGTATAAAATAATCACAAAGGAAAATGTGAATAGAACTTATTTTATTGGGTGAATCTAATTGATTCTTATATGACAGTTGTTTACCACAAAACAGTAGACAGACAGATAGGTCACTGGCCACTCTCATAATTGGGTTGAGGATCACTCATTTTATCAAGTGGAAGGTAAATAAGACCATCACCCAATTTGAGTTGAAACTCATTTTGAGTTAAAAAAGGGAATTGAAGGATTTTGCACTTGAAATGTGACTCCGCTAAAGGCAAATTCAAAATAGCATGAATATTGTGATTCACAACAGTTTTTATAGCAAACTTTTATAACTTTTTTGCAACTGAACTAATTATAGCTTAGTATTTGAAGGAAAAAGACAACAGTTCAAAGATAATAGCTTTATTACAAAATGGGAGCTATTATAATGTAAAAGATAGCCATAGGGCCACAAGGGGATGGTATGGTGGCATAATCCAAATTAGGGTTTGGTTTCAAATAAGTTGTTGAGAGTGTTTGGCTGGTATTGGCTTCACTTCTTATTAGGAATTATTGTCCCATATTTGACATTTGAGACAGGAGGTAGAATGTTATTTGATATGTCATGAGAAAACTCATCAATCACCCTTGCATATTGTAAGATACATTTTAAGGCAAGGTGTCAATCTTGGTTCAACAGCTACTATGTTTAGGCAAGCTTTCTCCTATAGCCTTTCTTTATCTTAGATCCAAGTCTCTTTATATTGAGTTATGATTTTTTGAAGAGAGCTTAGTATATATTTTATATCTTAGAGAATATTTTTTGGAGTGCACTTAAGATTGCTGTTTGTGTGCGTAGTAGGCCCATAGAAACTATGTGCTAGCCTTATCTTATATTAATGAATTGATGATAATGATCCTTTCTAATGAACAAAACAGGGCTTCAGTGAAATTTTTGGTAAGACTGTTTCAGGGTGAATTATATGATATTATAAGGTGATGACATATTCTAGACTTCTCCATTAATTATTTAATGATGTCATTGTTGAAATGTGATCACAATATGTAGGAATCTCTTTTTGAGTTAAAAGTACTGAAAATATATTCTTGTACAAGAATTTAACTACAGTCTATACATTTTTTTGTTCACAGGCAATGTTTACTAACCACTTCTGAAGTACACTGCTGCTACCAGAATTTAATTATTTCCTGAAGTAGATTTTCTGGACCAATAAAATCAAGACATCATAATCCAAAAAGTCCTAACACAATGATTAGGTAAAATAATTCCAAATAGGATTTTCCTTGTCAAAATCTGGCATTTATGGAGGCTGGCACATATTATTTAGCTTCTTGATATAAACTAGGTCACTGATAGTTTGCAGACAGGGTAATAAAAGTAGTCTCTTGTCCAAAATGCCCAGCTAAACTGCAGGCTTCATTCAATAAGACTTGTTGTTTTGATCTTGATGGGATATATACCAGAAATTTATTCAAGTCTTGGTAGAGCTGGTTCTCAAAAAGAAATTTAAACCTTAATCTTGAAGACTTCTGGTTTATTTAAGTTAGAGGAATGGTAAATTTATGAAGAAAGTTGATCATGTGCTATAATTCTTCCTCAAAATTTAATTCCTTGTTTGGAAGTTGACCCTCTTTGGGGGCTGTTGTGTTTGGCTCTTGGGGACAACATCCAAGAGGATGCAGCAGGAAACCTTTATTACAAAATATATGAGGTTTGAAGCTAGCCTTGGGTTAGCCTTCAGGGAAAAATTAAGGACATATACCTTAATTTCCTGGAACAAAATATGAGGATTTCCTTATGGCAAAAAGAAAAGGAAAAATCTTGAAGAATATAAAAGCCAATATGAATTAGGATAAACTTGTCTTTATTTGGGAGGAGAATTCTACTCAAATAGTAGACTGGGAACACTGATCATTCACTAGGTAGACAGTGTGACTGATGAGGTCATGTTGAGCTGAACTTGTACCAGAATCAGACATGTGCAGATAGGATAATCCATAATGGGTGGACATTGGTGTTGACCCTTTTAAGGAAAGGGAACAATTGGTGTATTTGAAGGCAAACCCAACCAAGTGTTTACAAGTATCAAGCTTTGAAGGCCATATCAAAATGCCATGGATGGTGCAATTTCCAAAATGGGGGAAGGTGGCAAAAGTACTGTCAACTAGCTAGGTTGATGCCCTTTTCAAATCCATCAAGTTCTGCTAGGTTGAGTAGCAGATTATTTGATCCTTGATCCCTGGCCTGTCATTGTGAAGGAGGAAGCGCTCTTGTTGTGTTCTGAGGCGCAGCACAGACACACAACAGGGAATCCTAACCTTAGGATTAAATTTTTACTAAGTCTTGGTTAGTTGCAGGGAAGGTTATTGGTTTACCTTGTGGCCCTGATTGAATAATCTCTACTAGGTGTGGCTAGAGAGAGGTGCCAAAGTACTTGGGGACCCAAAGAAAAAATGTGAATAGAACTTAATTTTTATTGGTGAATAAGAAATGGAATATATAATGGTTTACAATATCACCAAAAAATACCAGGAAGGTAGGATCACTTTCCACAAGCATGAGTGGGGCAAGTGAGTTGCAAGAAATCTGGAAACCAAACAGTTGAATTTCCCAGCTTGAAAACAGACCCATTTTGAAGGGCAAAAGCAAAATTGAGCAATTTGTCCTCAAAATAACCCATCAAAGGCAAAATCAAAACAGTGTGAATAGCAGCATTCAAGACATTGCCCCCTTCTAGATTGACCTTAGGGGGTATTACTGGCGGGGAAACTTGGCATGCACTCAGGCAAACGTACAACCACTAGAAAGGAGTTTCACGGTGTACTCTGACCTTTGTTTGAATGTTACTTCTAAAGGCCCAACCCACAAGGTATCTAGCTTGTGACTGTGTCCTCCTACTCTATGCTGATAGTAGAGAACACAATCCCCAATGTTGAACTCAGGCAAGGGGGATCTCCCAGTATTTTCAGGAGAGAGCTCAAGGAGCTTGGTCTTATAGGCAGACATGTAGGCAGAGGCCTGAATATCAATGGTTCAATTGACTAGATCTTTGATATGCTCATTAGGGTTCATAGCCTTATCAGAGGAGAGTAGGGGGCCCCAAGAGCAACAGAGTAGTGGCTTTGCAACCATACAGCATAGCAAAAGGGGAATACCTGGTGACACAATGTTTGCTAAGGCAATAGGCAAAGAGAGCAGCAGGTAAGTATAGATCCCAGTTGGCGGCATCAGAATAAGTGAGTTTCCTCATGATAGAAACCAGAGTTGAGTTTGCACACTCAACCACCCCATTGGTGGAAGGGTTATAGGGGGCAGAGAAAGACTGCTGAGACCCAAGAGCCTCATCAACAGAAGTCACCAGCTTGGCATTAAATTTAGCTCCATTTTCAGACAGCAACACTTAGGGGCATCCATGGTGGTAGAATACATCTTGCAGAAGGAAGGTCGCCATTGTCTTAGCAGTGATATCCTTAGTGGGGCAAGCTTCTACCCACTTGCTAAAATGATAAACAGCAATTAGGATAAAGCGGCAGCCCAAGCAAGAGCAAGGTAGAGGCCCTACAGCATTGATGCTGACCATGTGGAAGGCATGCTGTGGAGGTACTAATTTGAACTTGTGAGAGGCAGCTCAAGGTTGTTGGAGTTGACAGTCATGACAACTGGCAATTACATTGGGGATCAGCAGGCGGAGGTTCTCCCAGAAGTAATTCTTCTGGAGCCAGTCATGGGTCTTGGCAATGCCTCCATGTCCAGTCTCATTATGAGTTTGGAGTACTAACAAGAGGCAGAGGCTATGGCATACATAGGGCAGGTACTGATCATGCACCTTTTTGAAGAGCTGGTTGTCACAAAAGAGAGTATTCTCAGATAGTTTATACAGAGCATATCAAATCTCTTCAGTCTTGTTTTCCCAAGAAGAAGTATACCCAATTAGATCATATAACTAATCAGCTTCAGCAGGGTGTAGGGCAAGAATAGGCATTCTGGACAATCCATCAGCATTTTTTTGTTGGATCCTGGGAAGGTGGAGCACTGTGAAGTTGTAGCCCTGCAAGCAAAGGCCCATATAGCTAGCTGTCCTTCTGGTTCTTTGAGCTGCTGAAGCCACTTGAGCAAGGCATGGTCAGTGAACACAGTGAAATGGGTGCCATAAATGTAATGACAGAATTTTTTGACCGCATGCAATACGGCAAGGCATTCTTTCTCTGTGACACTATAGTTCTTCTCATGTTTGTTGAGGACACAAGAAGTATACACTACAGTGTGATCCACTCCTTAATCATCTAGTTGAGCCAGGATGTCTCCAATAGCTATATTGATAGCATCTGTTTAGAGGATGAATTCTTTATTGTAGTCTGAATACACCAAGATGGGAACCTCTTTGAGTTTTTGCTTAAGAGTCTCAAAGGCCTGTTGTTGACTAGCAGTCCATTTGATGTGGACATTGCGTAACAGTTGAACCAGAGGTTCATCAGTATTGGCAAAATCAGGGATAAACTGTCTGTAATAGCCCATCATACCCAGAAAGACTTGAACTTCACACAGGTTGGTGGGTGGAAGAATCTTGTCAAGAGCCTCAACCTTCTTGGTCATTGGATGAATCCCAGTCTGGGTTACTTCATGTCCCAAGAATTCAAGATGTTCCTTGAAGAAGGCACACTTTGATGGTTTTAGTTTGAGGACAGCCTCTCAAATTTTTTAAACACTTCTTTGAGATGAGGCAGGTGGTTGGTAAAGGTAGCACTGAAGACAGTTATATCATCCCAGTACACCAGGACAAAAGAGAACTTCAGATCACAAAGGATGGAGTCCATGGCCCGCTGAAAGGTAGCAGGGGCATTGCATAGTACCTGAGGTATACAAATAGGCTCAAATAGCCCTTCAGAGATGATAAGCGCAGCTTTTTGCCTATCCTCAGGAGAGAGGCCAACTTGCCAGTAACCAGAGGCCAAATCCATGGCTGAGAAGAACTTGGAGCCTCCAAGGCAGTGGAGTGCATTGTCAATACGCAACAAAGGGTAAGAATCCTTCTTGATTAAGGAATTCAACCACCAATATTCTATCTCAATGCGGTGACCTCATCTTTCTTCTTCAGTATGAGCAAGGGGGAGGCCCATGAACTTTGAGAAGGAGCAAGTAACCCAGCTTCTAATATTTGCTTGATTTCCTTAGACACCTGAGCGTCTTCCACTTGACTATGGCAATAAGGTTTAGCTCAAAAGGGGGGAGCATCACCAGTATTGATTTGATGAATAACTCCTTTTGCTAGGCCATAATCAGTGCTACTTTTGTAACTGTGCTGTTTTAGCAGAGTTACACGGGGAAAAATATTTAGAAGATAGATGATAATCTTTATTGTGAGATAGTGATTATATAGTTCATGTGAATCAAGGATAACAGTAACAAGATTGGTGATCACACAGCTGGATGGAAGAAGGGGGTGGCTTGATCCTGATAATGAGTCAAGCGCTAAATCAAGGTATCCACCATAAAGGATCATCATCTGTTCATGTTGTTGGATTTGGTAATTTGAGTTGACTTCCTAGTCTGGCTTCAAGTGACCAGATAATCAGATTGCAGGTCACAAACCCGCTTGGTTGGAACCTTGCTGGCAGGTTGAGCCTGCAGTTTTGATACCCCTCTGACTGAAGGTTGGCCTCCTCTGGAGGAAGGTTGTCAGGAGCCTGGGCACCGTATTGGACTAGTTGCTGTTCTGTGACGGGCAGGGCAGTATCTCATTGCTTCTGTCTTGCCTTGCAGGGTTGTAGGCAATCATGGTGTAGGGTCTTGTCTTGTTTACGTTTTACAAGCCCTTGCATGAAGTAAGTGTTATTGTTGTTTACCTTCAGGATGATTGTTGGCCCCACTTTTTTGGGTTGTAGCTTGCTCTTGTCAACATTCATGACCCAAACTTTGTCCCCAACTTCATGTCTATCACAGATGGGGACAAATGTCTTTTGCAGACGTTCATTCTCCTTTGCTGTTTGCTCACTGTTAGCCTCTATCACTTGAGGGTCTGAGCATGGAGGGACTTCACTTAGGATTTTCAGTTTAGGTCCTGTCAATGCTTGAATGATATTTGGCTATATGCTGTATACCAGTTCAAACAGGCTTTTTCCGGTGGATCTGTTCACTTGGGTTCCACACACAAGCAGTGCAGTTGGTAGCTGCTTATACCAGTCTTCAGGTCTCCCGGCAGTGAATTTGTCTAAGGCTTGCACAAGGCTATCATTAAGCTGCTCTACGCGTCCATTGGCCTGTGGGTGGTATGGTGATGTTACGGTGTGCTTGACCCCATTTTTTGTGAGGTAAACATTGGTGTCTTTAGAGGTCAACGCTTTGCCTCCATCAGTTATCAGGAGTTCTGGCTTTCCAAACTTGCTGATTATTTCATTGACAATAAATTGTTGTACATCATTGCCAGTGTGTGCCTTCACTGCTTGGGCTACTGGCCATCTTGTATCAAAGTCAATAGTGGTGATGATGTATTTCTTGTCATTGTGTTTTCCTGGCATGGGGCCAACAATGTCAAGAGCCCATACTTTGAAAGGTAGTTGTGTGCAGATAGGAAGTACTGACTTTGGCAGGGTTTTGCTTCTGGCAAACTTTTTACATACCTCACATTGGTCTAGAACCTCTTGAACATTGCGGTATAAGGTTGGCCACCAGGCCTTATGCTTAAGGAACTCATATAGGTTTTGGCTCTTGGTGTGTCCAAGGTCTCTGTGATAGCTAGGATGGTATCAACTTGCTGATGTATGGGAATGTAGGGGATGGTTGTGCCATCAGTCATTTTTCTGTGTAGGGTCCCATATACGTCAGCAAAGAGGTGTTCATTTTTAATGACTGTTTCCTTTGTTATGTTGTTTGTGCCCGGGGGAAACCTTTGTCTTTTGTTTGTAGCACTAAGAGAGGCCAGTCTGGGTTGAGCCCATTCTCTCCTCTTGAAGCACAGACATACAGGCGGGACAGGGCGTCTGCCATGGCAAGCTCGGCCCCAGGTTTGTACTGGATGAGCATGTTAAATCTCTCTAACAGCTCTATCCACCGGGCTTGGTGGCGTGACAGATTTGCTTGAGTTTTGAAATAGATGAGTGACTTGTGATTGGTTAAAACTGTGAATTCTTCCTGGCGTTTCAGGTAACAACGCCATTTGACTAGGCAGTGTACAATAGCCAACAGTTCTTTGTTGTGAACAGGGTATTAACACTCACTTCTGTCAATTTTTGCAATTCATAAGCTACAGGCAGGAAGTTACTGTCATTATTTTTGATTTGTAATACTCCCCCAATGGATGCATCTGAGGCGTCGGCTTCCATTTGGTATTTCCCGTCACGTTTGGGGTATTGTAGGATGGAAGCTGTCATGAGTTTCTCCTTGAGGCGTCTAAAACAGAGGTCACGTTGGGGGGTCCACACAAACTTGGACTTGGAGCCTGTTATGGCAAATAAGGGGGCAGTCAAAATGCCACAGTCAGGTATGAAGCGCCGTACATATGCCACCATTCCCAAGAAGGTGCAGAGTTCCAAATTATCCTTGGGTGGTGGTATCTTGCAGATGGCCCGTATCTTTTGACTGTCAGGTTTGATGCTGACCTTTGAGACTATGTGTCCCAAGAAGGGTAGTTGCTCACAGAAGAACTGGTACTTAGAGGGTTTGGCCAGCAGTTTGTGTTGCGCCAAGGTAGCAAAGACTGCCTCTGGGTCCTTGAGGTGTTGTTCCACCAAGGGGCTGTAGACAATGATGTTGTCTAGATACACTAGGGCATGTTTGCCTATGTGGGGCGCAAATACTTTGTTCATGAAGGTTAAAAAGGTGGACCGGACATTGGTCATGCCAAAGTTGAGCACCACACATTTGTAGGAGCTGTATTTAGTGCAGAAGGCCGTCTTGGGGATGTCTTCCTATTTAATAAAAATCTGATTGTAGCCTGCAGTTAGATCAATCTTGGAGAAGACTGTGGCTCCTCCCAAGGCATCAAAGAGGTCACCAATCAACGGTAGCAGGTAACAATTCTTAATGGTAACTTTGTTTAGGGCTCAATAGTCTGTGACCAGACGTAAGGTACCATCCTTTTTAGCCACAAAGAATACGGCGGCCCCAAAGGGAGACTGTGAGGGGCAGATAAGTCCTTTTTCCAATGCCTCCTTGAGATAGGCGCGTAAGGCGTCATCTTCATTTGGGATCAATCTGTAGATAGGGCGCGCCTTGGGTACAGCCCCTTTGAGTTGGATAGAGTGCTGAATGTGCTTTTCAGGGGACAGCCCCGGTAGCACTTCCTTGAAGATTTCTGGATGGCGGGCCACAATTTTGCAGTCCTGAGGCATGGAGGTATCCTGGTAATCTTTGAAATGTATGATCTTGTACTGGCAGGAGTCCCAGTCAATTGCCTTTAGGTTTTCCTTTTTGTCCTGGGTCTCTATGATACGTACAAAGACGTGGCCACATAGCAGTTGGTCCACAGAGTTGGGGTAGATCTGATGGTTGATACTTTCACGTTTAATGGTCAACACAGAGGTCACCCAGTTTATGTAAGGATTGTTCTTCCATAACCAGTCTAGTCCCAGTACAATGTCAAACTTGGGAAAGTCAATGACGGGACCTTGAACAGTGGAGTGAAGGTTCTCAAGCATGACGGAAAAGGGGCAGTTTCCTTTGTCACAGCAATGTGGTGTTTGACAGCTAGGACCATGTTTTTAATCTGTGAAGGATTAGTAACCAGCTTTAACTTATCCACAAAGCTACTATTGACCAGGGTCCAGTCTGCGCCCAAATCCAGGAGCACTGAGCCTGTGTAACTGCAAAAGAAGAAATGATAGGACATCAATTTATTGGGATGTCAGGCAATGGTGTACAGTACCGGGTCTTTTGAGGGCACCTGGATCATTGGACATTGGTCCACATCCTTGGGTTGGTATTCATCATTAGGCAAGTCAGGAGTTGTGTGGGGAGAGCTTGGCTTGATTAGTGCTCTCCCTGAGCTTTTTCCTCATCTTGGGTACCTTGCGTGGCAGTGATACAGAAATGGGTCCAGTTGGACTGGCCATTGTTTCCATTTCCATGTCCATTTGAACCCGTAGGTTTGTGGTTGGCGTTGTTTCCATTGCCTCCAGGAGGTGGTTGAGAGGAGCATCTGCCTGGATGGGAATCCTTGGGTCTTTCTTGTTTCCCAGTTTGTGCCTTGTGCAGTGCATTAGATGTTTGCTCTGCTTTCTCTGCTTCATGGTACAAGCTTTGCAGGTTAGTCACCTGGTCCAGGTTCACATGCCTCATCACATGCAACTTAAGAGCGTCGTAATACATGAGGTGTGTGGCTGGGGTATCAAAGGCTATGTTGGATGGTGCACAAAGACAGAGTTCCTTGTAGGCACAGGTAAGTTCCTTCACAGTGCCTGTCTTGGTCAGGTTCTTTACTTGGCGTATGATATTGAGCGCTGTATCTTTAAGCACAAATCTTTCCAGGAAGTCTTGCTTAAAGGTATCCTAGTTCTTGTTGGTGTGCTCTTCATGCCACTTGTTGCACCAGGTGCCAGCGTCATGGGTCAGGCAAATGGAAATTTCTGCAATCCAAAACCGCTGTGGACACTCCATCTGAGCCAACTTGCTCTGGGCAGATTGAATCCATGCAGCAGTGTTGTTGTTGTTGGCCCCAGCAAAAGGTTCTAAGGCAGCGCTCCATAGTCTTTGAGCTACATAGGTGGGCATGGTGGTTTTGTTGGCTGGTCGCAGAATCAATGAGGGAGCCTGAAAGAAACCTTGTGCAGACATGGCATTTAAGGCGGGTAGTGGGATTACTGTGTTTTGGTACAGGACAAAACCATTGAGTATGGCAGTACCAGGGGTGTACGGAGTCCAGTCAGGCGGGAGGCCAGACATAATTCTGTCAAGGATTTGTTGGCCGCAGCATGTGCGGGCAACAGGTGGAATTTTTCAAGATAAGGTAAGATGGAGAACCTACCTGTGCTACCAATGTTGTAACTGTGCTGTTTTAGCAGAGTTACACGGGGAAAAATATTTAGAAGATAGATAATAATCTTTATTGTGAGGTAGTGATTATATAGTTCATGTGAATCAAGGATAACAGGAACAAGATTGGTGATCACATGGCTGGATGGAAGAAGGGGGTGGCTTGATCCTGATAATGAGTCAAGCGCCAAATCAAGGTATCCACCATAAAGGATCATCATCTGTTCATGTTGTTGGATTTATTAATTTGAGTTGACTTCCTAGTCTGGCTTCAAGTGACCAGATAATTGGATTGCAGGTCACAAACCTGCTTAGTTGGAACCTTGCTGGCAGGTCAAGCCTGCGGTTTTGATACTATCTTTAGCAAAGATATCTGAAAACTGATCTAGCAGGTCAAGCATCTCTTTCTGTTGGACTGGGGATAGTTGCAGGAAATCCTGAGTGGTGAACAGAGATAGGACCTGTGGCTCATCTTCAGGTAATTTGAAGTCCTGAAAGGTACCAAAGGGATTAGGGATAGCACATCAGGAGCACTCAGCAACTTGCCATAGCCAACAACCTGGCCTCTAGACAAATTTATGCGGAGAGCGGTTAAATTTGATACCAACAACTGCACAAGACCTTTGTGTGAGACATCTAAGATCCCTGGGCAGAGGTAGGATCCATTGCAGCCTAGTGAGTGAGGAGAGTACATCTCTAAGAATGTGCGCTCAGGAAACTTTATGATATCTGAGAGTCCATGATGGCTTGAGAGCCAGGGGGAATGGTCACAGCAGAAGTGGCCAGCAGTAGAATCCCCTCAGACGCAGGGCAGACCATAGGAGGACACTTCATATTGGACAAGTGGGTACGGTACTTTAGCGTGAAGACACCAGTGGGGTACTATAAGGCACATGTCTTGAGGCGCTTTCCAGGAACTTTGAAAGGCTCCTTGAAGATTAGAGGGACTTTATACCCTAAAATAGAGAGATAGCAGTCTTTTAAATTGATGATCCCACTGTACTCCCTAAGGAATTGGGTACCAACTAGAAGATTTTAACTCTCATTCTTTAGGAACACGGCAGGCGTGGCTAAGAGTAGCTTGCCAAACCACATAGGGAGTGCAGAGTATGCCCCTATAGCACAAGTTGTGGAAAACCCAGCTGTTGCAACCAAGTTTCCAGAATTGCCTGCCAATGTATATTACAATACACAGGGGGCGCTCAATGAGCCGACTCTTGACATATCTAATAACATGAACCAATCTGATGGAAAATTAAACTGCAGGCACTTCCTCCTAATTAGGAGCACTATCAATTTGACCTGCTGATCCCTGCATATGCTCTTCCTCAGCTTTGAACCCTACATGAAACATGTCACTATGCTACCCACTTGTGGCCTTGTGGCTTTCCCCATATAGTATATTAATCACAATATTCTACAATAAAAAATACTTTATTCTATTCATTCTTGTCCTTTCTATTGGACTGCTGTCTTTCCCAATCAAACACAGAACTATAATTGGTTCAGTTGCAACAGTGGTAGTAGCGGTAGGTTCACAACCTATCTAAAAGAAAAATTCCCCCCAAGAAAGGACAGATTACGTGCCTTATGGCTACTCCCCATCAAGAAACTTTCCTGCCGATCCCCAAGAGGGACATCCCTGATGGGTATGTCATCTACCAAGATCAGTTGGTGCTTACAAGTGTGTATAATTGACTCTGCCTTGGGCAGCACAACACAAGTGTCACCACAACCCAATCAGACCTTTCCCAACTCATGCTCAACCTCCAGCTCAAATCTTTTGCGGGTGGCGTGGAAGGGGTCAACATTGTCATTTGACTCCACTCCACCAAAACCCGCCTCTATGTGTGTCAGGTGCCCGAGCCCATGTGGGTTGCCACTGCATCTGGTTGCCTCACAGGACCCACCACTGTGTATTTTACCAACTGGGCCAGCCAGGAACTTGACGTTACCTGGGCGGCATTCTGAGACGCCACAAAGTCCCACTACAGTGAAACCTTTTCACCCATTGTGGCAGGCACTCCCCCTGGCCATTAAACAGACTGGGTCTATCCCTGAATATCTTCTGCCTGGCAAAAAGCTCTTGCCGCTGCTTCAGAAGCTGCAACTGATAGGAATGCCATGCTCCTTACCTTGATAGTCAATGGGCTTGAACCCCATATCTGCAAGTGGGTTTCTTTGGGTTGCTGCACCTCCATTGACAACTGCTACAAGGCCATTGTGGAGGCCAATAACCAGGCTTTAATGGGCTTCCACAGATCCAACAACGCGCCACCCCTAGTCTTGTCCTGCACCTAGCAGTGCCCACAATCAGGTAGGCTACCGCCAGTCCTGCCAACAAGAGAATGGGTTTAAGCGTCCCTGCAAGAGGGAGCTCCAATTGGCGCAAATAAGGGCCTGGGAAAAGCCTGTAGGTTATAGATACAAGAGGTTCTGCAACCCCACTTGACCCTCACTCTCAATCCCTCCTTGCAAAGAACCCCTGTGATTACAATGTGCATGAAGTTGAAACCCTCAATGTATTCCAGGTCCACAGCAACAACCTTGTTCTACAAGTAAGCCATTCTTCAAATAAAGTAACTCACTTGGCCTATCCCTTCTGCTTTTGTGGGAACAGCCACAAGCTATTGGTAGACACTGGGGCCAATCACACTATGGTGGACCAGGCGTTTGCTGACTCTCAACAATCAGACCAGGTGCTGAGCAGATTCAAAGCAGTACAAGTAGCTGATTCCTGTATAGTGGCAATTAACTGTGAGATGGTACCCTTTTCTATGAGAATGGGGAGCATCCAGGTAAAGCTCTCTGGGTCAATCATGACAGGGCTCAGTCACAATGTCATTGCTGGTCTTGAATGGCTCCAACACAACCATCCCTACATCAACTGGGATAC
Source organism: Entomophthora muscae (assembly GCA_014839935.2). Lineage (NCBI taxonomy): Eukaryota > Fungi > Entomophthoromycota > Entomophthoromycetes > Entomophthorales > Entomophthoraceae > Entomophthora > Entomophthora muscae. Next base: position 28,968 of record QTSX02003603.1, read on the forward strand.
ATCTGTAATAACCCTCAATAGAAATGGGGTGAGTTTTCATATATATCCTGTCAAAATGAGCAAGCTACTTCACAATACTGTCTTTTTTAGAATAACAGAAACAGGTTCATACAATTTCAAGGGGGTAAACTAGACTTTAATCAATGCTCAGTTGAAGTTATCTGTGCAGAACCTCCTGCAATCCTCCCCTCAACTACTCTACCTCCATCAGCACTTGCTGCACTCCTTGAGGAATATAAGGACGTTTTCAGTCAAACACTGGACCAATTACCCCTCCCCAAGATATTCAAAATGCTGTACAACTGCAAGGGTCACTTCCCAAAGCACGTCCCCTCTATTGTCTAACACCAAAAGAAGATGAGACCCTCTGCCAGCACCTTTTAGACACGCTTAACAAGGGTTTCATCTGCCCTTTGCTCTTGCCATATGGGGCTGCTGTCTTCTTTGTAGCCAAGAAGGATAGGTCTATCTTCTTGATCACAGACTACCGCGCCTTAAACAAGGTAACTGTGAAAAATAAATACCCCCTGCTGTTGATTGACAACCTGTTTGACAAGCTTGCTAGTGCAAAGGTCTTTAGCAATATTGATCTCATTGCAGGGTACAACCAGGTCCGCATTGCACCAGGAGATGAGGCAAAGACTGCCTTCCACACATGCTATGGGTTGTTTGAGTGCCAGGTCATGAACTTTGGAATGACCAACACACCTTCTACTTTCTCAATGTTGATGAACAAAGCATTTGAGGAATTGATTTGGAAATGTGTTGTTATGTACTTTAACAACATTATTGTCTTCAGTCAAGATCAAACCACGCATCCTTAACACCTCCGTGCTGTCCTTGACACCCTTCAAAAAACCAGTTGAAGGCTAAGCCTTCTAAACACAAATTCCTCAAGTCAGAGCTTCTGTTCCTTGGGCACACTATCTCTGCCCAAGAGATAAAGCCTGACACTGCCAAAATTAAGGCAATCACAAGCATACCACCTCTCACTGATGTGGGCCAGGTGTGTACATTCTTAGGCATGGTTGCCTACAGGCGCAAGTTTACTCCCAATTGCAGGGAACTAATTGCACCCTTCACTGAGATCCTAAACACTAAACAACGCTTCCATTGGACCCTTGCCAGATATCAAGCCTTTGAGGCGTTGAAGCAGAAACTTACAGCTGCGCCTGTACTGCAATTCCCCAACCAGAACCACCAGTACAAACTCAAGACTGATGCCTCTGACAGATCTATAGGGGGCATGTTACGTGTGGAAACTGATGAGGATGTCTTCCTCCCCATGGCATACAAATCCAGAAAGCTCACCAACTCAGAACAATATTACCCCATACATGATAAAGAGTTAGCGGCAATTGTGCACTGCATTAGAAATGGTGCTGTTACCTAGAAGGGGCCACCTTTTCACCCTGCGTCCTGAAAGATCACAAGTCACTCCAGTACTTCAATATGCAGTCCCACTTGACATGCCGCCAAGAAGGCTGGATCAAGTGTCTATTCCCCTACCAGTTGTACATCAAGTACAAGCCTGGGAAGGAACTTGTCACAGCTGATGCCCTCTCACGGCTCTACGTAGTGTTCATTGCCAGGGACAATGGCTTGGATCCAGATTGACCAATGCTTTACCTCCATCCTGAAGCAACTTGTTACAAAGGCCTTAATTTGGTAACCATCTCCAAGCTAAAAGACAACAAAATTCAGTTCACCACCAATGCTGGCAACTTCTGCTGCCAGGAAGAGACAGGTGAAAAGACGCCCTACATTCCCACCACACAACAGGGTGACATCATACTATCTTACCACTGCACCTTGGGTCACATCAAAGAATTTAATCTCTTTAAATTCATGAAACATAAGGTTTGGTGGTTGCGTATGCCTTAAGACATCTTGGACCTCCTTGAAACATGTGTGTTGTTTAAAAAAACATGTCTAAACCTACACCCCCAAATCTGTCCTGCCCATTAAAGCCATGGAACCCTTTGAGCAGTGGGCCCTCAATATTGTTGGACCTCTTCCTAAAGACAGACTGGGCAAGAAGTATATCATCACAACCATTGATTAATTCACCTGTTGGCCAGTAGCATAGACAACCACTAATCACATCACTGTCACCATCACCCACTTTGTTGGCAAGGAAATTGTGGCCTTCTTTGGGAAACCCAAAATTCTCATCACAGATGGTGGCCTCAAGCTTTTTGGGCGTGTCATAAAGGTGTACTGCGCCAAGAATGCCCTCCTCAAATAGTCCCAACTATTATCATCCGCAAGCCAATGAATGTGTAAAGCAATTGAATGGCTCACTGGTCTAACTAATTGCCAAGCTCTCACAAGAGTATCCTGATACTATGTGGACTTAAAACTTGCCCATTTATCTACTTATCTTAAAATTGAGAATCAACAGGGGCACCAAGTTCAGCCCCAGTGCCCTGGTCTTTGGGACGCCTGGCATCTTGACGGGATTAGAACAAGGGAAATTAAAATCCACAGTTCCTAGGAAACCCCTTTGTTGACTACACCCTCCCTGAGCCAGTGACGTACCAAAGCCCAGGATATTGAACATTAAGAGAATTGAGGGAGGAACAAAACACCTTAAGGCCAGATACGCTGTAGGTGACCCCGTCTACACCCTAAACCCCAATTCATAAAATTAGAACCCAATCACTTGGGGCTCTTCAAGATAGCCGCAGTCTATGAAAACCACACCTACCAACTTGAAGATGCTCAAGGAAACACCAAGAAGCTTCACCACAATTGCTTGTGCCCCTTCTGTAACATCACACACAAAGTTTGTTTGTGCAGACCTTCCCAGATCTTCTGCAGATTCCAATCCTGGTGTCTGACAACAAGCAGGGGGCAAGGGGGGGTGTTGCAACCAAGTTTCCAGACTTTCCTGCCAATGTATCTTACAATACACAGGGGGCACTCAATAAGTTGCCCCTTGATGTATCTAACAATATGAATCAATCTGATGGCAATATCAAACTGCAGGCACTTTCTCCTAATTAGGAGCGCTACTAATTCAACCTGCTGATCCCTGCAAAAGTTATTCCTTGGCTTCAAATCCTACATAGAACATGCCACCCCCTTGTGGCCTTATGGCTTTCCCCATATAGTATATCAATCACAATATTCTACAGTAAACAATACCTTATTATATTCATTCTTGTCCTCTCTATTGGACTGTTGTCTTCCCCAAATCAAACACTGAATTTGAATTGGTTCAGTTGCAACACAGCTGTATCATAATACTGGTGGTAATTGAGGTCAGGGGTGAGTTTAAGCTTCTTGACAAGTTTTAAGGAGACAACATTAACAGGAGAGCCCATATCCAGGACGGCCTCAATTTTCATCTTTTGGATGGATATCTCTACCCAAGTAGTAGTATAACAAAAGGATGGGAGGATAGCCAGGATATCCTGGGCTTTAGCTAGTTCCTTTTACCACTTCTCAATCATGCACTTTAAGCCTGGAAACTCCTTTTAGACAGTCTGAAGAGAAAGAGAGACCAAAACATTCTTGAAAACAGCATCAGCTACTTTGGCTACTTCTTCAGAGGATTCCACAAGTACAAGAGACCTCTTAGCTTGTGTGAGGTAAGAGCAAGAGACAATCTCCTTGGATTCAGGTAGAAGCTTGGCAGAAGGAGTATTTTTCCCAGATTGTAGTTCATAAGGGAATGTAATGATTTTGGGGACAGCTAGGACTGAATATCAATAGGCATTGGGATCATAAATATCTTTGTTGTCTATATCAGAGTCATCAGAGATATTGTGGAATAATAGCAGAATGGGAGGCGCTTCAGTGTTAGTGACCTCTGAGTCTGCTATAAGCAGGGGGATTGGAGGAGACTGGGAAGAATTGTCAACTAAGAGCGTCTATGCCTCTAGGTTGACTGTTCTTTTCCCGCCTGATCCTTGGGGTTGGCACCTTCAACTTGAGGATTGATACAGACTTGAGAGTGGTGACCTATCTTACCACAGTTGTGGCAACCTTGGCGTCAAGGAGGGTTCTGAGAGTTCATATTGAGGATGTGTGGGCCACAGGAAGAAGAGCCAGAGTTAGATGCAGCTCAAGTCTTGCGTACAACAGCTCCAGAGTGGGTCAAGTGCATATCCTGTAGCAAAGTCTTTATACTCTTCATCAAGGAGAGCATGGCCTTGTGAGCTTTGAAATGGAGGTGCAGAAGTTGGTTAACTTTGAGAGCTTGGGCACAGGCCATATATGCTTCATGGTCTGTCAACTGTCTACTAGTTATCAACTGCTGTCCTTCCATGTAGAACCTGTCTGCAAATTCAGCCAGTGTCTCTTTGGGCTTGAAGGCAATGTGAATAAACACATTCTTCTTCACTTCCAAAATAAAGTTGCCACCAAACTCATCAATCAAAAGCTGTTTCATCTTGTCCCAAGTTTCAATTGTGGACAGCTCTGGCACCACTACCTCTTGACAGGTGGGGTGCAAGCAGGTTATAATGTTCTCTTTCTTAACCTCATCAGAGGCCTGTTGCATGGCTGTTTTATAGATGGTCAAGAAGGCTTTAATGGTGGATGTTTTAGGGTAAAAGAATTGCCTAAAGGTAGGTTTGAAGTGTGCTTTGGGGGTTAGGGCCACCATTGTTGCTATTGAGAACATTTATATGTGGGGAGACCTCAGCTTCAGATTCCGTAGGGGGCTGTTGTTCCCCCAGCTGGAAAATACTCTCTTCAAGCGTAGTCAAAGTCTCAGAGGTGAAAGCACCCACATTGTTGGCCTAATCAGCCTGTTGTTTGGTAACATCTAAGTGTTGACCATGTGTGGTTACCACAGTAGAAAGCTCAGCCAACCAGGAGGTCAGAGAAGGTCCCACTGAGAGGCAGGGGACAAACCTGTTGATTACTGAATTGATTAACTCATTAATTTCTTTAACATCCCTGTCAAGACTAGAGTGATCCAGCTTCAGGTGGTCCACCTCATTGGCTAGAGCAATCAACTCTCTAGCACATTGGATTTGGGGGTTCCCTGGCAGTCCAGAGCAGCAGCCATCTCTGTTGACAACATCAAATGGGCTAGCAGCAGTTGACACAATCTCACGCAGGGTGGCAACTTCTTGCTGTAGCTCAGCAACTTGGGTGGGTAACACAAGCACCTGAGGGTCTGGTTGCAGCGGGTCTGCTGGGCGCCCTTAGCTACAAGTGGATGCATGTAGTTCATGAATGGCGCCCCATAGTTTCTGCTCTCTGTCCATCAGATCATCAGATGGGGAAGAAGAAGGAACATTGGGCTTGGACATAGACAACACATTCATTCAAGCTTAAAGTTTGGCAATGGCGGCAGCTGTGGTAGTCTTTTTTTGATCAAACTCTTCATTGAGGTTGCAGAGGCCTCTAGCAGCGTGATCTGCTACTTGTTATAATTGGTCAAAGGAATAGGTACCAAACACATTGAGTTGTTTCACAAGTTGTTCAAAGTCAGAGAGGTAGGCATTTAGATTAGAGTCTACTTGAGTTATCCAAGCTTGTCTAATTGGTGAAACTCATGTAAACGTTCCCTAACGTACTTGGGGATGGACTGGTGCGTTTTCTTTATAGAAGTAACCAAGCAAGCCTGAGAAGTAATAGAGTTGCACTGGTTATTAAATACCAAGGAAAACAGGGAGTGAATCCACTGCTGTTAAGCAGCAAACTGATCCCAGTGATGAGTGATGGAAGCTTGAAGGGAAAAAAAATTCTTGGACGTGAAGCCCCAAAACCATCTGGTGATGGGCTAAGGCAGGCTGCACAAAGGATGACAATAGGAGTTCAGCAGAATCAGCTGCTGCAAGGAGATGTTGTGGAAACTGCAGGGCAACAATCAACTTGTAATACTCTGCTCAATTGAAATGTAGCTGAAGGCAAGGGATGGCCCCATCACGGGCTATTCCAAGGGAAATGGCAGTGACTTGTTCTAGGTCAGGGGTTCCCATGGGATATGCTACTAGACAGAGACCATTTCCAAGGTTCAATACAGTGGGGACAATAGGCGGGTCTGAGATGTCCTCCTTGATAGGCCAACTGGTGATTTCAGGTGAAGAGGGCTCTTGTATAGGAGGAGGCAAAGGACCTGAAAATGTGGTGGTAAAAGGGATCATCAAGGGGCTTACAGCCCCTGTAGTGAGCACCATTTTTGTTGTGTTCTGAGGCGCAACACAGACACAGAACAGGGAATCCTAACCTTAGGATTGGATTTGTACTAAATATCAGTTAGTTGCAGGGAAGGATATTGGTTTACCTTGTGGCCCTTATTGAATAATCTCTACTAGTTGTGACTAGAGAGAGGCGTCAAAGTACTTGGAGACACAAAGACAAAAATGTGAATAGAACTTAATTTTTATTGGTGAATATGAAATGGAATATATAGTGGTTGACAATACCAAGAAACAGTACCAGGACAGTAGAATCACTTGCCACAAGCATTAGTGGGGCAAGTGAGTTGCGCAAAATCAGGAAACTGAACAATTAAATTTCCCAGTTTGAAAAAAGACCCATTTTGAAGGGCAAAAGCAAAAGTGAGCAATTTATCCTTGAAATAACCCATCAAAGGCAAAATCAAAACAGTGTGAATAGTGGAATTCATGACACCTCCCCACTTGGGAGCTGCTTGAGCTTGTGAGTGAGTGTAAGCTCAGAGAAGACATCAGAGGCCTTGGGGGAGGAGGATTATCAGTAATTCTTTTATTGCTTATAAACTTAACCAGTTGCTCCTGTGTGGGCACCAACTTGAGATTGTTGGGCTTCAGGTGTTGAAGGGCCTTGATGGCCAAATAGGAAGTGTGGATGTTGGTGGAGGTGGGAATGGCCTAAATAAGGTACCATTTAAGCATACTTGTGATTAAGTGATTAGGGGCTCACAGGTGTGCTCCCCCTTCTTGGCTGTGACTTGTTCCCAGCCTTTGGTGTTCAGGCAGGCCCCACAAGTCTTTTCTTCACAAACAAAGTGCTTGCTCTTGGTGGTGCGCTTTTGATTATTACAATTGAAGATATAATTATCTGCAACGTAGCCAGGGCTGTCCTTCATGGACATAATAGGGAAATAACAGGGGGAGTGCTTGGGCACTTTAAAATCCCTATCCACATTGCAAATATTTTGGATAACCAGTGGATCCCAAGCCACATGGAAAGTGGCTTTAAACTTCTTTACATAGTCCTTGGGCTCCTCCTTATAGTCACAAGAAGGAGGGAAAGAAGAGCCATCAGGGAAAGGAGGGGCCAGGTTCCTTGAGGCCTGATTAGAGGCCTTCTTCTCCTTGCCAGAATAAGTAGTAGGCTCCTTTGTAGCCTTTCCTTTCTTAGCATGCCATTTTCTGGTGGGCTCTGAGTCAGCCTTGGACTGGTAGAAAGAGTGATTGGTGATGTTATAAATGTGCTGTTTTAGCAGAGTTACAAGGGGAAAAATATTTAGAAACTAGATAATATTATTTATTGAGAGTTAATGATTATATAGTTAATGTGAGTCATGGATAACATGAACATGATAGTGTTGATCACACAGTGGGATGATGAAGGGGGTGGCTTGATCCTGGTAATGATTCAAGCACCAAAGCAAGGTATTCATCTTAAGGGATCAGCTTCTGTTCATGTTATTGGATTTTGAAATTTGAGTTAACTTCCTAGTCTGGCTCCAAGTGACTGTGTGGGGATCCTGGTCACCAGTCCCCAAAGTGTGTCCTGGGTCATAGCCAGGGACCGGCTTGGAGGAGTTGTCATCCCCCAACAGTGGTGAGTGGTTGGTTAGGAGCTTGTACTTGGCCTGCATAAGGGTAAACTCCTCCAGTACCTTCCCAATTACTAGGCAAGCGTCTCCACCATATACTTTTACTTTAGCAGGCGCTAGCCTTTCTGTAGGCTGATACCAATCCTGTAACAGCCTAGTAAATTCAGCACCAATAAACTCCATTCCTCTATCTGTCATTTCAAGATGCCTAGTCACTTTTCCCCACTCCTCCTGGGCAGACTTACTAGAGGCAAATCTCCTACAACCTTGGCAATAGGATTCCTCCTCCCCTGGGCTAGGGTAGAAGATTTGGGGTAATTTACTAATAGAGCTTATATCCTTTTATCACAGGAAATTTGAATAAGGGTTGTAATAGGCTTTTTATTCACAGTCAGAAGGAAGATCCCCTTAGAAACCTTCTGATATAAGGCATGTGTATAGAGAACAATGAGGTTTTTGCCAAGACTTGGAGTCCTTTAAAAATCTCTTGGACTCCTTCTACTTGGTCTTCAGCTCCTGCTTCTTTGTCTTGGGCTCCTGCGCTTTGGTTTTGTGCTCCTGCACTTTGGTCTTGGGCTCTTGCAGCCATTTTCAGCTCAGGATTCCTTAGCTTGGTCTCTGGCTCCTTCTGTAGTCTTTATGGCCTTTGTAATCCACTTGATCCAGTCCCTGAAGAGTCTCAGATAGTTCTCCCTTTTATAGCCCCTTGTTTCAGACCTAAAACCTCTCTTAGAACTCTGCTTTTCAAAAGCTTAAACTATCCAGTTTTTCTCTCTCTATAATATATTAAACTTTATAAATTACTTCAGCCAATGAAAGCCCTGAACTTTCTGCTTCTGCTACTCATTTTTTAGGCTTTAACTTAAGAGTTAAAGCCTTTAAAACATTGATTGAATAGACTCCGGCTTGCAGCCAATCATAGACCTCAATTCAACAGTTTTGCCAAAAGGTTCCCCCAGATGACTTGCTCTTGACCCTGGTTCAAACCTGAGGCTGTCTTGCTCCGGGTAAACAACCGCTCCATGTTTCAAACAATTTTGCCGTGATTCCCGCCATGTTTCCTTGGCAAATCTCAAGCGCTTCCGTATATGTTTTACTTAAGCAAATTTTGTCCCCTCAATTTTACAATGTTTCTCCATGTTTCCCTGTATTTTTCTTGATGTTTTGCAACTTTGAACCCGCTTGCTGCTCACCCTTTTGCCTCTCCTAGTTGTTCTTGGCAAAATTTGCTCTTTTGCCCTTACATTTTCTCCATCCTGTTTCTGGCCTCTTTCTTACTCCTTTCTGGCGTAATTTCCTCTTAATAAATTTACAGTTTTAACACCCTTTAAACCATTTTTCCTCCTCTTTCTTTCTGAACATATGATAGTTAATTATTTTTTAACATATTTAGGCAGCATTTAAGTATTATTTAACTGCTTCTTTGTATTCATATTTCCTCTTTAAAGACACCAAAATCAGCTTTCCCAGCCTCTGCATCCAGTCTGGCTAGTCCTTCCAAGTCACCTCCTGGTCCTGCACTTACATCTTCTAGTCCTTCAACCAGTTCTTCAACCACATCTCTCAGTCCTTCAGCTAATCAGCCCATCTCAGTGCACCAAACAGTTCCTCTCCAGTCTTCAGACAACTTCATCAGTCTTCTGGCCATTCCTGCATCAAGGTCTTTAAGCCCTTCAGCTTATCCTTGCTAAGAACCACCTTGGTTCCACCTGCACAATGAACCTTTGTGGTTCCAAACTTCAATATGAACCAACAGTCCTTCAACTAGCCTTCTCTGTGATCAAAAAGTTCCTCTCACTAGTCTTCTCTGCTGATTCTATGAACCACATTGGTTCTTTATCTCAGCCCCCATTACCAGAACTTGTAGACCCAGGCATGAGTCTACAATGAACTGGCGTTTGACTGGGCCCTTGCAAGTGGCATTCTACTTAGGCCATCCAACCATAGATCCTTAAAGCCTATGTTGTTGTTTTTACTCACCCAGGTGATTAAGTCTGGGCTTTTAGTTGCAGAGTAATCAGCTCTACTTCCCAGAGGCCTGACCACACCAAGTTCTGCAGCTTGCTTCCCCAAACAAACCTCCTTGATGACACCTCTGAGAAAATCTATACCCTCCAATGCTCACTTTGGGTTCTTTTCAAAGCTCTCATGGGGAGATAAACGAGGACACCCTACCAGTCTGTTAGGTAGGATGCTTGCTCACAGACCTCCTTTAAGCGTATCAGGGTATGTAGAGCCCTAAGAGCTCTTCCTCTTCCTGGCAGCCTGCACTACCCACCAGGGGTTTAAAACCTTCTCCACCCCCAACAGACAAAGTTTCCTGCTAGCTATCTCATTCTTCACCCTTTTGCAGCCACAGTTTCCTGCTAGGTGAAGAACTCTAGCCCACAGCAGCCAATATCTTCTTCTGGGTGGAGGCATCATCTTCCTCTAGTAATTTTTACATCTACTAGCTAGGCCTTACTGTCCCTAGTAACCATCATTCCACGCTAGGCCTCTACCCATAATCAACCAACAACACCTTGTCAATCTGGAGCATAGTTTCTTTATTTGAAGCCAAATCAACCCTCACCTGCAAAACCACCTACATGTGGATCATCACAGACTAGATAATTGGATTGCAGGTCACAAACCTGCTTACTCAAAACCTTGTTGGCCGGTTGATTCTGTTGTTTTGACACACACACACCCAACTGAAGGTTGGTCTTTGCTGGGGGCAGGTTTTCAGGGAGGTTATCAGGAGCCTGGGCGCCATACTGGATTAACTGTTGTTCTGTGGTGGGCAGGACAGTCTTGCGTTGTTTCTGTCTTGCTTTGCATGGTCTCAGGCAATCATTATGGTGGACCTTGTCTTTTTTATGTATACCAAGTCCTTGCACAAGGTAATTGTTGTTGTCATTTACCTTTAGGATGATTTCCAGGCCTACTTTATTGGGTTGTAGTTTACTTTTGTTGATGTTCATGACCCAAACTTTGTCACCAACCTTATGTCTGCTTTGGATGGGGATAAATGTATTTTGTAGACGCTTGTTTTCTCTCTCTGTTTGATGACCATTAGCCTCTATGACCTAGGGAGTGAACAAGGGGGAACCTTGCTTGGAATTTCCAGCTTGGGTCCTGATAATGCTTAGATGATATTGGGCTGTGTCCCATATACCAACTCAAAAGGGCTTTTCCAGATGGATCTGTTCATACAAGTTTGGCATACAAGTAGTGCAGTTGGTAGCTGCTTATACAAGTCCTCAGGTCTCCTGGCAGTGAAATTGGCCAAGGTTTGCAGGAGGCTGCCATTCAGCCGCTCCACACGTCCATTGGCCTGATGGTGGTAAGGTGACGTCATGGTGTTCTTGATCTCATTCTTGGTGAGGTATACATTGGTATCTTCAGAGGTCAATTCTTTGCCTCTGTTGGTTATCAGGAGTTCTGGCTTTCCAAACTTGCTGATGATTTCTTTTCCTATGAATTGCTTCATGTTGTTGCCAGTATGTGTCTTTACTGCTTGTGCTACTGGCCATTGTATGGCAAAGTCTATTGTGGTGATGATATACTTCTTTTCATTATGCTTTCCTGGCATGGGGCTTACAATGTCTAGGGCCCATACCTTGAAGGGTAATTGTGTTCAGATAGGTAGTACTGACTTTGGTGGGGGTTTTCTTCTTGCAAACTTCTCACATACTTTGTATTATTCTAAGACTTCCTGAACATCTTGGTACATGGTTGGCCACCATGCTTTGTGTTTAAGGAACTTGTAGAGTTTGCAGCTTTTTGTATGCCCTAGGTCTCTATGGTAATATAGGATGGTGTCAACTTAACAATGTGTGGGGGCATAAGGAATGGTGGTTCTGTCAGTCATTTTTTGATGTAAGTTCACATACACATCTGCAAATAAGTGTTCTTGCTTAATGATTGTTTCCTTTGTTATGTCTGTGGTTCCAGGGGGAAACCCTTTGTCCTTTGTCTGAAGTACCAAGAGGGGCCAGTCTGGGTTGAGCCCGTTATCTCCTTTCATGGCTTGGATGTACAGGCACAAGAGTGTGTCTGCCATGGCAAGCTCTGGACCAGGCTTGTATTGTATGGACATATTGAATCTCTCCAAGAGTTCCATCCGGTGGGCTTGACAGCAGGATAGGCTTCCTTGGGTTTTGAAATATATGAGTGACTTGTGATCAGTCAACACCGTGGATTCTTCCTGTTGTTCTAGATAACAACCCCATTTGACTAGGCAGTGTACAATTTTCAATAGCTCTTTATTGTCAATGGGGTAGTGGCATTTGCTGTCTGTCAGTTTTTGTGATTTTTAGGCTACAGGCAGGAAGTCACCATCATTGTTTTTGATTTGTAGTACTCCCCCAATGGATGTGTCTGAGGCGTTGGTTTCCATCTGATACTCCCCATTGTGTTTGGGGTATTGCTGGATAGGGGCTGTTGAGAGATTCTCCTTAAGACGTCTGAAGCAAAGGTTGCGCTGGGGGGTCAATACAAACATAGATTTGGCGCCAGTTATGGTGGACAGGGGTGCAGTCAGGACATCACAGTTGGGTATGAATTGTTGTACATAGGCAACCATTCCCAATAATGTGCGGAGTTCTGACTTGTTCTTTGGGGATGGCATTTTGCAAATGGCCTGGATTTTCTGGCTGTCAGGTTTAATGCCATCTTTCAAAACTATGTGTCCCAGGAAGGGCAACTGCTTGCAGAAGAAATGGCATTTAGAGGGTTTGGCTAGCAGCTTGTGTTGCGCCAGGGTAGCAAAGACTGCCTCCAAGTCCTTGTGGTGTTGTTATACTAAGGGGCTATAGAAAATAATGTTGTCCAGGTATACCAAGGCGTTCTTGCCAATGTGGGGGGGCAAACATCTTGTTTATGAAGGTCACAAAGGTTGATGGGGCATTTGTCATTACAAAGTTGAGTACCACACACTTGTATGAACCGTATTTAGTGTGGAAGGCTGTTTTGGGTATATCTTCCTCCTTGATACAGATCTGGTTTTAGCCTGTTGTTAGGTCAATCTTGGATAAGACTGTGGCGCCACCCAAGGCATAAAAGAGGTTGTCAATGAGTGGTAGTGGGTAACAATCCTTGATAGTAACTTTGTTTAGGACTTGGTAGTCTATGACTAGGCGTAGGGTACCATCTTTCTTTGCTACAAAGAATACATCAGCACCAAAAGAAGACTGTGAGGGGAAGATAAGTCCTTTATCCAACGCTTCCTTGAGGTAAGTGTGTAGGGCGTCATCTTTGTTTGGGGTAAGGCAGTAGATAGGTTGCACCTTAGGTACATCTCTTTTGAGTTGGATGGAGTGTTGTATGTGTTTCTCTGGTGGCAACCCGGGTAGAGCCTCTTTGAAGATTTCTGGCTGGTGGGCTACAATTTTGCAATCCTGAGGTGTAGTGGTATCTTGGTGATCCTTTAAGTGTATGATCTCATACCGGCAGGAGTCCCAGTCAATTACCTTGAGGTTCTACTTTTCATCCAGGGTCTCTGTGATGCCTATGAAGATGTGGTCACATAGGAGTTGGTCTACTGAGTCAGGGTAGATTTGATTATTATTGCCTTCACATTTGATTGTCAGTACAGAGGTCATCCAGTCTACATGGGGGTTGTTCCTTTGCAATCAGTCTAGTCCCAGCACAATATCAAATTTAGGAAAGTCAATGACAGGTCCCTGGATGGTGGAATGCAGGTTCTCTAGCATGACAGATAATGGAGCAGTTTCCCTTGTCACGGTGATGTGATGTTCATCAGCTAAAACCATGCTCTTAATCCTCAAAGAATTAGTGGTTAGCTTGAACTTGTCTACAAAGCTACTGTTGACTAGGGTTCAATCTGCGCCCAAGTCCAGGAGTGCTGAGCCTGTGTAACTGCAAAAGCAGAAAGGATAAGACATCAGTTTATTGGGATGCCTGGCAATGGTGTAAAGCACTGGGTCTTCTGAGGGTACTTGGATCATTGGGAACTGGTCCACATCCTTGGGTTGGTACTCATTGTTGGGAAAGTTAGGAGTTGTGCAGGAGAGCTTGGCTTGCTTAGTGCTCTCCCTGGGCTTTTCCCTTGTCTTGGTTGTCCTGTGTGACAGTGATACAGAAATGGGTACAGCTTGAATGACTTTTGTTCCTGTTTCCATGTCCATTTGAACCTGCAGGTTTGTGGTTTGCATTGTTGCTGTTGTTCCTAGGGGGTGGTTGATTAAAGCGCCTGTCTAGGTGAGAATCTTTGGTTTGCTCTCTCTTTCCAGTTTGCGCCTTGTGGAGAGCATTAGATGTTTGTTCTGCTTTCTCTGCCTTGCAGTATAGACTTTGAAAGTTGGTTACTTGGACCAGGTTCATGTATCTCATTACATGCGACTTGAGGGCGTCATAGTACATGAGGTGTGTGGCTGGAGTGTCAAAGGCCATATCTGAGGGGGCACATAATTGGAATTTCTTGTAGGCGCAGGTGAGCTCCTTCACAGTGTCAGTCTGAGTTAGGTTCTTTACTTGGCGTATGATCATAAGTGCAGTGTCTTGTAGCAAAAATCTTGCCAAGAAGTCTTGTTTGAAGGTGTCCCAGTCCTTCTCTGTGTTTTTATCATGCCACTTTTTGCACCAGGTGCCAGCGCTGTGAGTAGGTAAGATGGAGATTTCTGCAATCCAGAATTGCTGCGGGCATTCCATTTGGGCCAACTTGCTTTGGTAAGATTGAATCCATGCTGTGGCGTTATTGTTGTTGGCTGCAGAAAAAGGTTTCAAGGCAGTGCTTCAAAGTCTCTGGGCTACGTAGGCTGGCATGGTGTTTTCTCAGTTGCTTGAGGAATTGCAGTGGGTGCTTGGAAAAACCCCTTGTGCTGACAAGGCATTGAACGCAGGAAGGGGTATCATCATATTTTGGTAGAGGACTAACCCATCAGGTATCTCAGCACCAGACGTGTATAGTGTCCAGTCTAGAGGAAGGCCAGACATGATTCTATCAAGTATTTTTTGGCCGCAGCAAGTACAGGCAACAGGCAGAGTTTTGCAAGATGAGTTAGGATGGAAAAACTACCTGTGCTACAAATGTTGTAACTGTGCTGTTTTAGAAGAGTTACAAGGGGAAAAATAGTTGGAAACTAGATCATATTATTTATTGAGAGATATGCATTATATAGTCATTGTGAATTGTGGATAACAGGAACATTATAGGGTTGATCACACAGTGGGATAGTGAAGGGAGTGGCCTGGTCCTGGTAATGAGTCAAGCACCAAAACAAGGTATCCACTGTAAGGGATCAGCTTCTGTTCTTGTTGTTGGATTTGAAAATTTGAGTCAATTTCCTAACTTGGCTTTCAGTGGCTGGATAATTGAATTGTGGGTCACAAAAATGCTTACTCAGAACCTTGCTGGCGGGTCAAGCCTGCTATTTTGACATTACTATGCCTCTAGTTGATATAGTGGCAGCCTTGTACAAGACAGAAGAATAAAAGATAATGAGACAAAAACTAGTTTCTTTATTGGTTAGTGAGGTACTATATATTATGAGGCAGGGGCATTGCCACCAGAGGGGAAGAAGCACTGGCAAAAGAACTTGCTAAAAGTAGGATAAAGAAGTGGCATACTAAAAATATCTGCGCACAAAAAAACAGGTTTACTGTACCTTGCCTTATGGAGGCAAGTGGCGCTAGTTGTGTTGTTCTATTAATAACCACGGAGGTAAAGCCTGTACCCTATGTACAATGGAAAACTGATCCAAACACCCATTTTATAGGCGTTTTAAACAGGTTTAAAGCACATTAAATGATGATGCAACAGAAAAATTGCGCAATTGTATGAGTGTTTCATTGTCCTGAACTTTAAGTGGACTTCCTATTATCTTATCCATTCAGGATCTGCAACACCTGGTATCACAGACATCACCTGAAGCACCATAATTAAAAAACCTGTGTTCAGACGTCTACGGTACATTACACCAAAAATGTTGGATGGGAGAACCATTCCGTACGTAGCTATCCATCAAAGGGTGGATACCATCCTGCACCATTACAGGGACCTCAGACATACCAAAGGAAGAAACCTTTATTAATTCTTAAAGAATAAGGCATGGTGGCCCACCCTATACCAAGATATTCACAAGATATTGGAACAATGTGAAGTATGTGAGAAATATGCCAAGAGCAACACCCCTTCAAAGTAGGGCTGCACCAGATTTGAGACAAGTGGCTCCTTTTTAGAAAAGGAGCTACCATCTCAAATCCAGAAACAAATCCAAGAAAATCTTCTTTGAGAAGATTTTCTCGGATTTGTTTCCACACATAAGTGTGACAGGTTTTTCTTTCCGGATTTTTTATTAAAATAAAATTTATATATATTTTTTCTATTTTCAAAAATTAAAAAAATTTGAATTAAAATTGTTTCAAATACAATTTTATTAAATATTTATAAAAATACGGCTCATCTGGAAAAACAGAAGACCTTCTGAGGCCTTTTTTCTGAAATTTTGGATTCCCCCACCTTAGGGGAATCCAAAAGAAGATTACAGGAAGAGACCATTACAGCAAATGCTGCAATTGTCCCTTTTTTGGGCCAACACAGCCCTACTTTAAATTCAGCACTCCTAATTCAATCACAACTACCCTTCAAGGTTTGGGTGCTATATATTGTAGGCCTCATGCCTGGAAAGATCAATGCCAAGAAATACATAATCACTAAAATAGACTTCACTACCAGGTGGCCAGTGGCACAAGCTATCAAGGCCCACACTGGCAACAATGTTAGACAATTTATAGACAGGAAAATAATCAGTAAGTTTGGAAACCCAGAACTTCTTATCACAGATGGTGGCAAGGAGCTAACGTTTGACAACCCCAATATATGTCTGGCCAAACAAGGAGTCAAGCCCATGATAACTACACTTTATCAACCTCAGGCCAACAGTAGAGGTGAAAATTTGAATGGTAGCCTAGTGCAAGATCTTGCCAAACTCACTGCCAGGGCACCCAAGGACTGGCCCAAGCAACTACCAATTGCCCTTCTTGTGTGCCAAACCAAGATAAACAGATCTAGTGGGAAGAGTTTATTCAAACTAGTTTACAGCATACAGCTAAATTTTTTTCAAGCCTTAACAGGGCCCAAGTAAGTGATTTCAAAAAATTCTCACCTAGAACCAACCTCCTAGTACACCTTGCCAATCCTGTCCAAGAAGCCAGAGAGGAGAAACAACTTCAAGAGACGCCCATCCCTCTTAAAGAAAGACACAAGGTTGGGGGAAAGGTTTTGGTAACAAACACCAACAAAAGCAAGTTACAACCCAAGGAATTAGGCCTGATCATTGTCTTAAAGATAAATGACAACAACCTTACCTGGTACAAGGCCTGGAAAAAAGATAGCAGGACAAGGTCCTGCACCACAACAGGCTGCAACCATACAAGGCCTGTCAAAGACAATGTGAGGCAATAATTCTAGCTACAGAACAGCAATCAGTGGAATATGGCCCTGCACCTCAACAAACCTCCCTGCAGACCTTTAGTGAAGTAAGCTAACCCCCAGCTGGGGGTTGTTGAAACAGTGGGGTTGACCCACTGGTAAAGTTTTGCACAAGAGAACCTGTGCCACTCAAACTAACCTCCCTGTCATGAATGACATTTCAATACTTGTATTGAAAACCCAAAAATCAAACCCCAGCCCTAAGAAAATGCCTTACACCAATCAGGGTAGACAGGAGCCCACCAGACTGCCAGTTGGGCATTACCCTGGGCCACCTGAGATGCCTTGCCCTAACCAGGAGGAACATGAACCTGCCAGCCTAACAAGTATTGAGACTGGAAGTTCAATATCAACATTGGAAACCCTGGAATCAAACCCTGACCCTCCAAAGGCAAATCAAGTCACCCAGAATGGACAGGACCCGTCAACCTGTTGAATAACAAACTCAAGTTATTGAATTACTCTGAGACCCACCAGCTTCTTAAAGGTGATTTCCTGAATGGTCACCAGACTTCTGTTAACCTTGTTCCATCAAAGACCCAGACCTATACATAAGTTGTAGCTTGCCTAAAGGAGGTCAAAACAAGGCCTACTGCTAGCCCTGCTAATGATCATCAGCTGCTGCCAGTCTCCAGTCCAGAATGGGTAATGCAATTGGCTGTCTCAAGTGACATAGTGAACAGCAGCAGTGGAACAAAGCATTGTCACTTCTGTTCACCAGAGCAAGACCAATCAGGATCCACCACCCTCAAAACCCTAATTAAGATCCATGCCCTGCCAGCAAATTGCCCATGGGCCTGAAGTCCACAAAAATTGAAGAATCAAATCACTTGGTATAAGAACCCTGGTGGTATGGGGATGACCATATTGTCATTTTTGATAATAAAGTTTATGAACTTTTGGTTTGATCAAATCCTACCTTATTTAGTTTTAATGATCTTTCATCTCAACTCTGGTCAAGATGACAACCAGGCAACCACCCACTCCAGAGACCAACCTGCCAACCCACCTCTGATACTATAATGTTCCCCTGGAGCCCCCTTCAGACCTGTGCATTTCACTAAATACCCACTGAACCCTGCCTACTCCAAGTTTAACTTGGAAAACATACTCATTGCCAACTCCTTGGTAAGGACTAGAGAGACCAAAACTATAGGTTGCAAAGGAAAGTGGTACGTGAGGCAAACAAGATTGTTCAAAGACAAGTGCAATTATCTGCCTGCATACTTTTTCCCCATGACTCTGCCCTTAACCCCACAACCTGAACGCCCAATGAAACCTACCACCACTGCTGAGACCACGTCCACCCAGATGTTTGGAGTACTCCATATTACTTTGAAAGGATTGATGGACTCTATGGTGCCCAACTCTGGGTCTTGGTCTTTATTTGGGTGTCAGGGAACTAACCCTGACTGGCCAGCTTGCTAGTGTTTGGGAACTGGTGGGTTGCAGACTGGGTGGGCAGGGCCCACCAAAGGATTGGTTCTAACTTAATGAGGTAGGACATTGACTTGCCCACCCACAACCACAGACCGGCGGCAGGGACAATAGTATCTATCACTCCCGTGAGAGTAATATATACAATTCTAAAAAGCTTTTTGGTATGATCCAGTGGGAGCTTGGCGGCAGAGGCAGGCATTAGTTTGGGGGTGACGGGTGGTTCCATGTCCATTTGGTAGGCAGGAAGAAAGTTGTATTTATCTCTGAACAGGCAGGGCTTGGTAACTTACCAAGGGCCTTCTCGGTTGTATCTGGTTAACTCTGTAGTTCTGGCCAAGGGATCCCGGGCTAGTATGTTGTCAGCAGTGTAGTCCTTGTACTCAGGCTTTAAGGGGTACTCTGTGAAATAGACATAACCAAAGGGAGCACCTGGCAGGCAATACGTAGCTGGCGGGCTGGCAGGGGGGTCAGATGATCTTTGAGTTAACTGGCAGATGACAAGAATAAAATAAGGCAATAATTGGGAAAACCAATATCTCATAACCTTTATTTAAAAATGATGATGGGGGTTGATCTTGGCCTGGCAGGTATTTATACCACACTGCCAGGCTTCACTACCTGTTCAGGTTTTCTGGGCTTGGGCGGATTGGCATCGGGGGTCTCAGATGGCAGTATGGCGCTTGGCACTGGCAGGTTACCACTGGCTGCTTTGGGATGAGAAGACTTTGAATCCTTCTGTTTGTTGATTTGTGTATTAGGTGCCTCTTCAGGTTCAGTGCCTCCCCGCTAGGACTTTGGGGGAGTTCAGAATGACTCTCATGGAGAAACTTGCGTATTTCACCGAGCAAACTGCCAGTGTCAGGCGTTGGCACCTCAGGGAAATTCTTGGCATCTTGCACTGGCAGTTTGCTTGCAGAATCCTGTGGGACGGCTAAGGGGCCAGGTCCTGGTGGGCTGGTAACAACTTCATCAATCAGTAGTGGGTTATTTGGCTCCCAGCCCATGGGTCTGGCGGTCTGCAAAGGGTTTTGTCCAGGGTTCAACTCTGGTTCCGTATTTTGGGATTTAGGAGCATCCAAATTGTCATTCCTGAAATTGGGTGATCCTTATATTACATTATCAAGTTAGCATCCATCCTATGGTGGGCATTACCCGCTGGCCCAGCAGTACCCTGTCCTGTGTCACCTAATGCCTCTACTGTGAGAGAGGGGGGCTAAAATAACTAAGTTTGGCTCCCATCCTGGTGAGATGAACCACCAGAATGCCACCCAGTGAAGCACTGGAACAGTCGCTCTAAGGGGGACCAGAGGGAAGATACCGGGGACAGTTGAGGAAAGTAGGAGTTCAATCTATCAACACCAGACCGGTGATCAACCAAGGGGCATGGGAGGGTGCAAGTGTTGTGTCCTCCATCTCCAGTAGGGGGACATAATCAGCATCCCCCTGCATTGGAGGAGGAGGGGAGGAGATCCTTTGGTGCTGGGAGAGGGCAAGATGAACTCGGTGGAGCACAAGTCCAAGTCATTGCAAGTCAGGCTCTTGACAATAGCCTCCCCAGAAGTGAGGATGTCACTCGGGAAAAGCAAAAGGCTAGAGGGATCATCACTCACAAGACAGGCCAAAGAGGAGAGACGCAACCACAAATTGGGAGAAGTAGATCAGAGGAGCAACAAAAAGGGGGGCCAAAGTAAACACTGCAAATTTGATGACAGGGAGGATCATTATGCAATTCTCTGGGAAATTTGGAGTCTGACAGTATAAGTTTGGAACCACAAGGTAATAAAAAATACTGAACCAGGGGTACCAGTAAGCAGAAAAGTAAAAATAGTACTTAAGTTTAGGGTACAACTTTAACTGGGTCTCGGGAGTCTTGTGGTTCAAAGCCAAAGCAAGGACAAATTCAAAAGCAAACAAAAACAAGGAAAAATACAAATAGAAGTAAATATTTATATGTAAAATTAACTTGAACTTCAGAGTCAAATAGTTTTCTTTTTTGAAAGCAAGCGTAAGTATAAGAAAACTATACACTAACATTTCTTCTAGATGCTCTGTAAGAACAACAGGGTTCGAACAGAACCAAAGGGAGGTAATATCAAGGTGGACGACTACTAACACTTTCTTAGAACGTATAGGGTGCTCAAGGCAGAGTTCCCAAATAATTTTAAAGAAAATAATAGGCAACACAGTTCTAAATTTTAATTGAATTGTAGAATCAACAAGCAGGGGACCAAAAGTCCCCTAGCTATGTTTAAGGGATGTGCATGCCAAGAATTCATTCACATGACCAACAAATCAGGATCTGATTGGGTGGAGGAGAAATTTTGCTGACCTGGGTCAGGGGAGCTGGAGAGTTTCACACTAATTTCCAGAGAGCCACCTGATTGGCTGGAGTGGAGCCCAGGCATTTGGGAACCATTAAACTCTTGGAGAGCCAATATGGAGCCATTTGATTGGCCCGTCCTAATACTCATTAATAACGGCCAACACCAAGCTAGCAAATAGTCTAAAATAATTAGGGTTTCCTCTATGAATGGGGCAGTAAATGCTGGAGAGTCCACAGAGTACACCAACACAAGTATTTCATCCACAGTGTGGGCTAAATCTTTGAGTGAATTAAGTGGTTTTGCTGGACTTTAAGCAGCTTTTTTTGTGCGGCGAGGAAAGACAGTCCTATCCAAGGCCAAAGGGGGCAGTGAATTTACATCTACATATGCCTGGCTTCCTGACACTCCCCATCACTTGAAGACAAGTGCGGAAGTCAACTCAAATTACTAAAACAAGGAGCAAGAACAAATGTTGACCTCATCCCATTGGCAGCTTGATTTGGCGTGTTACTTGTCACTAAGATCAAGCCACCCCCTGCTTAATCTAATTGATTGATTGTCACAATCTTGTTCCCCCTAAAAGATTCACCCAAACTATATAATCTCCTATAACCCAAATAGAAATATTATCTAGTTTCCAATTGTAATTAACCTTGTAACTCTGCTATTACAGCACAGTTACGGCACCACCCATTAATCATGTTGGCCATAGATTTAAGAAGTGACTGTTCATTGGCTTGAAGTCTATATCAGAGGAATTGAAGCGAACTTCCAAGCGTCTGCTAACCATTACGCTACATAAACTTATAAAATCGGATAAGCACATAAATTATATTCATCGATTATTTGATATAAATGTAAGCTTAGGCTTATCCCGAAGCAAAAAATTGAGCGTTTCTAAGGGAATTACGTCCGAAAAGAAGCGTGGTAACTTGTTAAACATAATCTCTTCATTACATATTTTCAATACTACCCTTTGGTTTTCGACCTTTATTCTTTGAGCGGAAATATGCATATTGGTCCGTCCGACATCCCATACTTAGTTTCAAATTTCTTCAGGTCGTATTTCATCGCGATAAGCTACTAGGCTTAAAGGGTAAACACTTTTTAATTGTTATTGTGGTTGGGGATCCCTAACATCGCGCAGAATGCATCAGTTTGAGAGTTGGGATAGAAGCGTGAAGCAGGGGGTACATCTCCATTGGAGGGGACTTCTATTTTGAAATTATTTGGGATTGGAAATGCTATAGCATCGGCCGGTAAACCCAATTGTGTAATTATATCTGCTTTTGCTTGTTTGACAGCACTAGTTGCAATTATGAGATCAATAAGTATGATGGCTTACGCTCTCATTTCTTGGACCCCTGGAAGCGAGGGGGACGCACTTTGAGTGAGATTGAGATGAGGATGGAAGGCTTTAGTTATTGCAAGCCAATCAACATCATAGCACAACTCACCTGCTGCCGACTCAAGGATATTGGGATCAGGCTGAGGAATTTCTATAATCTAAATATTAAAAAATATCTTATTGGCCATTACCTTCATAAACCTTCTTTTGGCTAAACATTTATCAAGCGCAATAAAGTGGGTTACTTCCAACTCTCTAGTTTCCAGAGACCGCTTGACTCCTAATCAAAGCCTGTTTTAACCAAGTCAAAAGATAAAGACTAGAACAAAGGCAATGTTTCATTATTAATTTACCCTTATCACACAATTTTCCCCCAACCAGAGCAGCTTGCTTGACTGAAGCTACATCTGGGATAGTTTCTGCATCTTTCTTGACATGGACAGTAGTTTGGTTTGGATTTTCATTGCTCTTATTTGCTTCCGTAACAATGGAGACCGTGTCTGTAGCTTCCTCAAGACAATGTTCAGGCTTATCAAAATCGAGCGAGATTTCATCACTGTTTAAATTGCGGGGATCGTCTTCAGCTGAGCTTGGTGCGACTAAAAATAACTATGCTTAATTTTCCGACAGTCTTTAGAGAATATACTGCTTTGTTTTCAGCCCAAAAAAACGTACCCGCAGCTTCGCCTATTCCTACAAGTTGCCTTGTTGAAATCTCGGCCTGATGCTGAAACTTGACTTCAAAGTGAACATGTAAATGGGCTGCAAGCCAGTAGCGGGGCTTTAAACGGTGGAGAAGAAATTCAAGAGGGGGGCTTCCTAAGCTATTTTCCTTTATCTAACCAAAATTAATTTTTAGTTATTAGTGCCACTAATACCTCTTGAGAGAAGTAGGGCTTGATTTTTTTCAAAGTCTTAAGGTCGCCTTTTTTTTCAATGTTATTTGGCCAGTCATATGTGAAAGCATAATGTCCGGTTTATTCGAAAGAAAGGCTATTTTGTTCACTTCATAATCCCGAACATGATAAACACTACGAATCGTACCGGGGTTGTAAGGTGGCTTTTCGAAATGACCTTTCTGTAAGTATCTACGTGAAAAAATACCTTTTCTGAAATTATGTTCTTTGTATATTCCCGATATTCCGCTAATTCTAAGTCCCTTATAAACGACGGAGCCGGCTTTACCTAAATAATATATATTTGGGGCAAGCCAGCCTCCATAAAAGCTAGAAGATCAGTAGCTACAAAAAAATATATGTACAGTTCAGAAAGATAGTTCGACGCCTCATGGTTACCACCAATCACAAGGGTGAGATACGGGGCCTTCTTCTTTCCTGAATAATAATCAGAAAAATCCCCCATCCGCCTATATTTCGGGGGGACCTGAAGAGAATCCAGATCCCCCTTGTTTCTCAGGCTTTGAAAGTCTCCTGCGATGAGAACAAGGTCAGCACCACCTTCTTTGGTGACCTCTGCATAGAACTTGTCTAGCTCCCCATGACAGCACCCTTCAAAAGCAACCTAAATCTATGTCAATATATCAAGGCAATGAAAATTCATTTTTTATAAAATCCGAATATTAACCTTGAGCATCTGAAGAGTTGTGAGCTTTTTGAGGCCGTCAGTATGTACTGAGTAGCTTTCCCTTTGAATTTATGGAGCCGATGCTCCAATTTTATGACGGGTTGAAAATTCAGCATGTTCTCAAGTCGATAACCTTTTTTGCTAACTTTTTAGATGTAGCCGCACAACTTAAACATTCGTACTTTGGCTTAGAATTTATATATAATGATGGTAAAAGGCTGGATTCTTGGGGTTTCACCCAATGGACAGGATTCGCGGATTTATAGATTTTGTGGATCATGCGCTGGCTGATGGTGTGGCGAACGCAAATTAAGCGCGATTATTCGAAATTCGCTAAGCTCAGCTTGGCATATAAACACAGATGAATTGAAATAAAGACTTTGCCTTACTTGAAGTTAATTATCGATTTCTTATATTTGTTGTTCACTGCAACAAATTGGAGGTCATTATACTTATCTTTAACTTGAGTTATTGTTTGTGCCTGTGAGCCCCCTGTTGTGATATCTGGTTCTGTGCCTATAAAAACTGCTGCTTCACCTTTTCCCTCTTCCTCATCTTCTGTGGCTGCCTCTGCTGCTATTTCCAGCTCCTTGGTTCCTCCCACTCCTAGCCCCTTTGGAGACTCACTTGTCAAATTTTTAGCATCCTGACAACTTCCCCGCTTTTCTGATGAAGAATATAGAGCTTGGCTCTGTGACCGTATGACAGTCACTGTCGTGCCCTGCCCCAAAGGACAGGCTTTTAATTAACTTAAATTCTATTTCAAACTTAAGTTTCAAGTAGATTATTATTAGTTGGTTTAAATCAAACTTACCTTGTTCTTTTAGCTTGCATTGGGTTTGCTCTTGCGTGCGCGCAGACAATTCATTTCTCTTTATAATTCCTATTTTAAAATAGATTTCTTTCTTTTATTTTTGCTTACACAACCGCCGTTCTCCTCCCCTGTTACGCAGATTGTTGGCTTGTTACCAGCAGCTTCCCCACCGACATGTGCTTTCCCTGCTTCATTACACTAGTCTGTTCAGAAAAATCCCCTGTGTTCCTCTGCAGATCTTCCCCAAGACTTGGCTTTTTTGTGCTTATAAATAAAGACACCATAAGAGTAAGCTTTTAAGCTGAAATTCTAAGTGGTTCTCCCAAATCACTGTCACAGGTTTTTACTTCAATCTTTATTTTTTCCTTTTCAAATCTTCAAATTCTAACTTTGAAATTTACTTAGGTTATAATTTTTTTAAAAGAGAACTTAGGTTTATAGTAAATACTTTTTTAGGTCTAAATTTGCTTCAAGAGATAAACAGCTAGTATAATTAGAATGGAGATAGCCATACAACAAGCAATTAGCTTGTTGTCACCATTTTTTAACATTAGGGATAAATTGACTAGTTTTATGTTGAGATATTCCCATGGGGAATATCCTGACATAGATATATATTTGGTTGCAAACAAATCTTTATTCAATACTTTGTTATATATAGTTTGTTTAGGACTAGTTAACTCTATGACACCTTTTGTGTCTAACCATAAGTTTTTGGCAGGTCTTTTAAAAGTACTTCTTCAAACTGTACCTATGTCATGAATGCTTCTTTAAACATTCTTGACAACAATTTAATTTTAGTTAAAGAGGCAGAATTATTGGCCACTTTATCTACTTTTGAATCATCTAAAGGGATTGGGTTAGTACGTAGAATCTGTTCTTTATTACCTTCTGTTTTAAGCCCAGAAATGGCTTCCAAGCCATTATTGACAGCAACAATTTTCAAACCTGGGTCGTCTTTTGATTCAGTGGAGACAGATCTATTTAAAACAAATGTTAAATTGACTTCAAACCAATCATTACCTTACAATCAGCTCTCTAGCCAATCAAGGCTCAACAATGTCAATTCAAATTGTCTAGGATTTACGCCCGGTGACGTTGGCAATAATGGGGAAGCGGGCAGTCTTCTGTGTCTGGTTTTGGGTCCTTTTGTTGTTATTCCTTCCGTTTTGCGTGCCAAGCCCACCTCCTGGCTCCCACCTTCTGTGGGTTGAGTACTCATCATCCCAGCCATGCCAAGAAAATGAATGGATAAGATAAGGAAAATATGGTACTTGTTAAGAAAGCTTTTAAAAAACATAAGAAAATAATTACCTTCCCCAGTTTTGAAGATTCCAACTGCCAAATCCCCACAGCTCATCTCCAACTTTCCCAAACTCCTTTTTCTATATTATTTTTGCTACCAAGCTATAAAAAGCTGGTAAGAACCATTTCAGTATTTGTTCAATCAATAAAGTCCACATTTACCCAAGTAATTGTTTTGCTATCTTTTATTTGACTTAGACCTCTAAATTTCCAAACCATGACATTACCCAAGACTCCTCTTATGGAGTTGCTTGGGTATAAATGGTTACACTGGATAGTCCTGACCACGACAGTATTTGCCAGCATTTCTATAGGTTCACACACTGATTCAGGTACAGCACCAGAGTCCCAATTCCTTGACAGTCCTGGCGCTGTGTGATTCTGGGTGTCTGGTATACCGCAACTCCTCTCTTAAACAACCCACCTGTCCAGGAAGAAACCAAGGTTTATGATTCCACCAACCAGGTTACCAAGCCTCAAGTTTTCTGCCTATTAGCTTTGGCCTTTTTATTGTGTTATCTAGGAGCCTACTTCTTCTTGGGGTGTTTTAATTCCCTGCTAGGCAGGTACCAACTCCTTGGAGAATTATTCCATCTAGGGATGGTCTCCTTGCCTGTGGGATCCCTGGTAACAGGATTGAATTCCTCTGAAATCATTCATCACCTAGGGAGTTTACTCCCTAGTGGGTGGGTGCCTGACAACCTACTTTCCTTTATCTTTTAAACTTAAATCCAAATGCTTTACTTGGTATAGTTTATAATCTTGCGCCTTATTAGGCAAGACCATACAGTCACCTCAGGTGATTTGCTTAATAAAATCACTTGTTAACTATAAAATTCATAGGTTGAACTTTAGGACTTATATGGATAGGCTGTAAGAATCATCCAAATAAGAGTTCTAGTGAACCCCAATATTTATATAGATAATGCTATCAAATCCCTGGAATTGATCAAGCTAAACTGATTAATGGGATTTATTGTCAGGAAGCCAGGCATAGGTAGGGGCATTGGGCGGCTTAGGGTGGGGAGCGGCCAAGCCAGCGGGTAAAACCCACCATAGAATGGGTGCTGTGGTGAAATAGCAATGAGCTATGACGCTATTTACCAGCTTCTTTGGCCAGACTAGGCTATATGCCTTATCTGTTGTCCATATAAAGATTTAGGCTTTTTCTGTCAGCCATAGAAGGCTATGGGCCATACCTGTCGGCCATAGGAGTCTATAGTCCTTATCTGTCAGCCATAAGATGCTATAGGTATTTCCTGTCAACCATATGAGTCTATAGACCTTATCTGTTGGCCATAAGATGCTATAGGCATTACCTGTCGGTCATAGAGGCTATAGGCTTCATCTGTTGGCCATAAAATGCTATAGGCATTTTCTGTTATCCATACAAAGCTTTAGGCTTTATATGTCAGCCAGACAAGTCTATAGGTCAAAGATGTCGGCCAGATCATTCCACATGTCATATCTGTTGCTCAGATTAAGTATAAGTGATCTGTTAAACTGTCTGTTCCATAATCATTCCAGATTATGCCCAATTTGCCACAATTGCCTTTGTAACAACCAGTTGCCAACTGACGCTGATGATCTAACTTACAACCACTCTTGTCAGTTGTAATCTCCACATGAAACTGTAGCAACTAACTTGATTGATCATCAATATTCCATATTGTTAATCAACATTTCAGTTGGCTATCATCTCACAAATGCCTATATAATCTTCACTTGACTTATGTAATAAAATAGAGACTTTTTATTGTAAACCAAATACTGTTGTTGCTCCTTTAACTTGGATAAGTTACTTATCAACTGCCTTTGCAGAGGTGCAGACCTTGGGTCTGTACAACCATGATAGCTCCTGAAAGCTATAAACAGATATTGAGCTTGTGTTTTCAGCACTGTTAATATGGAGACACCTAGGAATCATAAGTCTGCTGTATACCACTTATCTATTATGAATCTTCTCTTTCCCCTTCCCCATTATCCATTGTCTGTCTGGATTCTGACTGATTAACATGCACCCATTCCTCCGCCATCCCTGTTCTGACTCCATTGTCTTGTTGCTGACCAACAACTGAATCCTTCCCAAAGTATATATTGTCTATCTGGTATCCAACTGACTACTATAAACCAACTCTGTATCCTGTCCTGTTGCCAACCAACACCTGAACCTCTTCTGCTGTTGTTAATACTATGATCTTCATATATTGACCATAGTCAGCAACTCCTCAGTTTTATGCTGGCAAGGTATATTCTGTTGTACTCCACCTTGCCTGGTGCTCACATATCCAAGTACTGCTTAAGCCTGAAAAACTGTTAGAGTAGTCACCAAAGGTGCTAACTTGATAATGTAAGATACAGATCACCCAAGTAAGGACCAGGGTCTGGAGTTAGGGGCCATGGAATCAACCAATCCTTTCAAAGTAATATAGAGTACTCCAAACAGTTGGGTAGAGGTGGTCTCTGCTTTGGCGGTAGGTTCCATTGGTGGTCTGGTCTAGGGGTTAAGGGTGGAGTCATGGGGACAAAGTATGCTGGCAGGTAATTGTACTTGCCTTTGAACAATAGGGGCGGCAACTTGTACCACTTTCTTTTGTGTCCTATTTATTTGGTTTCTCTAGTCCTTGCCAAGGGATTGGCAACAAGGATGGTTTCCAAGTTGTACTCTGGTTAGGCGGGGTTGGGCGGGTATTCAGTAAAATGCACAGGTCCAAAGGGGGCTCCAGGGGGATGGTATAGTGCCTGTGGCAGGTCAGCAGGTTGGTCTCTGGAGGGGGTGGTTGTCTGATTGTCTACTTGGCCAGAGTTAAGATGGAAGATCACTAAGACTAGATAAGGTAAGATTTGTTTGAACCAAAGGTTCATAAAACTTTTATCTTTGAAAATGCCAATGTGGTCATCACCACACTGCCAGCGTTCTTATACCATGTGATTTTGCTTCTTTGCTTTTTGAAGGCTTCAGGTCCATGGGCAGTTTGCCAGCAGGGCATGGATCTTGGCTTGGGGTCTTGAGAGCAGCAGGTCCTGGTTAGGTAAGCTCTGGAAAACAGAAGTGGCAATGCTTAATTTTGCTGCTGTGGTTCACCATGTCACCTGAGCGGGCTAATTACATTCCCCTTTCAGGACTGGGGACTGGCAGAAGCTGGTGCTTAATAGAAGGACTAGTAGTGGGTCTTGTCCAAGTCACAACTTCTACATAGGTCTGGGCCCTTGGTGGCACCAGTTTGGCGGGTCTTGGTTGGGCTGGATCTGGAGAAATGAAGTGGAAATACTTTGATTTGCTGCTGCTATTTACTATGTCACCTGAGCTGGCCAATTGCAATAACCTTTCTGGACTGGAGACTGGCAACATCTGGTACTTGTTGGCAGGGCTAGTAGTAGGTCTTTTCCCAAGCCCCTTTAGGCAGATCATGTCTCCTGCGTAGGTATGGGTCTTCAGTGGCACCAGTTTGGTGGCAATCTGGCAACCATTCAGGAAATCCTTGTTATTAAGCTGGCGGATTGCGGGGTAATCCAACAACTCAAGTATGTGACTTAACAGGTTGGCAGGTCCTGAGCTATCCTGGGGGACTCAATCTGCCTTCAGGGGCCAGGGTTCAATTTCAGGATTTTAATGCAGACTTCAAACTTTCAGTCTTGGCTTCTGGCAGTCTGGCAGGTTCTTCTTCATCTTGGTTGGTGTAAGGTGTTCCCTGAGGGTTGGGGTTGACTCTTGGGTTTTCAATACAAGTATTGAAATGTCATTTGTGACATCATCCCCTTCTTTCCCAGGGCTCCCTTCCTTTTTTGCTTTCCTCTCAAGGTAATTTTGGATGGCTATTTGGGCGTTGGGTAGGTTGTTTAACGGTTTCCAGGTGTTTTTTTGGGTGTGTATCCCTTCCATTTGACTTAGTACTGTGGGGTTTTATAGTGGGTACAGTCTTTATGAATTTATTAAACTTGGTACTCTTCAGAACGCCCTATTTGGATGGGAGAAGGGTCAGTCTTGAGTTTCTGATGGGGTAGGGAGTTTCCTTCTTTCTTGAACAATAGTGTGTGGTGGAAGACGTTATGTATTTTCCACAAAGGAGTTAGCTCTAGTTTGAATGCTACTTTGCCTACTTGCTTGTTGATCTTGTAGATTCCACTCCTTCTGTGGGCCAACTTCTGGAATGGGATAGTCAGAGGTACATTTTGCAAGTCCAAGTAGACCTTATCTCCTACCCTCAACGGTTTCCCAGGGATCCTCTTTTTGTCAGCAAAAGCCTTATAAGTCTGGATAGCACAGGTCAGATTCTTAAGATAAATTTGTTGGGTGTTGTGTATCTGTTCAATCCAGGTTTGTCCTGACGTGTTTATCTCTTTATTGCCAATGCTGGGATCCCAAGATGAGTCAAATCCAAAATTGACTTTGAAGGGGGACATTCCAGTAGATGCTTGGTTTTTGCTTTTGTAGGCATACTGTGCCATGGGTAGCATCTTGGCCCAGTTGTCTTGGTCAGTATTGGCGTGGCATTGTAGGTATTTCTCAAGTATTTGGTTCACTTGTTCAGTCTAGCTGTTGGTCTTTAGGTGATATGAAGTAGATGTACAGTACTTTACTCTTAAGTCCTTCATCACTTAGGTCCAGTAATTGGAGGTAAATTAAGGGCCCTATCAGTGATGATTTCTGCCAGAGTGCTGTGTTGAGTTAGGATGCGGTCATGGAAATGTCTAGTTGTCTCTGCAGCAGTACAGTGGATGATGGTAGGGACAAAATAGGACAGTTTAGTACATCTATCTACTATGAATAGAATGGCGTTGAACAAATTGGAAAGGAGCAGCTCTACAATATAGTCCATTGAAACAGACTACCAGGATCCCACTGGTATGTCTAGTGGTCTTAGCAGGACTTCAGGTTTGGATCTATGGGATTTGGTCCTTCCGCATGTCTCACAGCCTTTGATGTAGGCAGCCACATCTTTTTCTAGTTGGGGCCAAGCATAATTCTTATTGATTCCTTGGAGTGTCTTGAGTCTGCCAGGGTGGCCGTTCATATCTGAGTCATGGTAGTCTATGAGTACTTTGGTCCTTATTTTGCCTTCTGGTACGTAGATCTGGTTATGTAGTAGCAGGGTGGATCCTTTCAGTGAGAATCCTTTCTTGTGGTGGCAGCTCTCTGGGTCTGAGGTCAAGTCAGCAATAAGTTCTGCTGTGTACTTGTCTAGTTTCTGCGCCTTGATTATGTCAGGTTTGCTGGCCATGATTTTTATGTACATCAGCTGGATGTTTAGGCTGGCAGGGTCAAGGAGTACATGAGTGTTGTGGTCCTTGGTTTCTGTAAAGGAAGGGATCAGGCCAGCTCTTATACTCAGAATGTCAGGTACCACATTCACCTTCCCAGGCTTGTAGTTGATGGTCAAGGTGTAGTTGGACAGTTCCAAGGCCCATCTGGCTTGCCTCTGGTTCAGCTGTCTGGGTTTAAAGAAGTAAACCAAGTTCATGTAGTTGGTTAGGACCTTTACTGGAAATTTGGCATCACATAAGCACTGTCATCAATGTTTCAGGGTCTTCATTATTGCAAGCATCTTCTTGTTGTATATTGGGTAGTTTCCTTCAGAAGGCAGCATCTTCTTGGAGTGATATGCTACATGATGTAGTATAATATTCCCTCCTTCCTGAAGAAGAGCCTGCCCACCACAAAGTAGGACATGTTGGTTTCCAGTAAAAATGGCTTAGATGGATCAGGCATGGCCAGGACAGGGGCAGAGGTGAAAGAAAGCTTCAAGGCTTCAAAGGCAGAGGTACATTCTGGGGTCCAGACACAATGGACTTTTTCAGAGTAGAGGCAGGTCAGGGGCATTGTAATCAGATAAAATATTTGGATGAATTCCCTGCAATAATTAGCCAGGCCCAAAAAACTTCTCATATCCTTTCTGCATCTGGGCACTGGCCAATATTTTATTGCTTCTACTTTGTCCTGTGCCATTGAAAAGCCAACAGTCTTCACCACATATCCCAGGAACTCCACTTCAGACTGAACAAATTTGCATTTCTTAAGCTTGGTGTGTAAGTTTGCTTGGGAGAGGTTTTTCAGTATAAGGTCCAGGTGGCGCAGGTGCTCTCTGTGGGCCTTGCTGTAGATGAGAATTTTGTCCAAATATGCAACACAAAAATGGTCAAGTTATTACCTAGGCCAGTGTTGATCATCCTTTGGAAAGTGCTGGAGGCGTTGAAAAAGGTCAAATGGCATTACTAGGTATACGTTCAACCCATATCTGGTTTTGAAGGCTATATTGTATTTGTCTCTGTCTTTGATTTGGATCTGGTTGAAATAGTCACTAAGGTCAATTTTTGAGTACACCTGGGCTCCAGTCAGTACATCACAGAGGTCATCAGCTTAGGGATGGGGTAAAAGTTCTTCACCGTAATGTTGTTCAGTTTCTGGTAGTTTACACATGGACACATTCTGCCATCCTTCTTTCCTAAAAAAATTATGGGTGATAAGCAGGGGGCCTTTGACACTTGGATGAAACCCTTTTTTGTTGTATCCTCCAGGTATGCTTTCAAGGCCACTTGTTTGCAGTAGTTGCAACTATAAATGGGGCCGTGGTGTGGCTGGGTCCCTGGTAACAGGTCTATAGTGTGGTCATAGATTAATTGACTGGGTAGTTTTGTGGCCTTTTCTTTGCTAAACACATGGTCCCATTTCTGCAGGGGGTAGATAGTATCCCAATGCTAGGGTCCATCTTTATGGATAGGAGTCTGTTAGTTGGGGCTCTGCCATGGATTATACAGAAGGGAGCAGTGTCACAAGATTCAGGCTGTCCCAAAGTGGCAGTCTGTTTGCAATAGTTCCAGATCAGGCCATGTCTGTTAGACTAGGAGTTGCCCAGTATTAGGGGATGAGGTAATCCTGGTAGGAGGATCAGGGGTGACAGGTACACATTATGTCTAATTGTCAAGGGAAGTTCTTGTTTGCATTCATAGACAGTGTCCAGAGAGCTTTTCCTCATGATTACTTGTAGGCTGCACTCTGAAGCTGTCAATCCTAGTTCCTTTTCCAGGCTGGCGTCAATAAAACTTTCATCAGCTCCTGTATCAATAAAGGCTTCAATATGGCGCTTGTTCCCCAAAAAATCTATGGTCACTTAGATGAATTTGTAAGGTTGAAAAGAGGTGTTTATTTGTGCCAATGATACAGGAGAGGTATTCTTCTTAGGGCATTCTCTGGTTAGATGTCTGTCCTCATGGCAGTAGAAACACAACCCATCTTGATAGTGATGCTATAACTATTTGATGGACATTCCTGGTTGGTTGGGCATCAGGCTCTGCCAGCTCAGGCACGGTGCAAGTTCTGCCCTTCTTGATTCAGGCTCAGGTCTTTGTGTAGAGGTAGCAGCTCCTCCAGGCTCAGTGTGGGCGTGTGGTGTTTCAACAGGTCTTTTATAGCTGGGTTAACTCTCTTTCTGAAAATAATGTCAGCTAATTATCCTCCAGCTGTCTGAAATTATTAAGTTTAAGGATCTAATCAATATAGGCTTGAATGGGGTGGTTTCCTTGTCAGATCTCTAACAGGGAGTCCAGCGAGTATTATCTGGTGTCTTGGTTGTTGCCAGTGCTCATGAATTTGGCCTCAAATCTTGAGTAGTCAAGGCAAAATTTGACATCTTCAGCAGTGGCTTTCCTGAACCAATCCAAAACGTCTCCTGAAAGCATGGCGGCCACCCCCTAGACCTTCTTGGTGTCACTGGTGTAGGCATTGGTGTTGGCCTGAGATTGTAGGCAGAGGACTGGCATGGCTTTGAAGCTTCTTCTAAGATGAGTTTGCCCATCTGGGGCATGTTTACCTTGGTTGTGGTCTGATTCACTACAAAATTTTGTACTTGTGATGTGGCTGGGTTCTGGGGTTCTGCGCCAAGTGTAGGGTCTTTCGGGTTTTTTGTGGGTCAGTTCTTTATCCATGAGAGTATCAGGGAGGTAATTGCCTTATGGGTGTAATAAGTGATTATCACAAAAAAGCATACAAGTTGCCCCCAAATGTTAACAACATCAAGGGCCCAGGTTACCATGTTTGTAAAGAATTATCATAATTTCAGAAAGCCAGGTATAGGTAGAGGCATTAGGCAACTCAGGATGGGTTGCAGCCAAGCCGGCGGGTAAAGCCCACCATAGAATGGGTGTAAACTTGACAATATAAGATACAAATCACCCAAGTAAGGACCAGGGTCTGGAGTCAGGGACCATAGAATCCACCAATCCTGTCAAATTAATATAGAGTACTCCAAACAGTTGGGTAGACTTGGTCTCTGCTGCAGCAGTAGGTTCCATTGGGCAATCTGGTCTTGGGGTTAAGGGCAAAGTCATGTGGACAAAGTATACAGGCAGATAATTGTACTTGTATTTGAACAATAGGGGTAGCACCTTGTACCACTTTCTTTTGTGTCCTATGTATTTGGTTTCTCTAGTCCTTGCCAAGGGATCAGCAATAAGGATTGTTTTGAAGTCAAACTCCAAGTAGGCGGGGTTGGGCGGGTATTCAGTAAAATGTACAGGTCCAAAGGGGGCTCCAGGGGGACGGTATAGTGCCTGGGGCGGGTCAGCAGGTTGGTCTCTGGAGGGGGTGGTTACCTGATTGTCTACTTGGCCAGAGTTAAGATGGAAGATCACTAAGACTAGATAATTTAATATTTGTTTGAACCAAAGGTTCATAAACTTTATTATTAAAAATGACAATAGGGTCATCTCCATACATCCAGGGTTCTTATACCAGGTGACTTTGCTACTTTGATTTTTGCAGACTATAGGCCTGTGGACCATTTTCTGGCAGGACATGGATCTTGGCTTTTGGTTTTGAGGGCGGCAGATCCTGGTTGTGCTTGCTCTGGTGAACAGAAGTGGCAATACTTTGTTCTGCTGCTCCTGTTTACCATATCACCTGAGCAGGCCAATTACATTACTCATTCTGTACTGGAGACTGGCAGTAGCTGGTGATCATTGACAGGGCTAGCAGTAGGCCTTGTTTTGACCTCTTTTAGGCAAGCTAAAACTTATGTGTAGGTCTGGGTCTTTGATGGCACAAGGTTAACAGCATTTGTGACTATTTGGGGAATCATTCTTAAGAATCCGGTGGGTCTCAGAGTAATTCCACAACTCGGGTTTGCAACTCAATGAGTTGGCAGGTCCCTGTCTATCCTAGGTGAATTGATTTGCCTTTGGAGGGTCAGGATTGATTCCAGGGTTTCCAAAGTTGATATTGAACTTCCAGTCTCAATAATTGTTAGGCTGGAAGGTTCCTGTTCCTCCTGGTTGGGGCAAGTCATCTCAGGTGGCCCAGGGTAATGCCCAACTGGCAGTCTGGCGGGCTCCTATCTACCCTGGTTGACACAAGACATTTCCTGAGGGCTGGGGTTTAATTTCCAGGTTTTCATAACAAGTATTAAAATGTCTTTCATGAAACCAATCTAGTTCAGTCTAGATAAGTTTCAGCCAGTCCTTGTGGCCTTAGCAATCTACTATTTACAATAATTGAAAAACCTCAGACTGCTTCCCCTTTTATAGCTCCTTGTTTCAGTCTATGTTTCCTCTCAGATGTTTGATTTTCTGGGATTAAAATATCCAGTTTCTTTTGCTATATAAAATATCAAACTGTTTAACTTACTTCAACCAATTAAAAAACAGCTTTTCCTGGTTCATACCCTCATTTTTTAGGCTTTAACTCTTCAGTTAAAGCCCTTAAAACAGCAATCAAACAAGCTTTGAACTGCAGCCAATCAAATGCCCATATTAAACTGTTTTTCCAAAAGTTTACCCAAATGGCTTGCTCTTGACCCTGGTTCAAATCAGGCGCTGCATTGCTCTGGGTAAACACATGCTCCATATTTCAAAAAGTTTTGATGTGATTCTGGTCATGTTTCTCTGGCCAAACTTGAGCGCTTACAACAATGTTTTACTTAGGGGATTTTCAAACCCTAATTTCTTCAATGTTTCTCTGTGTTTCTCTGCGTTTCTTCAACATTTTAATCATTTGAAACCGCCTGCTGCTCATTTCTTGACTTACTTAATCATTTCAGCAAAACTACAATCTTTGTACTCCAAGTTTCTCTTTTCTGTTTTCATCTACTCTGGCTCTTGCTTATTCAATAACTTCCTTATAAATTTACAGTATATTTTCTGTGAACTATTTCCTACTTCCTTTTATTTCTTAATGTGATATTTATCTAAATCTTTTTATCATATCTCTTTAGAAGATTACTTAATTCTTTTATCTGTTTCTTTCTTATTATTAATCTTATTTTCAACAGTCCAAGTTCACCATCCTGCTCCTTCATCTACTTCTGCTGATCCTTCTTAATCAACTTCCAGTCCTTTAGCTAGTCCTTCTCCATGATCTTTGTAGGTTTCATCTGCACTATGACCAACCTAGGTTCCATTCCTCACTATGAACCACCTTGGTTCTATCTGAAGTCCCCATTACTAATACCTCAGACTCAGGCAATAAGTCTGCAAGGCTACTAGCGTTTTACTGGGCCCCTATTTTTGACCTCCACTTGGGCCATTCAACCACAGATAAACCTCATGTATGTACAGTTTTCTTTACTCATAAATGTGGTGAATCCTGAGCTTTCATTTGTAAAATAACCAACTTTACTTCCAAGAGACATGTTTTTTTTATCAAGTTCTGCAGCTTTTTTTGCAAGCAGATACCCTGATAACTTCTCTGGGAGTATCCATGCCCCTATGATGGCTTCAAGAGCTCCCCAAAGCCTACAGGAAAACACAAACAAGGATCCCTTACCAGTTTGTTAGGTAAGGGACCAATCTATAGACCTCCTGCAAGTAGCCACAGGATTGTGGAGCTACCTCAGCTCCTCCCTTCCCTAGTAGATCTTTGTTATCTGCCAGGTTACCTTACTCATTCTCCCTAGTAGCCAATGTTACCTACTAGGTTAAAGAGCCATCCTTCCCTAGTAGCCCTTGTTACCTACTTGGTTCAGACACCATCCAACACTCTAGCAGTCAATATTACCTGCTAGGCTGGTACCTGCTCCACCCATAGTAGTCAGTTTGTTACCTACAAGGTATAGACCTTATCCTCCCCTAGTAGCCAATGCTACCTACTAGGTTCAGACCTCTAAACCAGCACCCTAGTAGCTAATGTTACCTAATAGATTCCTAAATTTCTCACCCCTAGTAGTCCTCTGTTACCTACTGGGTGTAGATCTTACCCTCCTTTAGTAGCCAAAGTTATCTATTAGGCATTTACCTGTCCCAAAACTACTATAATTTCCAACTTCCAGCATAGAGTATTTATTGAGGCCAAATCAGCTGTCAACTGCACAACAGCTTCCATGTGGAACTTCACAATTGGGCTTGTGCCATTTAATCTACCGCCCCAATCCCATCTCATCCCTTAAATGAATTCAAGAGTTGTAAAAGGCCTTGCTTAATCATTCTTTAATCTAATAAAGTTTTAAATTTGTTGGTAATTTTGGTCATTTGGTTTTATCTGTTACTTTGCATTGCTCAGTTGACTCCTTTCCCCCCTTTGACCTAACCAGGAATTGTTGGCAACAACCTTTTGATTGTTTCTGAAAACCCCAATTTTATTATGGTTGAGAACTTGGTTTTATTTCCTATTAACCTGCTCTCCATTTCTCACATTAAAGTACAGGCACCAGTTGGGGTCTTCTTGGGAGGGGGCCGCAGTTGGCATGAGCTTGAAGGGTTGCAGTCTCAGTTGACTTTGCAAAACCCATTGCAGCTGCAAATTCCCCAAGGGAGATAAGCATTCCTTGTTTTTTGACTATTTTGAGAACAATCTCTGGGGTAATTAGCTTTCTTCTGCGTCTTACAGGCTGATTGGCTGGAGGTGGAGTGTGTCTGTCTTGGGAACCATAAAGTGCCATCTGATTGGCTGTTTATGGATTCTGGGCTCTCTGGGTGACCCCTTGGCTCAATTGGCCGATTTCAGATGCTAGTGTTGATACATGATCTGGATTAGCAGCTGCATGTGCATGGCATGCAAATAGGGCCAAGCTTGAGGACTCAGGAGAAAGAACACTCTCCTGTGTAAAGCTTGGGGAGAGGCCTGCGGGTTGGGAGTGGCCATAGACAGAGGCTTAACTATTGGAAGACCCAGCATAGCCCTGCATAATTTTGTCAAGGCCAGGGAACAGCTTGTTCACTTGGTTGTTCTTGAAAAAAGACATAATAAATTTTATTAAAAAATTAAACTCAAAAAGAGGAGTGTATATTTTAGTCAATTTTATTGTTAAGAATGTTAAGTTGGAAAATATTAGGGTCTAAATTTTAGCTATCCTAAAATGGAATAGGGTGATTGTTGAGAATGCCTATGATTCCTAAAAGAATTAGCACAAATTCACTCTAGATCATTTGGCATTTTTTTTGAGACATCCATAAATTATATTTATTTAAAATTCACCTTGATTATGATTTCAAATTTGGTTCTTGGATTTGAAAATCCTGAAATTTCATATTTATTACTAACATCATTTTGTCTATGATTCATTAGATATACAAGAAATACCAGCTTGTACATTAAAATCCTACATTTCTGATTAATGTATCCTGCATTTGCTTGTTGTGTTTTGTCTTAAGTTAGTTGAGTTACCTGCTCAAGGTATTCAAAATTTGCCAATTTAAATAAATCAAAAAATTCTTATTAAATGGTTGATTTTATTAAATATTTTAATTTTCACTCAGCTGAGTTGCCCGCAAAACTGATTCAAAATTTGGGCCAAGGATTTGACAATCCCACATTTTTACATTTAGGTTCAGAATTTTTAGTACTCAGATACTACAATTAACTAAATCATACAATATGTTAAATAAGTAATATAAAATAATATTTATTGTATAGGATTTTTAAATTCTATATTAAATTTTTATCTGTGTCAAAACAGCAGACTCAACCCTCCAGAAAGCTTTCAATTAAGCAGGTTTGTGACCCACAACCCAATTTTCCAGTGAATTGGAGCCAAACTAGGAAGTTGACTTGAATTTCCAAATCCAATAACATGAACAAATGATAATACTTTACAGTGGATACCACAATTTGGGGCTCAACTCATTACCAGGATCAAGCCACCCCCTTTGCTATTCCACTGTGTGATCAATGCTATCATGTTCCTTTTATCCACAATTCACAATGACTACATAATACCTATCTCTCAATAAAGAATATTATCTAGTTTCCAAACATTTTCTCCCTTGTAAATTTGCTAAAACAGCACAGTTACAACATCAGTAATACAGGTAGATTCTCCATCCTATCTTATCTTGCAAAACTCTGCATGTTGCCTGTACTTGCTGGGGACTACAAATTCTTGATAGAAATATGTCTGGTGTTGTGTTTGGCTCCTGGGGACAACATCCAGGAGGACATGGCGGGAAATCTTTATAACAAAAGATTTGAGGTTTGAAGCTAGCCTTGGGCTAGCCTTCAGGGCAAAATTAAGGGCACATATCTTAATTTCCTGGAATACAAGATGTGAAAGTCCTTTTGGCAAAAAGGAAAGGAAAAAGCTTGAAGAATACTAAAGCCAACGCAAATGTGGATAAACTTGTCTTTATTAGGAGAGATGATTCTACTTAAATAGTAGACAAGGGCTAATGATCACTCATTAGGTAGACAGAGTGGCAGAAGGGGTCACGTTGGGATGAGGTCATACCAGGATCAGTCAAGGACAGGTATGATATTCTGGAATGGGTGGATATTGAGCCAGAACCATTTGAGGAAGGTGAGGAATTCCCAAAATTGAAAGCAAAACCAACTAAATCTTCACAAATATCAATATTTGAAGGCCATATTGAAATGGCATTAATGGTGCAATTTATGATATCTCCCTCCTCAAGATTGGACACAGGGAGTTATATTTGTGGAGAAATTTAGAGTGTACCTGGGCAAAAAGACGGCCAGAGGACAGTAGCTTCACAGTATACTTGACACCCTTCTTGTAGGTAACTTCACAAGTCTAACCCAGAGGGAGTCTAGATTATGAGCACGCCCCCCAGTACAATTTTGGTAATATAGGACTAGGTCACCCACTTGGTACTCAG
This sequence comes from Entomophthora muscae, assembly GCA_014839935.2. NCBI lineage: Eukaryota > Fungi > Entomophthoromycota > Entomophthoromycetes > Entomophthorales > Entomophthoraceae > Entomophthora > Entomophthora muscae. Next base: position 68,988 of record QTSX02003603.1, read on the forward strand.
GGAGGGGGGCTCTGGAAGCGTTAGAGGGCAAGAGTTCCAGGGGTTTGACCTTGTAAGAAGTAGAATAGGTGGTAGCTTGGATGTCAATGATACAGTTAGTCAAGTATTTGACATGAGCTTTGGGATTAGTAGAGGTGTCAACCCCCATCAACATGGGGTCCTAAGATTGAGGGGGTGGTGGCTTCTTGTCCATACAGCATGGCAAAGGGGGACTGGCCAGTCACTTGGTGTCTGCTGAGTCTATACACAAAGAGGGCAGCAGGGAGGAACATATCCCAGTTAGCAGCATCAGAGAGGGTAAACTTCCTCATGATGGACACAAGGGTGGAGTTTGCTCATTTCACAGTCCCGTTGGTTGAGGGGTTATACAGTGCAGAGAAGGATTGATGTATACACATAGCTTCACAATGGACGTTATGAGGCAACCATTAAAGTTGGTCCCATTATCAGAAAGCAGGACTTAAGGGCAACCATGACAGTAGAAGATATCTTGCAACAAGACATTAGAAGTGGTTTTGGCGGTTATATCCTTGGTTGCTCTGGCTTCAACTCATTTGCTAAAGTGATATACAGCTACCAAGATGAATCAGCACCCAGACCCAGAATGCAGGAGAGGGACAACAGCATCAATGCTCATAGTGTGGAAGGCATGCTTAGGAGGGATGAGCCTGAACTGATGTTGTGAAGGCTGGGGGAATTGGAGCTGACAAGAATGATAGGAGGCAATGATGTCAGGAATTAGGAGGCACATATTTTCCCAATAGAAGTTTTTGCACAACCATTCATAAGTCTTTGCTATGCCTCTGTGTCCCATGTCAATGTGTGCTTGGAGGATGATAGAAACCCTCATGCTAGGACAGACGTAGGAAAGATAAGCATTGTTGACTTTCTTGAAGAGTTGTCTATCTCAAATCACAGTATCCTTTGATAGGACTTTCAGGGCCAGACAAATGTATTCTGGTTCAGTGGTTTAGGAGTCAGGTTACCCTATCAATTTGTATAGGCAATTAGCGTCAGCAGGATGGATGGCTAGTATGGGCATCCTTGACAAACCATCAGCATTCTGATGTTGCGCATCAGGGCAATGTACTACAGTGAAATCGTATCCTTATAAGCGCAGAGCCCAATGTGCTAACCAACCTTCAGTGTCAGGGGTCCAGTCTTGGGCAGCCAGCCTGTTGTTTCAAGGGGTGTCCTGGGCTGGGTTTTTTGCGGGCAATGCCTACCACAAGAGGGGAGCTAACTTAAAAAGGTAGGAGGCAGACTTTCTCACCAAGGACCACGGGCCAGCGGCTGGGATTATAGTGTCAATCACCCCTGTGAGGGTGATGTACACAATCCCAAACAGCTTGCCAGAATGGTTGGTAGGGAGGTCAGACAAGGAAGCAGGCATATGTTTTGGGGTCACAGGCGGTTCCATGGGTAGGTTGTAAGCAGGGACATAGTTAAATTTCCCTCTGAACAACTTGGGTGTTGAAAATATCCACAGGCCTTGTCGGTTGTATCTAACTGCAGATTGTATGCAGGCCAAAGGGTCAAGTTTGAGTATCTTTTCTGGGGTGTAGTCCTTGTATTCAGATTTCAGAGGGTAGTTGGTAAAATGAAAGAGTCCAAAGGGTAAACCAGGAGGACAGAAAACTTTGGGCAGTGGGGCCAGGAGATCTTGAACTGAATTGGTAGATAGCAAATACAAAATAAGGCAATAGCTGTGTGAGCCAAAATAACATAACCTTTATTCAAAAATGGTAATAAGGTTTGAGCGCAGGATCTATAGGCATATATAGCATCCCACCTCCAAACTTAGTATTTTCTATCAGGGCTTTATCAAAATATCAGGAAAAATTTGGGCGGGCAGCCAGAGGGCCCAGGTGTGGGAGCAGCAAAATGGCACCTTGGCTGGATGTTCTCTCATTGGTCAGAATGTCCAAATTGGTCACTTGATTTCCTTAATTTCTGGCTGTGGTCACGGGGTTAGGCCCAAAGCCCAGGTTTATCTTTGGAAGTAGGGTTTGATTGGTTACTTGAGAGGACTTCAAACTCATGAAATTCACAGAGGCGCCATCTCTGCTTCCATTAGGCAATTTGAGAGGCTCCTCTTTGGGCGCCACCATGGTTGAGCCTGTACTGGTATTCTGACTTTGGGACTTAGCAGGGCCTTCAGCTTGCAGGGACTTGATCTCAGAAAAATGTGGACAGGCAGGCTCTCGGTCCATGGGGCCAGTAGCCGGCAGGAATTTGGGTTCAGGGTTCAAATCTTGCCCTTGGGCCCAGGTTTTGAGGGGTAAAATTTTTTCAATCCTGACATTCAGGTTCCTTTAATTGTTGCAGCCACTTTAGGGAAGAATGGTCTGTAACCACCATGAATTGAGTCCTGTAAATGTAGTGTCTAAACTGTTTTACTGCATGTAGAACAGCAAGACATTTCTTTTCCATGATGCTATAGTTCTTCTCATGTTTGTTGAGAACTTTTGAAGAATAGGCTACAGGTCAGTCTACGCCTTTATTGTCAAGCTGGGCTAAGATGGAACTCACAGCTACTCTGCTTGCATCAGTGTACAAGATAAACTCTTTATCATAATCAGGGTAGACTAGGATAGGAGCCTCTTTGAGCTTGGCCTTCAGCGCGTCAAAAGGCTGTTGCTGGCTGTCAGTCCACACAAAGGGTACATTGTGAAGGGGTTGGACAAGAGGTTTTCTTAATTCAGCAAAATCAGGGATGAATTTTTGATAGTACCCCATCATGCCAAGAAATACTTGGACCTATAGTAGGCTTGTGGGAGACTGCATCTTGTCAATGGCTTCCAACTTATTTTTCATAGGGTGTATTCCAGTTTGGGTGACCTCATGGCCCAAGAATTCAAGTTGTTCCTTGAAAAAGGAGCATTTAGAGGGTTTGAGTTTCAGGTCTGCCTCCCAAATTTTGATGAAGACAGCTTTGAGGTGGTCCAAATGGTTGGTAAAGGTGGAGCTGAACACAGTAATATCATCAAGGTATACAAGGACGCAGGAGAGCTTCAAATCTTGCAGGATGGAGTCCATAGCCCATTGAAATGTAGCAGGGGCATTGCAGAGTCTTTGGGGTATATGAGTGGGTTTAAAAAGACCCTCTGAGGTGATAAGCGCAGCCTTTTCTCTTTTTTCAGGAGACAAGTCAACCTGCCAGTATCCTGAGATAAGATCCATAGCCAAGAAAAACTTTGATCCCCCTAATCTTCTAAGCGCATCATCAATTCTAGGCAGAGGATAAGAGTCCTTTTTGGTGAGCAAGTTCAGGAGGTGGTAATCCATCACAATGAAGTGGCCTCCATCCTTCTTTTTGAGTATCAACAATGGGGAGGCCCAAGGGCTCTGAGAGGGAGCTAGTAGCCCAGCGTCTACAAGCTGCTTAAGTTCCTTAGAGACCTGAGCATCCTCTACCCTGCTGCGGCAGTAAAGTTTGGCAAAAAAGGGCAGGGCATCACCTGTATCTATCTGGTGGATAACCCTCTTTGCTAGTACATAGTCAGTGGGTCCAGAGGCAAAGATATCCTTAAACTGGTCTAGCAGTTCCAGAATACCTTTTTGTTAAATGGGTGACAGTTGTGGGAGATCTGTGGCAGTGAACAGGGAGAGAACCTGAGGGTCTCCTTCAGATAAGTTGAAATCACTAAACGTTCCAAAGGGGTAGAGGTTTGCCACTTGCTCTGAACCTAATATGCAACCATGCCCAAGAACTTGGCCCTTGGTCACCTGCATAGGTAAGGCGGTCAAGTTAGCCAACAACAGATGTAAAGGATCCTTATGATTTTGGTCCAAAATACCAGGGCATAACCGGGGCTCTTTACGGCTTAATGAGTCAGGTGAATATAGCTCCAGAAATGATTTTTCAGGAAGTTTGTATGATATCTGGGAGTCTATAATCACTTGGGAGCCTGTAGGAATGGTAATGGCTGTGGGAGCAAGAAGAGGCACACTTTCCTCCACAGGATAGGAAGGAGGAGGGGGACACATATTGGAAGAATGGGTCCTGTACTTGAGCGAGAAGATACCAGTGGGGTACTTGAGCACACAGGTCTTAAGACGTTTTCCTGGGAGACACGGGGTTCTTCAAAGATTAAAGGGATCTCATACCCTAGGAGCAATAGGTACCCATCTCTAAGGTTCACAATCCCGTTGTACTCTCAAAGGAACTGAGTACCAACCAGGAGATTGTAACTATTGTTTTTGAGGACAACCACAGGGGATGCAATAAGAAGCTTCCCAAACCTCATTGGCAGTGCAGAGTAAGCACCAATAGCTTGAGTTTGGGCCATGCCAGCTGTACCATACGATTGAGTGTAGTTGAGGTTGGGAGCCAGCTTAAGTTTTTTTTATTAACTTGGACAATACCACATTGACTGGCAAGCCCGTGTCCAAGATAGCCTTGGTATTAACCTTTTGGATCAATACTTACACACAAGTAGTATATTTCCCAAAGGGGGGGGGTAAGACAGCCAGCACATCCTGAGCTGCCTCCAATTCTTTCTCCTATTTGGCCAGCATGCATCATAAGGCAGGAATTTCCTTATACACAGTCTGCAAGGGGAGAGATACAGTCACATTCTGAAAGAGAGCTTCTGCTAGTTCAGCAGCCTCTTCAGAGGAATCTACCAAGATAGGGGGACAATGAGCTTGAGCCAAGTAAGGACAAGCCACTATGGCCTTAGCTTCATTTGCAGATGGGCAAGTTGTAGTTGTGATCTTCCCCAAACATAGCTTGTAAGGGACGGAGACTGTCTCTGGGACTGCCAGCACCAAGTATCAATAACCATTAGACTCATTGCAGTTAGATTCCTCAGGTTCAGAATTACTAGAGAGGTTATGGAACAAGTGAAGGATATTTGGGCCAGCTGAGGGGGAAGATTCCTTGTCAGAAGGGGGATCAGGAGAAGACAGGGGAGATTGGTCAGCAGAGAGCGTCTCTGCCTCTAAGCTGACCTCTCTTTTCCTGCCTGCTCCTTTGGGTTGCAATCCTCTACCCAAGGGTTAATGCAGGTACATGACTGATGTCCTATTTGACCACAGTTATGGAATCCTTGTCTCTTAGACTGCCCACTTGAGCCCAGGGTCATAATGCGTGGAGTGCAGGAGGTGGTTCCAGCATTATTGACCTTATTTTCACGTACAGTAGTGCCCCCATGGGTCAAGTGCATATACTTCAAGAGGGTCTTGATACTCTTCATTGAAGTAAGGGAAGCCTTATGGGCCTTGAAGTGTAGACATAGGAGTTGGTTCATCTTCAAAGTGTTTGAACATGCTGTGTACGCTTCCCGGGGGGTTAATTGGCAACTGGTGATCAACTGTTGCCCTTCAATGTAGAAACAATTGGCAAACTCAGCCAAGGTTTTTTTGGGCTTGAATGCAATATTCATAAACACATCTTTCTTGACTTCTAAGCTGAGATCTCCTCCAAACTCTCCAATTAGGAGTTGCTTCATGTCATCCCAAGTGACAATAGAAGGGAGTTTGAGGACCACAACTTCTTGGCATGTGGGATGCAGGCAGTTAAAAATATGTTCCTTCTTAAGTTCATCAGTGGACCTGCACATTGCTGTCTTGTAGATTGTCAGAAAGGCAGCAATGGTAGAGGTTTTAGGGTCAAATATCTGCTTGAACAAAGGCTTGTAATTGGGATCAATAGATGAGGAGGTGGATTAACTGTTGTCACCTGGGTTGAGGACATTAATGTGGTGGCTGCCCTCAAACTCAGATTCAGCAGCAGGTTGTCTAGCCCAGAGGAGTTGAAGGCTTTCCTCTAAGGTATCCAAGGTAGAGTAGTTCTGTCCACTAATATCTCTAGCAGTGGCGGCAGCAGCTCAAAATTCATCAATCTTAATCTGTTGTACCAATAGAGTACCAGCAATCCCATTGAAGCAAGTGGTCAGGGAAGTGGTCTGAGCAACCAAGGGGATGGCCTGTTCATTCATTATCTTGGTAAAACAAGAGAGGTTTTTTACCTCTCTCTCCAATGCATCCTGCCTATCAGCAACATCATTTGTTACTTCCGCTAGCTGATCCAGTGCAAGGGAACAGTTGAACCAGGGTTGGCCTTCTGAGCCAGGGCAACAACCATGATTGCCATTAGCAGGGGTACTATTGGCTTCAGCTTCCTCTTCACCTTCAGATTCAGAAGACAAATTATCAGGATTAGAGAGGCATTGTCTCAAGTACTCAATTTCTCCTTGCAAGGTAGCTACTTGGTTGGTGAGCAAAGCAATGCAAGGGTCAGGCATAGGTTTTAATGGAGGAGGGGTTTGAACAGAAGATTGACGCCAGGTGGTAGCCTTGAGCTCTGCTATGGCTTCCCAAACCTTGGCTTCAAAGTCAGACGGGACCTCAACAGGAGGAGCGGGAGGTGTCACCTCAATGGATGCTACTCTATCATCCACTTAATTTTGTACTTGGTACAGAGTGTTGCCTAGTGCAGACTTATATAGACCATATTGATGCTGCAGATGGCGGTCCCAAGTATTGACATGAGTCCCAACCAATTTGAGCTGAGAATTAATATGTTCTCAAAATTGGTTTAGTTTGCTAACCAGAGTATCAAAGTCCTGGCAATGCTTTAGCAGAAAGGCCTCAATTTGTCCATGCCACATTGCTTAATGCTCATCCAATTTGCACAGTCAATCCTTGATGTATCCAGGAAGCAAGGAAAAACAGGAATTAAGTACAGAGGTCAAGTACTTCTGGGAGGCCAGCAAGTTGCGCTGGTTATCTGAAATACACACAAAGAGACTGTGGTACCATTCTTGATATGCCATATTTTGAGCATGATTGTTTGAGACAGCAGTGGCTAAAGCATTTAAAAGCTGATTCTGGGATCCTAGTGAAAGTTGATGGTGAACCAGGGTGGGTTAAAAAAACTGGTTGACTAACACACCAATTGTATCCATGGACTCCATCAGCACAGGGGGGGAGACCAAAGTCCAAGAGGAAGGAGTACAGGTCTTTAGAAGCATACCTGGGACAGAGACCAGGGAAAGTGTGCATTGCCACAGTTCCAGAATGAAGGAGAGAGCAGGCGGCAGCACAAGCTTGTTTGTAGTTGAGAGAGAAAGCTGGAAGGGGGCCCACATGGGCCTGGGGAACAGCACCAGTACCATGAGAGCTGAGGGGGCATTGGTGATGTCTTCTTCTAGAGGAGGACTAGAAACTTTAGGTTGTTCAGGTACTTCAGAACCAAAGGGAAAAGGACCAGAGAATACACGTGGGAACGGGGTAACCAAGGGGCTTGCAGCCCCTGTAGTGAGCACCATTTTGTTGTGTTTGGCTCCTGGGGACAACATCCAGGAGGACATGGCGGGAAATCTTTATAACAAAAGATTTGAGGTTTGAAGCTAGCCTTGGGTTAGCCTTCAGGGTAAAATTAAGGGTATGTACCTTGATTTCCTGGAATACAAGATGAAGAATTCCTTTTGGCAAAAATGAAGGAAAAAGATTGAAGAATACTAAAGCCAACACAAATTTGGATAAACTTGTCTTTATTATGAGAGATGATTCTACTTAAATAGTAGACAAGGGCCAATGATCACTCATTAGGTAGACAGAGTGGCAGAAGGGGTCACGTTGGGATGAGGTCATACCAGGATCAGTCAAGGACAGGTATGATATTCCGGAATGGGTGGATATTGAGCCAGACCTATTTGCAGAAGGCAAGAGATTCCCAAAATTGAAAGCAAACCCAACTAAATCTTCTCACATATCAATATATGAAGGCCATAATAAAATGGCATTAATGACGCAATTTACGGCATCTGGCCTCCTGCTAGACTAGACAGCGTACACGCCTGGTGCCAAGATACCTGATGACTTTGCCCTGTACCAGAACATGGTGATCCTGCTCTCCGCCTTCAACGCCCTGTCTGCACAAAGGTTCTTCCAAGCACCCACTGCCATTCATTGAGCAACTGATGAAAGCACCCTGCCAGCCTATGTAGCCCAGAGACTCCAAAGCGCCACTTTGGAACCTTTTTCTGGAGCCAACAACAATAACACCACATCATGGATTTAATCTTCCCAAAGCAAGTTGGCCCAAATGGAATGCCTGCAACAATTTTGATTGCAGAAATCTCCATCTGATTGACTCATGACGCTGGCACCTGGTGCAACAAGTGGCACAAAGAACATGTCAAGAAGTATTGAGATACTTTCAATCAGGACTTCTTATCAAGGGTTGTGCTTAAGGGCACCTCCCTTATGATCATACACCAAGTAAAGAACCTCACCCAAACAGGCACAGTAAAGGAGCTCACTTGGACATACAAGAAACTCTGTCTACTTGCCCCCTTGGACATGGCCTTTGATACCCCAGCTACCCACATCTTGTACTACAGCACACTCAAGGTGCACCTGATGAGGCACATCAATCTGGACCTAGCAATCAACCTGCAGAGTCTTTATTTCAAGGCAGAGAAAGTGGGATAAACTTCCAATGCTCTTCATAAAGCACAGACTAGAAAGAGAGAGCAACCCAAGGATTCTCACCCAGCCAGGCGCTTCAATTGACCACCTCCTGGGAACAACAGCAATAACTCAAACCATAAACTCTTTGGCTTGTATGGCCACAGCAATGGGAACAAGACAGTCAAATTCTACCCACTTCCAAGTCACCACCACAAAAGACAATCAGGACAAGGGAAAAACCTGAGGAGACACTGAGTAAGCCAAGCTCTCCCTGCACAACTCTTGACTCACCCAAGGATGAGTACTGACCCTGAGGATGTGGATCAATGTCCAATGATCCAAGTGCCCTTGGCATATCTAAAACTTTACATCATTGCAAGAAATCCCAATAAACTGATGCCCTATCCTTTCTGCTTTAGCAGTTATATAGGCTCAGCACTCCTGGACTTGGGTGCAGGTTGAACCCTAGTCAAAAGAAGCTTTTTAGACAAGTTCAAGCTAACCACTAAACCTTTGCAGATTAAAAATGTGGCTTTAGCTGATAGACATCACATTGCTATGACACAAGAGACTGCCCTTTTCTCCATTACGCTAGAGAACCTGCACTACACCATTCAGGAACCTGTCATTGACTTTCCGAAATTGATATTATTCTGGGACTGGACTGGCTGAAAAAGAACAACCCCCACGTAGACTGAGTCACCTCAGTATTGACCATCAAGCGCAAAGGGGTCAATCACCAGATCTACCCTGACTGGGTGGACCAGCTCCTACACAACCATGTCTTTGTGTGCATTACAGAAACCCTCAACAAAAAGGGAGAACCTCAAGGCAATTGACTGGGACTCCTGCCAGTACAAGATTATACACTTCAAGGACCACCAAGACACCACCACGCCTCAGGATTGTGAAATTGTGGCCCGCCATCCAGAAATCTTCAAAGAGGCTCTACCTGGGTTGCCACCAGAGAAACACATATAGCACTCCATCCAACTTAAGTGAGCTTTACCCAAGGCGCAACCTATCTACTGTCTTATCTCAAATGAGGATGACACACTATGCGCTTACCTCAAAGAGGCATTGGAAAAAAGACTTATCTGCCCCTCACAGTCTCCCTTTGATACTACTGTATTCTTTGTTACAAAGAAATATGGGACTCTTCATGACAGGCACCCACCTGCTTGGAAGTAATCTTCCTAGGTGATGAATAATGGCATAAGGATTTAATCCAGTTATCAAGGATCCTACGGGCAAGGACACCATTCCAAGATGAAACAATTCTCCAATTAAAAGATACCTGCCTAACATTGGGTTGAAGCATCCTAAGGGGACGTACACCCCCAAGTAACACAGGAGGAAGGCAGAGGCCAAAGGTCAGAAGACTTTGGGTTTGGGGGTCTGGTAAGTGGATTGGTAGTCCTTGGTTTCTTCTCTGCAAGGTGGGTTATGTGATAAGGGGGTAGCAGTATACCATACTCCTGATATCACCTGGTGCCAGGAGCTGTCTAAAAATTGTGCCTTAGGAGAGGTACCAGAGTCAACATGTGAACCTATCAAAATGCTGGCCAGTACAGCTGGTAAAAGAACCATCCAGTACACCCATTTATACCCAAGAGAATTCATAGAAGAAGTCTTGGGAAATATCATGGGATAAGATCTAGAGGAGTTTAGGTCAAGGTAAAAATAGGCAAAGGATTAACTTGGGTGAAAGTGGACTTTATTGATTGAACAAGTAGTAGAATGTAGCTCACCAGCTTTATATAGCATGGTAGATTAAACATAATTTGGAAAAAGTGTAAAGGAGATCAAAAGTTTGGGGATGGTTATATGAAATATGGGGATGAAAATGGGGAATTTGGAGAACCTGGAACTCAAACTAAGGCTGTTGGCAAATGAACTTAGCTTGTGAAGAAACTCAATGACCAAAAGGTCATTTTTAGCTTAAATTAATAGCCTAGAATAAAGAACCAGCACTGGGGACGTCCTGTTTTCCCCAGCTGATTGCTGGGGAATGAAGGAGAGGCATACAATGGAACAAGAGTTTTCTGAACTCAAATTAATATTCAATGTGTCAACCGTCTTTAAAACGTCACTATTAATGATCTGGAGCTAATTCAAAGTCAAATTGACATTAAGTGATTGGCTGCAGCCTTTTGTTGAAGGTAACAATTAGTCAACAAAAAGATTATGACTAATATTATTATCTAGGTGAACAATTGAGCCCAGAGAAGTCTTGGGTTCAATCCCCGTCTGTGAATTAAAACAATTATTCAATTCATCAGAAGTGATTTTCAAAGATAAATTAGAAAAATTGCTGTAGACTAATTTAGATTTCCCATTATTTCTCAATAATCTTGGTATGAAATCTCCCTTTGTGTTTGGATTTTCCAGAGAATTTTTGACAGGAATTTCCTCCAAAAGATTCCTGACACTTCAACTGGTTATAGATTATTGAGCCCTAAACAAAGTTACCATCAAAAATTGTTATCTGCTCCCAATTATTGACAATCTCTTTGATGCCTTGAGCAGGGCAACTGTCTTCTCCAAGATTGACCAGACAGCAGGTTACAACCAAATTTGTATCAAGGAGGAAGACATACCCAAGACAGTCTTCTGCACCAAGCATAGTTCCTAAAAATGTGTTGTGCTCAACTTTGGGATGACAAATGCACCATCAATCTTTGTTACCTTTATGAATGAGATCTTTGCTCCCCACATTGACAAACAAGCACTAGTGTACTTAGACAACATCATTATCTACAGTCTCTTGGTGAAAATACACCACAAGGATTTAGAGGATGTCTTAGCTACCCTGGCGCAATATAAACTTCTGGCCAACCCCTTTAAGTGTCAGTTCTTCTGAAAACAGTTACCCTTCCTGGGACACATAGTTTCAAACAACAATATCAAGCCTGAAAATCAGAAGATTCAGGCCATCTGCAAGATGTCACCACCAAAGGACAAGTCCAAACTATGTATATTCCTGGGGATGCTGGCCTATGTAGGCCGCTTCATACCTGACTGTGGCGTTTTGACTGCCCCCTTATCCACCATAACAGGCGCCAAATCCAAGTTTGTGTGGACCCCCAATGTGACCTCTGTTTTAGACGCCTCAAGGAGAAAATCACAACAGCTCCCATCCTGCAATACCCCAAATGTGACAGGGAATACTAAATGGAAACCAATGCCTCAGATGCATCCATTGGGGGAGTACTATGAATAAAAAATAATGACAGTGACTTCCTGCCTGTAGCTTATGAATTGAAAAAAATTGACAGATGGCAAGTGTCAATACCCTATCAACAACAAAGAATTGTTGGTTATTGTGCACTGTCTAGTCAAATGGCACTGTTACCTAGAACAGCAGGAAGAATTCACAGCATTAACCAACCACAAGTTGCTCATATATTTCAAAACTCAAGTGAATCTGTTGCACCGCCAAGCCCGCTGGATGGAGCTATTGGAGAGGTTTAACATGCTCATACAGTACAAACCTGGAGCCAAGCTTGCCATGGCAGACGCTCTCTCCTGCCTGTATGTCTGCACCTCAAGAGGGGAGAATGGGCTCAACCCAGACTGGCCTCTCCTAGTACTACAAACAAATGACAACCCCCCTGGCACAACTGACATAACAAAGGAAACAGTTATCAAAAATGAACATCTATTTACTGACGTATATGGGATTCTACACAGAAAAATGTCTGACGGTATAATTATTCCCTACATCCCCACTCACCAGCAAGTAGACATCATCCTACATTATCACAGAGACCTTGGACATAACAAGAGCCAAAACCTATATGAGATCCTTAAGCATAAGGCCTGGTGGCCAACCTTATATTGCAATGTTCAAGAAGTTCTAGACCAATGTGAGGTATGCAAAAAGTTTTCCAACATCAAAACCCTGCCAAGATCAATACTTCCCATCCGCACACAGCTACCTTTCAAAGTATGGGCTCTTGACATTATTGGCCCCATGCCAGGGAAACACTATGACAAGAAATACATCATCACTGCCATTGACTTTGCTACAAGATGGCCAGTAGCCCAAGCAGTAAAGGCACACACTGGCAAAGAGATAATCAGAAAGTTCTAAAAGCCAAAACTCCTGATAACTATGGAGGAAAAGAATTAACCTCCAAAACCACCAATGTTTACCTTGCAAAAATGGGGTCAAACACACTGTGGCAACGCCATACCACCCACAGGCTAATGGACGTTTAGAGTGGCTTAATGGTAGCCTTGTGCAAGCCTTAGCAAAACTCACTGCCAGGAGACCTAAAGACTGGTATAAGCAGCTACCAACTGCATTACTTGTGTGTCAAACCCAAGTGAACAGATCCACCAGAAAAGCCTGTTTGAGCTGGTATACAGTACACAGCCAAATATCATTCAAGCATAGACAGGACTCAAACTGGAAATCCCAAAGGCTAATAGTGAGCAAACAGTGAAGGAAAATGAACGTCTGCAAAAAACCTTTGTCCCCATTCATAATAGACATGAAGTTGGGGGGAAAAGTTTGGGTCATGAACGTTGACAAGAGCAAACTACAACCTGAGAAAGTAGGGCCAGCAATTATTCTAAAGGTAAACAACAATAACACTTACCTTTTGCAAGGGCTTGGAAAACGTAAGCAAGATAAGACCCTACACTATTATTGCCTGAGACCCTGCAAATCAAGATAAAAACAACAAGAAACTGTCCTACCAGCCACCAAATAGCAGTTATTTTAATACAGCGCCTGGGCTCCAAAAAAACCTCCCTGACAACCTGTCCCCAGAGGGGGCCAACCTTCAGCCAGAAAGGTGTCAAAACAGCAGGCTTGTTATCAATGCCGCCATTCACCATGTTTTGATTTTGCCTTTGTTGGGTTATTTTGAGGACAAATCTATTTCTTTTGCTTTTGCCCTTCAAAATGAGGTTGGCTCCAAATTGGGAAATACAGTTGTTCATTTCCCTGATCCTGCGCAGCTCACTTGCCCCACTCATGCCTGTGGCAATTGATCCTACCATCCTGGTATTGTTTTGTGGTATTGTAAGCCACTATATATTACACTTATTATTTTCAAATAAAATCTAACTTCCATTCACATTTTTGTCTTTGTGTCTCCACATACCTTGGAGCCTCTCTAGCCACGTCTAGTAGATATTATTCAATTAGTGCCACAAGGTAATCACATAGCCTTCCCTGCCATTATAACTGAGACTTAGTACAAATCTAATCCTAAGGTTAGGATTTCCCGTTATGACTCTGTGCTGCGCCTCAGATCACAACAAAAATGGTGCTCACTAAAGGGGCTGTAAGCCCCTTGGTTACCCCTTTTGCAACAACATTTTCAGGACCTTTGTTTTTCCCATACAAGAGCCAACTTTGCCTGAAATTACCAGTCCTCCTATTGCGGAAGACATCATCAACCCGCCTATTGTCCCTACTGTACTGAACCTTGGGAGTGGTCCCCACCTAGTGGCCTACCCTTTGGGTACCCCTGACTTGGAACAAGTCATGGAGCTAGCCCTTGGGATAGCCTGTGATGGGGCCATCCCTTGCCTCCAGCTTCAGTTCAATTGGGCAGAATACTTTGAATTGATTGTAGTGCCACAATTTCCCCAGAATCTCCTCTCTGTGGCTGGCTCTGCTGAAAATCTATTGTCATCCTTTTGTTGCAACTGAACCAATGAGGATTCAGTACTTGGAATTGGGGAAGACAACAGTCCAATAGAAAGGACAGAATAATAAGAATAAGGTATCATTTATTGTAGAATATTGTGATTAATATACTATATGTGGAAAGCTACAAGGTCACAAGGGGGTGGCATAGTGGGAAGTTCCATGTAAGGTTTGAAGCCAAGGAATAACTTGTGTGGGATCAGCAGGTCAAATTGGTAGCGCTCCTAATTAGGATGAAGTACCCACCATTTGATATTGCCATCAGATTAATCCATAACGTTAAACATGTCAAGGGGCAACTCATTGAGCACCCCCTGTGTATTGTAAGATAGTTTGCAGGCAAGTCTAGAAACTTGGTTACAACACTTTTTACAACCCGCCTGAGCCTGTCATCAAATAGTATTAGGGATCCACATTCAGGATATTTCTTTGCTGCAAGCCGCCGTCACTCATCACTGGGATCAGTTTGTGGCCTATCAGCAGTGGATTCATTCCCTGTTTTCCTTAGTATCCAAAAATTAGCGCAACTCTGTCACCTTCCTGTCTTGTTTGGTCACTTTCATCAAAAAATGCACCAATCCATCCCCAAGTATGTCAGAGAGTGCCTTCATGAGTTCCAGCAACTGGAACAACCCTGGCATGCCCAAGTAGACTCTACTTTAAACGCCTATCTCACCAACTTTGAACAACTTGTGCAACAACGGAACAAGTTCAGTGCTTATTCCTTTGACCAATTACAGCAAGTAGAAGTCCATGCTGCAAAGGGCCTCTGCAAACTTTTCAATGACTTTGATCAAGAAAGGGCTGCTACTGCTGCCACCATTGCCAAAGTCCAGACTCAAGTAAATGAACTGTCTGCCTCTAAAGCAGATGCCCTGCCTTCTCCTCCATCCATTGAGCTAGCAGATAGAGAATAGAGGCTCTGGAATGCCATTTGAGAAATAAAGAGCATCTACCTGCAGTCAGGATTGCCCCCCAAAGTCCCTCAGTCTAACCCTCAAGTGCTTGCGCTGACGGCTCAGATTGCAGAATTACAACAAGAGGTTGCTACTTTGCGTGAGGCAATGGCGTCTAGTTAGTTCACTTGAAGTTGTGGGCAAAGATGGTTGTAGCCCTGGCTTGTCAGGAGCCCACACATTCATTGTGCTAGAAAGTTGATAGCTCCAGCCAATGAAGTGGACCTCCTGAAGCAAGATCATCTGAGCTTAATAAAGACGTACAAGAACTAAGTGAGGTGATTGATTCAGTAAATAACAGGTTTGCTTCTTGCCTTTTGGTGGATTTATCTCTTACTTCCCAACTGGCTGAACTGTCCTTGGTAGTAACAGAACAGGGTCAGCTCCTGGATGTTACTGAGCAGCAGACTGCCATTGCTGATAATATGGGCAGCCACACTGCTGACACCTTGACTACCCTCAAAGATGGTGTTCACCAGCTGTGGGCCAGACAGCCCCCCACCAAGTCAAAAACAGAATTCTCCCCACTCATAAACGTACTCAATAGCAACAATGGTGGCCCAACTCCAGAAGCACATTTCAAGCCTACCTTTAAGCAAGTTTTCAACCCTAGAACCTCAACCATTGCAGCTTTCCTAACAATCTATAAAACGCCATGAGAAGAGCCTTGGATGAAGTCAAGAAGGAACACATTCTGACCTGTCTACACCTGACCTTCCAGGAGGTAGTTGTGCCAGAGCTGCCCACCATTGAAACCTGGGAAGATATGAAGCAGCTTCTAATTGACAAGCTCAGTGGTGACCTTAGTTTGGAAGTGAAGAAGGACACCTTCATGCACATTGTCTTTAAACCAAAGGAGACCCTAGCTGAATTTGCAGATAGATTCTACATGGAAGGACAACAACTGATTACAAGCGGCCAGTTGACCACACATGAAGCATACATGGCTTGTGCTCAAGCCCTCAAGGTTAACCAGCTCCTGTTTCTTCACTTCAAGGCCCATAAATCCATGCTTTCTTCCATGAAGAACATAAAGACACTTTTGCAGGATATGCACCATACCCATTCTGGGACAGTTGTGCAGGAAAATTGTGCTGCCTCTACTTCTGGTTTGTCTTTGTGTGGCCTGCGTATTTACCATGAACTCACAGAATACTCTTTGACACCAGGGTTGCTATAGCTGTGGACAGATAGGTCACCACTCTTGAGTCTGTATCAATACTCAAGTTGAAGGAGCTGATTATAAAGAACAGGCAGGAAAAGAACAGTTAACCTAGAGGCAGAGACACTCTTGGTTGACAATTCTTCCCTGTCTCCTCCAGTTCCCCCCTCCATTGCTGACTCTGAGCCTGCTGACACTGAGGCTTCTCCCATTCTGCTGCTATTACAAAAAAAATATTTTATGACTCTGACATGGATGATTCTGATATAGAAGATCCTGTTGCCTATGGATATTCTGTCCTGGCTGTCCCCTGAAACTATTGCACTCCCTTATAAGCTATGTTCTGGGAAATCTCAACGTCTGCCAAGCCTCTGCCTGAAGGCAAGGAAGTTGTTTCTTGCCCTTACCTCACTCAAGCCAAGAGATCTCTTGTGCTTGTCAAATCTTCTGAAGAAGCTGCTGAGGTTGCTGACGCTGTGTTCAAAAACATCTCCGTCTTGCTCCCTCTCCAGACAGTCTATAAGGAGTTCCCAGGCCTCAGATGCATGATTAAAAAGTGGGACAAAGAACTAACAGAAGCTCAAGACATTCTGGCTGTCCTCCCTCCCTTTGGTTGCACCACCACTTGTGTTGAAATATCCATCCAAAAGATGAAAATTAAAGCTGTCTTAGACAGGGGTCTCCTGTTAATGTTGCCTCCTTAAAGCTGGTCAAGAAAATCAAACTTGCCCCCAACCTTAACTATCATCAATTGTATGGCACAGCTAGGCTGTTCATGACTTGCGCTATAGGAGCTTATTCTTCTCTTCCCATGCAATTTGGCAAGCTGCTCTTGGCCGCGCCTGCCGCTGTCCTGGAGAACAAGAGCTATGACCTGATAGTTGGTACTCAATTCCTTAGGGAATATAATGGGATCATCAACTTAAAGGATGGATTCCTCTCTATCCTGGGATACAAGGCCCCACTGATCTTTGAAGAGCCAGTTAAAGTTCCTGGGAAGCACCACAAGACATGTGCCTTGGAATATCTCACTGGTGTTTTCACTTTAAAATACTGTACCTATTCCTCCAATATGAAGTGCCCTCCCAAGGCTTTTCCTGCGTCTGAAAGGATTCCTCTCTTGGTCACTTCTGCTGTGACTATTCCTCCTGGGTCTCAGGCTATCCTAGACCCCAAAATATTGTATGAGCTTCCTGAGTGTATGTTTCTAGAGTTTTACTCTCCTCCTTTGTTAGGACGCAACAAACCCTATCTCTGCCCAGGAATCTTGGATGTCTCTCATAAAGACCCTGTTCAGCTGCTGGTTGCCAACTTGGCTGCCCTCCCCATACATGTGTCTAGAGGGCAGGTTGTTGGCTATGGCAGGTTTTTGAATGCTCTTGATGTTCTATCACTACATCCCTTTGGTGCGTTTCAGGGCTTTAACTTACCCGAGGATGAGCCACAAGTCCTATCATTGTTCACTGCCCAAGACTTTCTGCAACTATCTCCAGATCAACAGAAAGATGTGCTTGACCTACTGGACCAGTTTTTGGATATCTTTACTAAGGACAGTACAGATTATGGGTTAGCCAAAGGCGTCATTCACCAGATTGATACCAGTGATGCTCTCCCCTTTTGTGCTAAACGCTACCGCCACAGTTGAATAGAAGATTCTCAGGTGTCTAAAGAGCTTAAGCAAACTTTAGATGCTGGACTGCTTGCCCCTTACCAAAGTCCATGGGCCTCCCCTTTGCTCATACTGAAGAAGGATGGAGGTCATTGTATTGTGATGGACTACCAACGTTTGAATTCCTTAACCAAAAAGGACTCCTACCCTTTACCACACATTGATGATGCTCTCTGCCGCCTTGGGGGCTCTAAGTTCTTCTCTGCCATGGATCTGGATTCTGGATACTGACAAGTTGATCTCTCTCCCAAAGATAGACAAAAGGCTGCACTCATCACTTCTGAAGGATTGTTTGAGCCCACTTGCATGCTGCAAGGACTCTGCAATGCTCCAGCTACCTTCCAATGAGCCATGGACTCCATTCTCTGTGATCTGAAGATCTTGTGTGTTTTATTGTATTTAGATGATATAACTGCCTTCAGCGCCACCTGCACTGATCACTTGGTTCATCTCAAGGAGGTGTTCATAAAGATTTGTGAGGCCGGACTAAGTTAAAACCATCTAAGTGTGCTTTTATCAAAGAACACCTTGAATTCTTGGGCCATGAGATGACTCAGACAGGAATCTGCCCCATGACTAAAAAAGTTGAAGCCATTGACAAAATGCTTCTGCTCACTAACCTGCAAGAATTCCAAATCTTTCTGGGCATGATAGGATACTATAGACAATTTATCCTGATTTTGCTGACACTAGCAAGCCCTTGGTCCAGCTGCTGCATAATATCCCTTTTTAATAGACCACCAGTCAACAAGAAGCCTTTAAAACCCTCAAGAAAAAGATCAAAGAAGCCCCCATCCTAGTATATCCTGGCTATGATAAGGAATCCATCCTATATACTGATGCTAGTGACCTGGATTTTGGGGCTATCTTGGCACAATTGGATGATGAAGGTGTAATCACCATGTAGCTTACACCTCTTGTGTCCTGAATAATCATGAGAAAAATTACAGTGTGACAAAGAAGGAGTGCCTTGCTGTGCTGTATGCTGTCAAGCAGTTTTGCCATTACGTGTATGGCACCCATTTCAGTGTTTACTGACCATGCTTTGGTCAAATGGCCACAGCAACTCAAGGAACCAGAAGGACGGCTAGATAGATGGGCTTTCTGCCTGCAAGGTTACAACTTCACTGTGCTGCACTGCCCCAAGATTCAACATCAGAATGTTGAAAGACTGTCCAGAATGCCCATCCTTGCTCTACACATTGCTGAAGCTGACTGGTTGTATGAACTAATTGGATACCCTTTGTCATGGGAGAGCAAGAAAGAGGAAGTTTGTGTTGCCCTTTCTAAGCTATCTGAAGACACCCTCATTTGTGACAATCAACTTTTCAATAAGGTACAAGACCACTACTTGCCCTATGTAAGGCCTAGTCTTTGCCTTTTGTTAGTGCTGCAAGCCCATAAGGAGATGGGACACAGAGGCGTTGCCAAGACCCATGCCTGTCTCCAGAAGAATTACTTCTGGGAAAATCTTTGCTTTATGATTCAAGATTTTATTGCTAGTTGCCACAATTGCCAACTACAACAACCTAGAGACACTGCTCATGAGTTCAAGCTAGTTTCCCTTAACACGCATTTTACACTGTCAGTATTGACAATATAGGGCCTCTTCCTTGCCCCTGCTCTGGCTACTGCTTTATACTAATTGCTGTTGATCATTTTAGCAAGTGGGTAGAAGCTTATCCTACTAAAGACATCACTGCCAAGACTACTGCCGCCTTTCTGCTGCAAGATGTATTCTTCTGCCATGGTTGCCATCAGGTGTTTTTGTCTGATAATGGGACTAACTTCAACGCCAAGTTAGTAACCTCAGTGGTTGAAGCCTTGAGGTCTCACCAGTCTTTCTCTGCCCCTATAATACTTCCACTAATGGGGCAGTTGAGCACTCTAACTCAACTCTGGTTTCTATCATGAGGAAGCTCACTTATTCTGATGCCGCCAACTGGGATCTATACTTACCTGCTGATCTCTTTGTCTATTGCCTTAGCAAACATTGTGTCACTGGGTACTCCCCTTTTGCTATGCTGCATGGTTGTGAAGCCACTATCCTGTCGCTCCTGGGGCCACCTACTCTCCTCAGATAAGGCCATGAACCCTGATGAGCACATCAAAGATCTAGTCAACCACATCATTGATATACAGGCTACTGCATACACGTCTGCCTATAAGACCAAGATGCTGGAGCTCTCCCCTGACAAGACTGGGAGATCCCCCCTGCCTGAGTTTGCCATTGGAGACCACATTGTGTATTATCAACAAAGAGTAGGATGACAAGCTCATAAGCTAGACTTCTTGTGGATTGGTCCCTTAGAAGTGACCTTTAAGCAAGGATTAATGTATACTGTAAAGCTCCTCTTTAGTGGTCAACCATTTGCTTGTGTGCATGCTAAGTTCCTCTGCAAGTATCACCCCCCCTAAGGCCAATCTAGAGGGGGGCAATGTTGTGAATGCCATCATTTACCATGTTTTGACTTTGCCTTTGTTGGGTTATTTTGAGGAAAAATCTCTCTCTTTTGCTTTTGCCCTTCAAAATGAGGCTAGCTCCAAATTGGGAAATACAATTGTTCATGCTTCCTGATCCTGAGCAACTTGCTTTCCCCACTCATGCTTGTGGCAAGTGATCCTACTGTCCTGGTAGTGTTTTGTGGTATTGTTTACCACTATATATTCCATTTCCTATTCTCCAATAAAAATTAACTTCTATTCACATTTTTGTCTTTGTGTCTCCACATACTTTGGCGCCTCTTTAGCCACGTCTAGCAGATATTATTCAATTAGGTCCACAAGATAATCACATAGCCTTCCCTATCATTCTAACTGAGACTTAAACCAAATTCAATCCTAAGGTTAGGATTTCCTGTTGTGACTCTGTGCTGCGCCTCAGATCACAACAAGGCTCAACCTGTCAACAAGTTCCAAGTAAGCAGGTTTGTGACCTGCAACCCAACTTCCCAGTATATTGAAGCTAAACTAGGAAGTTGACTCAAATATCAAAATCCAACAACATGAACAGAAGCTGATCACTTACAGTGGATACCTTGTTTTGGTGCTTGACTCATTACCAGGATCAGGCCACCCCCTTCACCATCCCATTGTGTGATAAACACTATCATGTTCCTGTTATCCACAATTCACAATGACTATATAATAACTATCTCACAATAATTAATATTATCTAGTTTATAAATATTTTTTCCTTTGTAACTCTTCTAAAGCAGCACAGTTACAACATCTGTATATATTATCATATATTCTTTACTCAAACATACAATTAAAATCAAAATAAATAAAAAAATTTAATATACTAAAAATCTTAAGTTAATTTGATCCATCAACATTGTGACATAGTATCTATATAGATTTCAACTAATATGCATAGAAAAAATCAATATTTAAAACAATATGTATATGAATTTTAATACATTTGTCCAAGCTTAAAAAGAGAGCTTCTGATTTTAATTATTTGGCTTATATTCAAGGCACAGGAAAATAGATTATTGATGTAAATTTTTTTATTAATACTATTTTGATATGGCCTGAAAATTGCAATACTTGTGATGAATTGGGTGGATTTGCTTTCAAATTCAATGACTGCCATGTGATGATCCACATGGAGGCAGTTTTTCAGGAAAGGGCTGATTTGGCCACATAAAGACTCTATGCTTGAAGTTGAAGAAGGATAGTAGCTTAAGACAGGGAAATGCCTAGTAGGTAACTGGTGACTTCTAGAGGTGGAGAGTATTCCAGTATAGTAGGTAACTGATGGCTGCTAGAGCTGGAGGATTTCTCATTCTAGCTGGTAACTGATGGCTACTATAGTCTGGATAGGATCCTAACCTAGTAGGTAACATATGGATACTAGGAAAGGAGGAAATCCCAACACATTAGGTAGCTTATGGCTTCTGAGAAATTATAGTGCTCTAACCTAGGAGGTAACTGGTGTTTATTAGGGCTTTAGGGTGATGCAAACTAGAAAGTAACTTAGGGCTGCTAGAAAAAAATGTGCTGAGGTTGCTCTGAGATCCTTTGGCTACCTGCAGGAGGCCTGTAATTGGATAACTTTACCTAACAGAGGGGTAAGGTTTCCTTGTCTGTGTCTTCCTGAAGACTTTGAGGAGGTCTGGAAGCCACCAGAGAGGCAGGGATATGTCCAGGGACATTATCAAGGTAGCTGTTTAGGGAAGCAGCTGCAGAATTTGGTAATGAATAGGTCTCTGGGAAGTAAAGTTGGTTACTTTACAACTGAAAGCTCAAATTAACCAATTGAGTGTTAAAAGCAACTGCATAGACATGAAGATTGTCTGTGATTGATGGCCTATAGTGGCGGTCACTTGTGGGGCCCAGTCAAATTTTAACTCACCTGTAGAGACTTATTGCATGAGTCTGAGGTGTTAGTAACAGGGAATGTAGAGAAGGACAGAACTATTGTGGTTTACAGAGAAGAACATAGACTTTGTGGTTCATAGAAAAGTAATTGCAGAAGGACTGGGAGATCATATAGAAGGAATTGCATAAAGATTGGGAGATCATAGAGAAGAACTTGCAGAAGGACTGAAAGATGTCAGAAAAAGACCAAAGAAGAGATGGAAGATGTCAGAGAAGAACCAACAAAAGGAACAGAAGGACTAGTGGTCCAGAGAATTGTTTCAACATTTTGCTGAATTAATTTGCCAAGTTAGAAGAAGGTGGAATGTTTTGCCTTGGTTTAGCAGTAAACTTAAGAAGAAATGTGGATATAAGCGTGGGTAAGAGATTTATTTATTGAGTTCCTAGGATAGATAAAGTTATGTTACTATGAGAGCTAGATACAAAGCTGTTTTGGTGGGAAACTTTCTTTGGACTTTACTATGTTGGTAAATATATAAGGAAAACGTTGAAGAGGATCAAAAAGAACTTTTTAAAAAGTATTCTACTATTTTAATTGGTTAATGTGGAATTTGGGGAGGACTGGTGCTTGAACAGTGAACTGGTTAACGCTTTGGTGCACAAAAAGTTGACGCTTTGAAAGGTTTGAGCAGTGTAAATGGATTTCCTAGTTGGATCATGATGGAAATTCAGAAATAATCTAGTTTTGTGCTCTACAATCATTGGTTGAGTTCTGGTATGTTTCCTGATAATTATAGTTGGTTGAAAGCCAAAAGATTAAAGTGTAAGCAAGAAAACAGTGAATCAATACTTTAAGCTTTTGAGAAAGTAAGTGTGTAAGCTTAATTAATTATAGGGAAAAGTGAGCGCCAATGGTTTAAGATTTTAAAGAAAGCCATTCTGAAGGCAGAACTGTTGGAAAAAAGACACTATAAGAAGGAAGATAGCTGGAAAGTTGTGGGGTCTTTTTGAAAGGTCTTTTGGAGGTCTTTCAGAAATATTTTGATTGCAAATGGAAGCTTGGTTGTGCAATAGTTCTGCATCTTAATGACTACACGTCTGGTTGGTTTGTAGTAACTAGATGCCTTATAAACCGTTAAAAAGTCCTTTTTGAAGGAGTAGCTGTTAAAAATGACTCCAAACCAGTGAAAAATAAGAAGGTTTCTAAGGGATCTTCCTTCTGTTAATAAAGACTATATCAACCCAGATTTCTCTTTCTTGTGACATGTAGCTCCCCTAGTGAGAATGATTATGGAGTTGATAAAGAGGAGCAGAAGACAAAGAAGCTGAGTTTTTTCACTCATGGAAAACACTGTGCTGGGAAAAAAGTAATGTGGTGTCTAACCCCTTGAGATCTGGGGTATTGTTGTTCCAAAGATTATCATGCAAACAGCTCCCTAGAGAATGGAGCTGATTTGGTGGCCTAAGCATTGCTGTGAATTACTTTTTCCCCTAGTTATTAGTTACCAATGATAATTGGGGGCATGAATAAATATCTCTGAGAATGATAACACCAACCCAGCTGGTTCCTGGCTTTGACCCATGACACACCTTGGTGACCTCATAGACACAGGATCACCACATTCCCCCTTTCTGCAACTGGGTTGAAATCAATATCCACCCATTTCAGATTGTGCTACCTGTACTATTATGATCCTGTTAAAAGTTCTGCCCAGTCAACCCCATCAGCCACACAGTTTACCTATTGAACAATTTTAATTTCTATTTCTATTAGTTAAGTAGAGTTTTTGTCCCATTATAAATTCAAGTTTTTCCACACTTGTGTTGGCTTTTATAATCTTCAAGATTTTCCTTTTCTTTTTGCAGAAAAGGAAACTCTCTTTATTGTTCCAGATAATTAAGGTACACACCCTTAATTTTGCCCTGAAGACTAACCCAAGGCTAGCTTCAAAACTCAAACCTTTTGTTACAAAGGTTTTCCTGCTGTGTCCTCCTGGATGTTGTCCCCAGGAGCCAAACACAACAAAATGGTGCTTACTACAGGGGCTGCCAGCCATCTGGTTACTCTGTTCCCCTGTGCATTCTCTTGTCCTTCTCCCTTTATTACAAGTGCTTGATCCTACTAAAGTTGCAGGTCTCATCTTGACAAGGGCAATACCAACTCAACCACTTTACCTACAGTAATAGTGTTGTTACCTGGGCCTTCTTGGACCCCTTTTCCAGCTTTCTCACTTGACTACAAGCAAGCTTGCGCTGCCACACACTCCCTCCTCCATACTGGTATGGTGGCCATGCATATCACTCCTGGTCTCTGTCCTGATTACACTTACAAGGACCTGTATTCCTTCCTGTTGGATTTTGTCCTCCCCCCTGATCTGAGAAAATCAATTAATATTATTAGTATACTGATGAATCAGTTAATATAGACTACCTTTGTCACAGCCCATACTAGAGTCCGGCTGGACTCCCACAGGGGAGGCAGGCCAGGCCTGAAAGTCCATGTACACAATAGGCGCTATGCAGACCAGGTAGTTTAGAGCGGTGGCTAGGGGGCGCCAACTCCCAGTATGGGGCACAACTTGGTTGGCTAGCCCCAATACTGTTATTGTGAGAGAGAGAGGGGATAAACTAACTAAGTTTGGCTCCCATCCCTGTGCAACAAACCACCAGGATGCCATCCAGTGCGCAACTAGGATGGCCGCTTGGAGAGGGGACCACAGGAAGGACACCAGGGACAACTGGGGGAAGTAGGCGTTCAAACCCACTAGAATCAGGCTAGTGAGCAGCCAGGGAGTGCAAGTAGGAGTGGGGGAGGCCACCTTAGAGGACCTGGGGGGCACCACATTCTTCTGAACCATGGAGGGGAGAGGAGGTGTGGGGGGCACTACCTCTTCAGAACTAGGCAAAGCAAGCTCCATAATGTCCAGGTCCAGATTGTCACACGTCAGGCTCTTAACCACAGCCTCTTTGGAAAAGAGAAGACTGCTGGGGAGGTCTCAGAGACTGGAAGGGTTGCTTCCTACCAGACAGGCTGATGAGGAGATTTTCCCCCACAGGTCAGGGGAGGTGGACCACAGAAGCAAAAGAAACAGAGCCAGGGAAAAGACAACAAATTTAAGAGCCGGCAGTATCATAGAAAGAACCAGCACAAAATTTGGGGTAGGATGGTATAGTTTCTGGAGAAAAAGGAGAGAAAATGGCAAGACTAGGGCAGTCTTTGGCAAATCTTTAGGAAAACAGCAGAACAGGTTTGGGTAGCCTCACTATTGTCTTGGGAGCCTTGGATTATAACTGCAAGCAAAAGCGGATTCAAAACAATGATTTTTAAAGGAAAATTCAAGATAATAATAGAAATTATAGGAAAATTCAATTGAATTCCTTGAGCTTCAAACTTTAACTTTGAAGGCAAGGGCAAAAGAGACAACAACTAAGTGAAAGAACACTTGTACAAGGGGCCAGAAGAGAAGCCAGGTTTGAAACCGGCTGGCTAAAGGTAAGCTTAGGGCAGGGGCTACACTCTAATATTTTGAGCTTTAGGGACACAACTGGTTCCAGACAACTCAAAATTAAGAAAATTAAGGTGCAGGTGACTCCAAACTTTAATGTAAGTGGAAAATAGACAAGCAGGGGACTGAAAGTCCCCTTGCTTGGTTAAAAGGAATGGGTTGCAAAAAACTGGTCACATGACAGTTGGGGGTGAGCCTGATTGGCTAGGTACAAAACTTTGCTGGATGGGCTCAGGGGGACTGGAGAGTTTTACTCCAATTTCTGAAATCAAATCTGATTGGCTGGAAGGGATGCAGACATTTGGGGGTCAACTGGGTTATCAAGCGTTGATGTGGCAACACCTGATTGGGTGGCTCTGATAGTTTTTAAAAACAGACAACACCAGGCTAATAGGTAGTCTAAATTAACCAGGGTTTCTTCCCAGGAAGGAGCAACCAAAGGCAGGGATTCCACAGGATAAGCCAGCACAAACCTCTCATCAACTGTGTGAGCTAAATCATTCAACAAATGGAGGGGTTTGGTGGGCGTTTTGGGACCTTTCTTGGTACAACAGGGAAAGATTGAGCAGTCCAAAGCCAGAGGTGGCAGTGAATTTACAGTTATATAGACAAACTCCAGCTTGCTGAAGTCCTGGGTGGGAGGCGCGTCAGGGAGAGGAGAGGCAGTTGGAATATCCTTCATTACTGGTGGTAGGTCCAGGTGATGGGGATGGAAATACTCCATGTCAAGGGCTCAGGGCAGTTTGGCAAGGACAACAGGAGTATGGCCGGGAGGATATGGGTATGCAAGTTTGTATTGAGTAGTGGATTCACAAATAGATGCAAAGAGAATAATTAAATTTGAGCAAAAATAGACAATTCCTGCAATAAGATAATAATTTATAGGCATAAAATTGCTTTATTAAGATGTCAACAGTGAGGAGGGCTTCTCCCCCTCACTACTTATACTTACTGATAATTCTGTGGCCTTTTGTGCCAGCAGAGAACTGATGGCATCATTTGGAGTTGGATTTGCAATTTTAACTGGAATTTGCGTGCTTGGACAAGAGGGTGAGATCTCATTGGCTGCTATAACATGAACCTTTTGGAATTTGAAGCATGGCAAGTTGCTACAGTTTTTTATAGCTCCCACAATGAATTGATTGTCTAATTGTGCTCCCAATGTGCCATTTCTTGATAGGTAGGTGGCCCAAATTTGATAACAGGCTTGATGCCAGGGATTTGAGGCTTGTGTGCCTCTCAAATCCTGGGCCATTCACTAGTCAAAAGGGGGGGGGTATTTTGCCCTTAAAAGTGCTTTGTGGGGGTTTCCAAACTGCATGTTTTATCACCTCTAAGGAGGCCAGCTGACTGTCCAGGGCACTCTGGGCCCTGACAACCTTGGTCCACCATCAACTAGATCTGGAATACTAAAAACAGCTTTTGTCTGCAGTGGCTTCAGCAGTAACCAACAATCATGCTCATAACATTGTGTACCAAGAATAGACCCACAGTCTCTTTTCTTGTATATACAACAATCAACACAACTCTCTAGCTTCTCAAGAGTATACAACCTCATCTCTGAACACTCTTTGATCCTCTCCTCCTGGATATATTAGAGAGCAACTATGTGAACTGTTTGACCACCATACTGTTTGACAAGGGCAAATTAAAGCCACCTTTTAATATATTGACAATATTTTAATCCTTGATAAAAAAGCTTAACCAAAACCAGGAACAAACTAATGGCCAGTTGGAGTTGGTTGGGGCTCAACTAAAAAATGGGGCAATAAGTTGAAGCAGAGATACAACTTAAATAAGGACACATTCAGCTTTATTCTACACCAAGTCCAAAATATGTTATGAAAAAGTGGCCTCTGTGGCTGTGTTACCACCCATGCCTCCCCTTGAAGGCCCAACTGCATCTGAGGCCAATATTTGGGAGGCTATCTCTGAGCTTAAGGTCACCCCTTGTTATCAGTCTTCTGCTTCCAATTTACCTTCCTTCAAGCCTGCCCCTGATACACACATCACTACCTTGAGTGACCAAGTAGCTATGTTAAGGGATGAGATTTCCTGCATGCATCAACAACTCTCTGATCAATAGGATTCCTCCTCTGGGTCCAAATGTGAAGACAAGAATGAGGAAGAATAACTGAGCACTGTAAATAATGGATGCTGCCAGGTCTGGAACAACATACCCACATCAACTGCACTTTTGCTATGGACAACTTGACCACAGTTCCAATGATGTTGCAGATAGACAAGACGCCCTAGAAAAGGAGGGTCAATTTTTTTCCTGTCTATCTGAGACTATGAATGAGAATATATTGCCTTTGATGCCTCAAGTTACCTCCTTGGCTAATAGAGTCAACAGGGTTGAAGGCGCTTTGGCTTTTTGCCATATAAGGATTGTCAAGAATAAAACTGTGGCAACTACTGCCAGATACATTGGAGACCAGAATAGCTCAACTATAGATACTTTGGAGGAGAGACTTTGACTATTATAGGCTAGAAAATCCTCTTCTGAGTCTGAGTTTAAAGGAACTCCTATCATCAATGTTCTCAATACATACAATAACAGCCAATTTACTTCCTCTTATATCAGCCACAACCATAAGCTGAACTTTAAAAATGTCTTTGACCCCAAGACCTCTAACATTGCAGCTTTACTGACTATTTAAAAAACTGCTATGAGACAGGCCACTAAAGATCTCAAGAAGAAACACATACTTACCTGCCTACATCCTATATGTCAGGAAATTGTTGTCCCTTAACTCACATCTATTGTCACTTGTGATGATATGAAGAGGCTCCTGATTGAGGAGTTTGGACGTGAGCTTAGTTTAGAAGTCAATAATAATGCATTAATGTATATTGACTTCAAGACTAAGGAAACCCTATATGAGCTTGCTGATTTTTATATATATTTGAGGACAGCAGCTCATCATTAGTTGCCAGT
The DNA here is from genome assembly GCA_014839935.2 of Entomophthora muscae. NCBI lineage: Eukaryota > Fungi > Entomophthoromycota > Entomophthoromycetes > Entomophthorales > Entomophthoraceae > Entomophthora > Entomophthora muscae. Next base: position 97,640 of record QTSX02003603.1, read on the forward strand.
TGATTCCTAGAGAAGCTTACACCGCCTATTTCAATGATTTCAAAGTGAATCTGCTCCTGTGCTTAAACTTTAAAGTGTATAATGCATTTTCACCTTCATGAAGAGAATTAAGATGCTACTGCAAGACATGCATATGAAACATGATGGGACTGTGGTACATAAAAGTAAGTACAGAAATGTTGGCACTACTTCCTGAACTCCCCAAATCATGACTTTGGGGCCCAGTGAGCAGCTTAATTGTCAAAGTTTTCATAACTGTAGTCAAATAGGGCATTGCTACCAGTCCTGTAAAAACTTGCAAGTGGGATAATGATACCCTAAAAAAGCAGGCGGAAAAAGAGAGGTCAACTTAGAGGCAGAGAAGCTCTTGGTTGACCAACCTCCCTAGTCTCCTCCTGATACTCATTCTGATGATGAGCTACTTACCTCTTCTGGTATCACTATTCATCATATCTTCCTTGATCTCTTGAGTGATTCTGACCCCAAAGATTCTGACTACAATGATAGTGATAGTTAAGGATACTCTGTATTAGATGTCCCTGAAACTATGTCTATCCCCTATAAGCTCTGTTCAGGGAAGTCCACCATCACCACTAGTTCACTCTCAGCTGAAGGCAAAGCTATGGTGGCTTTTTCTTACCTATCTCAGGCTACTGCCCCCTGTCTTGGTGAACTCCTCAAAGAAGCAGAAAATTTTAGCAGAGGTCATATTTCAATAAGTTACTTCATCCCTACCTTTACAAACTGTGTATAAGGAAATTCCTACCTTGAAATTGTCAAAGCTACAGGCTCAACCCGCCAGCAAGGTTCCAACCAAGAAGGTTTGTGACCCGCAATCCAATTATCCAGTCACATGAAGCCAAACTAGGAAATCAACTCAAATTACCAAATCCAACAACATGAACAGATGACAATCCCTTATGGTGGATACCTTGTTTTTGCGCTTTACTCATTACCAGGATCAAGGCACCCCCTTCTTCCATCCAACTGTGTGATCAACAATCATGTTCCTGCTACCCATTGATTCATTATAACTATATAATCACTATCTTACAATAAAGATTATTATCTAGCTTCTAAATATTTTTCCCTTGTAACTTTGCTAAGACAGCACAGTTACAACATTGGTAGCACAGGTAGGTTCTCCATTCTACCTTATCTTGAAAATTGAGCCTGTTGCCCACACACGCCGCGGCCAACAAATTCTTGACAGATTTTGTCTGGCCTCCCGCCTGACTGGACTCTGTACACCCCTGGTACCGCCATACCCAATGGTTTTGCCCTGTACTAAAACATGGCAATACCACTACCTGCCTTCAAATTCATGTCTGCACAAGGTTTCTTTCAGGCTCCCTCATCAATGCCACAACCAGCTAACAAAACCACCATGCCACCTACATAGCTCAAAGACTACAGAGCACAGCCTTGGAACCTTTTGCTGGGGCCAACAACAACAACGCTGCCACATGGATTTAATCCACCCAGAGCAAGTTGGGTCAGATGGAGTGTCCACAGCAGTTTTGGATTGCAGAAATTTCCATTTGTCTGACCCATGACGCTGGCCCTGGTGCAACAAGTGGCATGAAGAGCACATCAAAAAGGACGGGGATTCCTTCAAACAAAACTTCTTGGCAAGGTTTGTGCTTAAGGATATAGCGCTTATGATAATACACCAAGTAAAGAGCCTAACCCAGACAGGCACTGTGAAGGAAATCACCTGAACCTACAAGGAACTCTGACTTTGTGCACCATCTGACATGACCTTTGACACCCCAGCCACACACCTCATGTACTATGACACCCTCAAGTTGCATATGATGAGACACTTGAACCTGGACCAGGTGACCAACCTGCAAAGCTTGTACCGTGAAGCAGAGAAAGCAGAGCAAACCTCCAATGCACTTCATAAGGCACAAACTACAAAACAGATAAAGACCCAAGAACCCCCATCCAGGCAGGCGCTTCACTCAACCACCCCCTGGAGGCAACGGGAATAAAGCCAACCACAAACCCACAGGTTCAAATGGACATGTAAATGGAAACAATGGCCAGTCAAATTGTACCCATTTCCGTGTCACCGCCACACAAGGCAATCAAGATAAGGGAAAAGCCTGGGGAGATCACTAAGTGAGCCAAGCTCTCCCCAGGAAACTCCTGACTTTCCCAATGACAAGTACTAACCCAAGGATGTGGACTAATGCCTAATGATCCAAGTGCCCTTGGAGGACCTGGTACTGTACACCATCACCAGACATCCCAATAAACTGATGTCCAATTCTTTCTGCTTTTGCAGTTACACAGACTCAGCACTCCTTGATTCAGGTGCAGATCAAACCCTAGTCAACAGTAGCTTTGTGGACAAGTTCAAGCTGACCACTAATCCTTTGCAGATAAAAACGTGGTCCTGGCTGACAAACACCACATTGCTGTGACAAGACAAAACGCCCCCTTCTCTGTCATGCTTGAGAACCTCCACTCCACTATCCAAGGTACTGTCATTGACTTCCCAAAACTTGAAATTGTGCTGGGGCTAGACTGGTTACAGAAGAACAATATTTCACGTAGACTGGGCAACCTCAGTGTTGACCATCAAGCGTGAAGGTGTCAACCACCAGATCTACCCTGACTCTGTGGACCAATTCCTATGCAACCACATTGTTGTACGCATCACAGAGACCCTGAAAAAAAAGGAAAACCTGAAGGAAATTGACTGGGACTCCTGCCAGTACAAGATCATACATTTCAAAGATCACCAGGATACCTCCATGCCTCAGGACCAGAAAATTGCGGCCCACCATCCAAAAATCTTCAAGAAAGCGCTGCCTGGGCTGCCCCCCAGGAAGCACATTCAGCACTCCATCCAACTCAAAGGGGCTGTACCCAAGGTGCGCCCTATCTACAGGCTGACCTCAAACAAAGACAACACCCTATGCACCTACCTCAAGGAGGCATTGGAAAAAGGACTTATCCGCCCCTCACAGTCTGCCTTTGGGGCTGCCGTATTCTTTGTGGCTAAGAAGGATGGTACCTTACGTCTGGTCACAGACTACTGAGCCCTAAATAAAGTTACCATCAATAATTGTTACCCACTATCACTGATTGACAGCCTCTTTGACGCCTTAAGAGGAGCCAAAGTCTTCTTCAAGATTGATCTGACGGCAGGCTACTACCAGATTTGCATCAAGGAGAAAGACATCCCCAAAACAGCCTTCCACACTAAATATGGCTCCTAAAAATGTGTGGTGCTCAACTTTGGCATGACAAATGCCCTGTCCACCTTTGTGACCTTCATGAACAAAGTATTTGCGCCACACATAGGCAAACATACCCTAGTGTATCTAGACAAAATTATTGTATACAGCCCCTTGGTGGGACAACACCACAAAGACCTTGAGGTAGTCTTTGCTACCTTGGTACAACACAAACTGTTGCACAAGCTCTTCAAGTGCCAGTTCTTCCACAAACAACTACCCTTCCTGGGACACATAGTCTCAAAGGACGGCATCAAAACCAACAGTCAAAAGATACAGGCCATCTGAAAGATGCCACCACCCAAGGATAAGTCAGAACTCCACACCTTCTTGGGGATTCTGGCCTATGTATGCTGCTTCATACCTGACTGTGGCGTTTTGACTGCCCCCTTATCAACCATAACAGGCGCCAAATCCAAGTTTGTATGTACCCCCAATGTGACCTCTGTTTTAGACGCCTCAAGGAGAAACTCACAACAGCTCCCATCCTGCAATATCCCAAATGTGACAGGGAATATCAAATGGAAACCAACACCTTAGATGCATTCATTGGGGGAGTACTATGAATAAAAAATAATGACAGTGACTTCCTGCCTGTAGCTTATGAATTGCAAAAAATTGACAGATGGCAAGTGTCAATACCCTATCAACAACAAAAAATTGTTGGTTATTGTGCACTGTCTAGTCAAATGGCACTGTTACCTAGAGCAGCAGGAAGAATTCACAGCATTAACCAACCACAAGTCGCTCATATATTTCAAAACTCAAGTGAATCTGTTGCACCACCAAGCCCGCTGGATGGAGCTATTGGAGAGGTTTAACATGCTCATACAGTACAAACCTGGAGCCAAGCTTGCCATGGCAGACGCTCTCTCCTGCCTGTATGTCTGCACCTCAAGAGGGGAGAATGGGCTCAACCCAGACTGGCCTCTCCTAGTACTACAAACAAATGACAACCCCCCTGGCACAACTGACATAACAAAGGAAACAGTTATCAAAAATGAACTTCTATTTACTGACGTAGATGGGATTCTACACAGAAAAATGTCTGACAGTATAATTATTCCCTACATCCCCACTCACAAGCAAGTAGACATCATCCTACATTATCACAGAGACCTTGGATATAACAAGAGCCAAAACCTATATGAGATCCTTAAGCATAAGGCCTGGTGGCCAACCTTATATTGCAATGTTCAAGAAGTTCTAGACCAATGTGAGGTATGCAAAAAGTTTTCCAACATCAAAACCCCTCCAAAGTCAGTACTCACCATCTGCTCACAGCTACCTTTCAAAGTATGGGCTCTTGACATTGTTGGCCCCATGCCAGGGAAACACAATGACAAGAAATACATCATCACCACCATTGATTTTGCTATAAGATGTCCAGTAGCCCAATCAGTAATGGCACACACTGGCAATGATGTACAACAATTTATTGGCAAAGAGATAATCAGAAAGTTCAGAAAGCCAGAACTCCTGATAACTGATGGAGGAAAAGAATTAACCTCCAAAACCACCAATGTATACCTTGCAAAAAATGGGGTCAAACACACTGTGATAAAGCCATACCACTCACAGGTCAATGGATGTGTAGAGCGGCTTAATGGTAGCCTTGTGCAAGCCTTAGCCAAACTCACTGCTGGGAGACCTGAAGACTGGTATAAGCAGCTACCAACTGCATTACTTGTGTGTCAAACCCAAGTGAACAGATCCACCAGAAAAAGCCCGTTTGAGCTGGTATACAGCACACAGCCAAATATCATTCAAGCATTGACAGGACCTAAACTGGAGATCCCAAAGGCTAACAGTGAGCAAAAATTGAAGGAAAATGAACGTCTGCAAAAAACCTTTGTCCCCATCTGTGATAGACATGAAGTTGGGGACAAAGTTTGGCTCATGAATGTTGACAAGAGCAAACTACAACCTTAGAAAGTGGGGTCAGCAAATATTCTAAAGGTAAACAACAATGACACTTACCTTGTGCAAGGGCTTGGAAAACGTAAGCAAGACAAGACCCTACACCATGATTGCCTGAGACCCTGCAAAGTGAGACAAAAACAACAAGAAACAGCCCTGCCCACCACAGAACAACAATTAGTCCAATACGGCGCCCGGGCTTCTGACAACCTCCCTGACAACCTGCCCCCAGAGGGGGCCAACCTTCAGTTGGGGGGTATCAAAACTTCAGGCTTGACCTACCAGCAAGGTTCCAACCAAGCAGGTTTGTGACCTGCAATCCAATTATCTGATCACTTGAAGCCAGACTAGGAAGTCAACTCAAATTACCAAATCCAACAACATGTCCAGATGATGATCCCTTATGGTGGATACCTTGTTTTGGCCCTTGACTCATTACCAGGATCAAGCCACCCCTTTTCTTCAATCTAACCATGTGATCAATAATCATGTTCCTGTTACCCATTGATTCACCATGACTATATATCACTATCTCACAATAAAGATTATTATCTAGCTTCTAAATATTTTTCCCCTTGTAACTCTGCTAAGACAGCACAGTTACAACAAAATTTATGCTGGCAAAATAAAAGAAATAATTGGAGGCTGCCCAAGATTTTCTGGTTGTCTTACTTCTTTTTGGAAAATATATCAGCTGTGTGGAAGTGTCTATCCAGAAAATCAAGATCAAGGCCATCTTAGATCCCAGATCACCTGTTAATGTGGTGCTGTTTAGGTTGACAAAAATCTCAAATTAGCTCCTGACCTCAACTATCCCTAATCCTATGGGACTGCTAATATGGCTCAGACTTGAGCTATTAGTGCCTACTCTGCTTTATCAATGAGGTTTTGGGAAGCTCCTCATTTTATCCTCTGCTGTCATATGGAAAAAAAGAGCAATTAACTTTTGGTAGGAATACAATCCCTCTGAGAGTACAATGGTATTATAAACCTTTGAGGTGGATACCTATCTCTCTTGGGGTATAAGGTCCCACTAATTTTTGAGGAGCCTCATTGCATCTCTGGCAAGAGGCTTAAGATATGCATCCTTGAATACCTAACTGACATCTTCTTGTTAAAATACAGAACTAACTCCTCCAATATTCACTCCCCTTCTCCTTCTTGTCTTACAGAGGAAGGTGTCCCTTTGCTTGCTACTGCAGCTTTCACTATTTTCTGGCTCTCAAGTGATAATTGATTACCAGATATCCTATGAGTTTCCTGAAAAGTTTTTCTTAGAGCTGTACTCTCCTGAATCCCAAAGTTGCAAGGAACCTTGGATGTGACCTAGGATTTTGGACTGAACTCATAAGGAGCCTGTGCAACTACTGCTAGCCAACCTAACTGCTTTGCCCATGCATGTTTCTATAGACCAAGTGGTGGGGCACAGACACATATTAGGAGCAGAGCAAGTGGCTTCTCACTACCCCTTTGGGACATTGGCAACTTCAACTTTCCAGAAGAAGACCCTCAAGTGCTTTCTCTATTAACTGCTGCTGACTTCCCTCAGCTATTTCCTATCCAGAAGAAGAATGTGATTGATCTTCTGGATCAGTTCTTGGATATCTTTACCTTTGGCCCTAATAACTATGGGCTGCCCAAAGGCGTCATCTATCAGATTGACATTAAAGACGCCCCCTTTATATACCAACCCATACTGCAGTAGTCAATTTAAAGAAACTCAAGTATCCAAAGAATTGAAGCAAATCTTAGATACTAGTCTGTTAGACCTATGTCAAAGCCTGTAGGCTTCTCCACTGCTAATCCTCAAGAAGAAAGATAGGAGCCACCAAATTTTGATGGAATATTGCCACTTAAATTCCCTCAAAAAGAAGGAATTCTACCCTTTAACCATGATAGATGACTCTCTACACCGCCTGGGAAGATCTAAATTTTTCTCTGCTATGATTTGGCATCAGGATACTGGCAGGTTGACTTGTCTCCTGAAGATAAAGAAAAGGATTTGCTTATCACCTCAGAAGGTCTTTATAAGCCCACTCAAACGCCCCAAGGACTTGTAATGCCCTGACTATATTTAAAAGAGCCATGGATTCTATTATACGAGACCTGAAGCTCTCCTGTATCCTAGTATATCTTGATTATATTACTGTTTTCAGCTCCACCTTCACCAATCATCTGGACCACCTCAAGGCTGTCTTCATCAAGATTAAAGAATCTGGCTTGAAGCTCAAACCCTCCAAGTGATCCTTCAAAGAGCAACTTGAATTCTTGGGCCATGAGGTCACCCAGACTGGAATATGCCCTATGAATAATAAGATAGAAGCCATTGAAAAGATGCTGCCTCGCACAAACCTACAATAAGTCCAAGTATTTCTTGGTATGATGGGATATTATTAACAATTCATCCCTGACTTTAATGAACTGAGTGAACCCCTTGTCCAACTCCTTTGCAATGTACCCTTTGAATGGACTGACAGTCAACAACAATCTTTTGAAGTGCTAAAGAGCAAGCTCAAAGAGGCTCCCATCCTAGTCTACCCTGATTATGATAATGAGTTTATCTTGTACACTGATGCCAGTGGAGTAGCAGTGGGTGCCATCTTAGCCCAGCTTGACAATGAGGGTGTGGATTGACCCATGGCCTATTCTTTGCAAGTCCTCAACAAACACAAGAAGAACTATAGCGTCACCAAAAAGGAATGCTTGGCAGTTCTAAATGCAGTGAAACAGTTCTGAAATTACATTTAAAGGACCCACTTTACTTTGGTAACAGATCACTCCTCCCTCTACTGGTTACAACAATTAAAAGAACCAGAAAGAAGGTTTCTTGATGAGCATTGCGTCTCCAAGGCTACCATTTCACTGTAATCTATTTCCTGGGAGTTCAACACCAGGAAGATAATGGTTTATCATGTATGCCTGTTGCAAAATTGAAGCTCTTTTTTGTAAATTTACTCCCCCTTTAGCCTTGATTTTGTCCTCACTTAAAGCAACTTCAATCCAACCAATCAGGACGCACTTTTTACAATACAAAAATTCTAATTTAACTAGAATTTATGGGTCCCTGAAGTATCCAATAGGCACTAACCAATCAGAGGTTGGGTCAGAAATTAATGGATAACCTTTTGACTCACCTAAAACTTCCTTACAAAAATTCTCTCCTGGCCAATCAGACTCATCATCTGGGTCAGCTAACCTCTCAAAACCAAATACTGTTCCTTAAAGCAAGACTGGGGACTTTTGGTCCCCTGCTTGCTCATTATTTATCCACAATGAAGCTTTATTTTTTAAAAAAAATATTTTATCATTTGGAGCTCTAGTTTTAGCTCTTAGATTTTAAACATTTAGTGAAAATACTTAGCTTCATTACCTTACATTAGTTCTATTGGCCCTTGTTGCTTCCTCTAAACTTTAAGTATTGACATTAGCGTATAAGTATTATTTTACTTACACTTGCTTTCAAAAGACTGGTTCAAACTTGATTTTTGAGTTAAGCATTATTATAAAATTCTATTGTAATATTAAATTTAACTTGTTTCTGTTTGACTTCAAACCTGTCTTCCATAAGGGCTTTGTTAAAGCCATCTATGGTTCTTCACAAGCTGCTCCTAAAGACCATATCTTTATTTGTCTCTTCTTGGCCACAATTACCCTATTTCACACTATCACTATCAGTTTAAAGTCCAGAAATTACTTTAAAGATCTTTAAATTCTTTGATAATTTTAGAAATGATACTTGTAAAGACCCAACAATTAGGGAAGTATTCTAGCTAAGTATGGTCCCAAGTTTGCCACCTGGAACCCAGTGAGCGCTGTTACAATTTGGTAGATTGTCATCACCCATCAAAACACTCTTGTGTGGACGTTAAATTGACCAAAATCACCTGTGAAATACTTAAGTACATAGTAAACCATGGTATAGATTGCTATGGACTGAGTTGATTGGGGAGAAAACAGGGATGGCCAGGAGTAATTATCAGAGGAGTTTAGCTGAGATGGCTTTTTATAATAGTACTTATTGGAAGGATTGTTGAATAACCTGTGTGGTTAAAATTGTTGTTGGTGGCCACCAATCCCAAGGCAGGCTGTGAGTACAGCTGAGAAGATAAGGTGGTTCATCTCCTTAGTCCTGGGGAAGGGCAGGAAAGCTTAGTGTCTTGGACTTTCTATTGTTTAAAGTCTAGTTGATTTATGTGATATTATTGAGGGGTAATTCACTCTATGATAACACAAATTATCATCAAGTGGATGAGTTTTATTATATACTATAAGCCTTGGTTAGTGTGATACTTTTCTACAGGACCTCTAAGGTCAATTCAGGGGAGTCCTTACCAGAAAGACTTAGCGGGCGGTGAGAGGAGAGATGCTAATCAATAGCACTTATGAGATGAGGCAGACAGGGGGTCTGTCTGGTATACCTGATAGGAGGGTGGAGGATAGAGGCAGGAGGGTGTGTTATGGCAAGGGTCACAGATAGGTTATAGCACTTAATGCAGTGCAATACTAACTTAGAAATACAGTAATCTATATCTGTGAAGATATTGGTAGAGCATCTATAGTACATACCACAGTACAGATAACTCATAGCAATAATGGTATTATATAACATAAGTTATGGGGGAACAGACAGGACTGTCTGGACCTTGCTCTTTCTATCAGAAGAATGGGAGGCAGCAGGTATACACCAGGATTTCTTAAGTCCACAATAGGAGAAGGAAGGGATAGCACTTGTGGTTGGGCCTGGGACACTAGCCTGGTAGGCACACTAGTATAACAGGGGGACCTTCCTGTCACCTTTTGTCTCTGCATCAGGAATAGAAGGGGCTTCCAGAGGAAGAACTGGTTAAAGGACACTATCTAAACAGTAGAAATGTCCAGCCAAGTGCAAAGCGCAATATATCAAGAGGTAAAAGTAGGTCAAAGTGGGGTCTTGTTTATTGTGAATGATGAGTACTTATATATGTATATACCATAATGTGCATGACTACATAGTGTTCATTTATACAGGTAACATAGGCCTGAAATAGAACATCATGCCTTGTTTTTCTGGAATCACAGTTAGGCATGAATAGTGAAAAACATTGTACAGGGAACCCAAACACTTGGTGCTGTCTGGAATTCCCTTTTGGGAGTGGTCTTGGAGGGATTTTGCAGGCAATGAGTTGTTAATTCCTTGCTGGCATTGGTTTGATGAATATTTGGATGCTTTCATTTAGCAGGGGTGGACGTCCTGCTGTGGAGGGTGTGCTTCCAGTTGTCAGCTGGCAGGTTACTGGCTGACAGGAGTGGGCAGGCAGGCGGCAGGCGCACAAGGGCAAGCTGTCAGGGTGGGCGTTTAGCCTGCAGACAACTAGCAGCCAACCGTGCATTCTGCAGTTGGGCTATAAAAGCTGTAATTAATAAAATTAAAAAATTTAATTTCTTTTTCAAAAACTTCCTGTTTTGCGGCAGTTTCCTCAATAAGGGGGAACTGCTCCAAGTATTTATCATGATTTCTGGGTACAATTATGACCAAAATGTTGTCTTTTGAAAATTTGTTGTCAGGAATATTCCTGATATAATCCCTGCACTAAAATTTGATGCCTTTTCCTTGGCACCTGTACTGTTGTTTATTTGGACCACCTCTCCAGACCTCTGGGGCAAATATCTTCTTCTGCCTACCTTGTGAGAGATGATTCTTCTATGCTCCTGCGTTTACTAAATGATCTCCCAGGGAAGGCTAACAACCTCCTCTCATCTGGGAAGATTCAGCTCAAGAGTCTTTGTTGTATTTACAAGTATGGGTGTGGTTGGTATAACTATTTTCTTAACTCAATATACAACTTACTAGTTACTAAAGACTAAGTTAAGATAATTTAACCTAGTACATATAATAATACAATAAATATTTAATAATAGATCCTTTATTTATTATTGATAAATATAGTTTTATATAGATATTGGTTATTGATAGAAGCCACTGAGCACCAGGATCTTCTGCTTCACAGCCAGATTCCTCTGCAGGCTTTGCCCACTACTAACCTTTAGATTAGATGATTGTAAGTTAGTATGGCTTTGAGGTACAGCTTAGTTGATTCATAGGACTACCTTTCATCCAAAGAAAGAGTACTATTACTATCTTACTCACCAAGCTTAATGGATTAATTACCATTAAATTGAAGGCTAGTTTAACTGATTACCTTACAACAGTCTTACTTGTGATGATATAGACTTGTATCTCCCCGACTCTGACCCAGATACTTATCCAGTTGGAGAAACTCTTGTTCCCTCCTTCCCCTTGTTGGAAGAAAATGTGTCTACCCCACTGAAGCCACCAGAAGCTCTATAGTTTACTGTCACAAAAGACAAAATCTTGCTAACTATGCTTGTGAAAAAATCTCAACTACAGGATTCAAACCCAGAAATCATGTGGGCCACCAGCCCGCAGTTTTCTGGGCTTAAACCAGAGCAGGATTTGACTTTGGGGAATCTCTTGAGACTTGTTAAGATAAAATTATCTGCATTGAGGCTCTTGAGAGAAAGGTTCCTGATAATACCACCAATGAGAGCGCAGGTCAAGCCAAGGACCCAAAATAACTTGGGCCACTGCAGCAGGGGAAGCAAAGAAACTTCCTATGGAATACAGGCCACCCAAGGATGATCAATCCTGCAACACAAAAGGGAAATTTGAGTCCTCTCATTTTGAGCCAGCCAATGAAAGATCTCCTAAAATGGATGCCACTGAGGGCCATAAAAACCTGGTAGATGGCAGCACCAGGCCCAAAAGAATTTGTAAAAGCTTCTCCATGGCAGATGGGTATACTTATACCCTGGGCCACCAGGAAGTTGTCCATCCCCATTCTTGCAATAAAGTGACATGAACCTTTGGTTCAACCAGGTTATTCCATATTTGATTTTAGTTTTATTTCATTTGCAGTCACCCTCCTGTGGTTCTGTATCTTACACTCATCAACCCCAAGAAACAGCGGACCAACTGCCTGAACTATATTGTCCACCAGGAGCTCCCTTTGGCCCAGTGAATTTCACAGAATATCCACCCAACCCGGCGTATTTGGAATTAACCCTAGAGGAAATCCTAATCTACAACCCAGAAGTCATAAATAAAGAAACCAAAACCATTGGCTGAGAAGGATCTTGGATAACTGTGCTCCCTCTGCTATTCTGAGATAAATATAAAAACTTGCCAGCCTACCACCTTCCAATGACCCCATCTCTAACCCTGCGGCTCAACCTTCCACAAGAATCTGTGGCAGCCAATGAGTCCAATTCAACACAACTATTTGGAGTAATGTACATCACTCTAACTGGACTTGTGGATTCTATGATTCCCTCCAATGGGCCCTGGGCCATCATAGGCAAATCCTTGTCATATATTTTAAAGTTGGCTCTTATCCTCTGGTGGGCCCTCTCCTCTGGGACTGTGGGTTGTATGCCTGCAAGTCCTTAAGAACCCCCCACATGATGGATCCCTGACATTATGACAATCTTTATTAATCACAGTAGCCTGGGCCCCAAGATGTTGATAACTCTTGGGGAAACTTGTATGCTATTTTCATTAATTTCATCTTACTATGCCTACAAGCTAGTTACCAACCTAATTTGGTCAGCAATTGAACCCCAAAAAAGTACAGAACCCAAATAAGCAGTGCCTGGAATCTAGAACCCCAAGACTTGAAACTCATATGTCCAGAACTTCATAGTCAACCAATCCACAACCAAGGTGGACATGCCAAATATTGGCAAGTTTACCCTGGAAGAAGCCTGTAGAGCTATGTCTGTCCTTTGCCTTCACTTCCAAGCCAACACAAACTCATTTTAAATAATAAAAGAAAGGTCCTAGGTGTGGCCTCCATGCTTTCTGGCAATGCTCTGGACTGGTTTGGGAAGGCCACCGCTGAAGATGTCAAGTTCTTCTTGGATTACTCCCAATTTTAAAATGAACTGATGGCTACTGGCAACAAAAGAAACACTGCCTCCATGCCCTCATCAGTTTACTGGGAATTAATCAAGGATCCTGCACCCTATAAGCTTACACTGATGAGTTCCAAAAACTGAAGACTATAACCCAACTCAAAGTCAAGTTATCTGCCATCCTGTACTGCCAAGGAGCCTGCCCCACCTTGAAAGAACTACTCAAGCACCATCCTCCCACACTTGTCCTAGATGAGTTACTCCTCCTGTGCAGAGGAGAGAAGCCTTAACCTAGAAGGCGCTCCCCCTGCTGCACCACGCTCTAACCGCACCCAGACGCCCAGCAGACAAGAAATGTCCCCCAAAGAGTTGCAGCACTACTACTGTGAAGGGCTGTGCTTTTACTGTCATAAACCTGGCTACCTCACCAAGGTGTGCCCCAGGAAAGAAGGTCCTACAGTTTCCCTAGCACAAATAAACACTTTCACCCAGTCTTACAAGTTTATCCAAGTCAAAGTAAATACCTTCTTATCAACCCAAACTATGAAACATTCATTGATACAGGTGATGAAGAAAGCTTTATTGAAGCTATGCTTGCAAAGGACCTAGGACTAAAGGCTACCAACAATGATGTAAAGTGATTATGGGGAATAGCTCTCATGATTTTGGCTTCAGGTGTGAAACCAAGTTGCCTTTACAGATTGATCATAATACCTATTCTGCACTCTCCATCATTCTGAATGGACTTCCTCACCTGCTGATCCTGGGCAGCTCCTAGTCCCAAAAGCACAGCACCATCCTAAACTTCTGCAACCAGACAGTGGCGCTAAAAAAACACCTTGTGCAACATAGCACTGTTCCAGCTGGGCCCAACCATAAGGAAACCCAGCACTCTCTTGACCCTGAAAATGGACCCCAGTGTTGGTGCCCTGTCTGCCCCTGTCAGGAGTATTCCTGATAACACCCTTTTACAAGACAAGATTTTGGGCACAATTCAGCTCAAAAGTCAAAATGAAAAATTGCAGCAGTTCCCCCCTGTTGGGGAAACTGCTGCAAAACAAAAAGGGGTTGAAAATAAAATTAAAAAACCATGTTTTTCAAAAAGTGGCTTTTATAGCCCAGCTGTGGGCTGCGCGGCTGGCTGCCAGACAACTGCAGACCGCACGCCAAGCCTGGCAGCCTGCAGGGGACAGCGCACCCCAGCTGGAGGGGAAATTTCCTAATCAGGGATCCAAAAAAGAATTTCCCCTAGTCCAAAAACGGGGGAACTGCTGCCCAAATTTGGAATCTACCAAATTTGAGAGGGGCTGACAGTCTGCCATGCAATCCACATAATGCAGGAATTACTGAATTGGAATTTGGGTGCATGAAAGCACCTAAAGGGAACCAAGGGCAATGCAAGTCAGAGATCAACAATACATTGATGACCAAGCCAATTCAATCCTAATCCCAAAAGGGAATCCCAGACAGAACCAAGTGTTTGGGGTTCCCTGTCCTATGATTTGTACTATTCATGCCCCACTAATGATGATAGTATATAATAAATCTCAATCACTTGATGGTAGTTTGTGCTATCATCAAGTGAAATTACCCCTAAATAGTATCACATAAATCAATTTAAAGACTTTACTCTAAAAGAAGTTAAACAGGACACTAAGCTTTGTCTGCCCTTTTCCAGGATCAGAAGATGGATCATCTAATCTACTCAGCTGTTCTCACAGCCTGCCTAGGGATTGGGGGCCACCAATATAATCAACAGCATGGGCCATTCAACAAACCATCTGGCAAGTACTACTACAAGGAGCCAGCACAGCTCAACTCCTCTGAGCGGTACTCCTGGCCCATGCTGGTATTGCCCCACTCCACCCAGTCCATAGCCATTTACACCTGTATATACTACGTACTCATGTATTTCACCAGTAATTTTGGACGTTATAACATACACACCAAAGTCTTTTGATTGATGATGATGGTCTGTCCAATTGTGACGGCGCTCACAGGTTTCCAAGTTGCCAACTTGGTACCTTATTTTGCTAAAGTACTTCCCCAATTGTCAGGTCTTTACAGCCCCACTAGAAAAGTGGAGCCATGTCTTCAGTGAGGAAGCAGTAACCTTCCATCCCAAACATACAGAGTACAATCACACCATTAACCTCCTACCTGGCACCAAACCCCACCATGGCCCCATCTATAGCTGCAATCACAAGGAAAAGCTGGTCCTAAAGGTGTATATTGAGGACATGTCCATGAAAGGTTTCATCTGTGTATCAAAATGCCCTTGCTCATTGCCTATGCTATTTTTGGGCAAGAAGGACAGAAGAATGAGCTTGTGCATGAATTACTAAAGGATAAAAAATATCAAGGTGAAAAATAGATACCCAATTCCAAAACTCCAATGACCTATGCAACGTTCTGACAGGTGCGCAGGTATACTCCAAGATTGACCTTTGAGACACTTTCAACCAAATACCTATCAAAGAAGGCAACTAATAAAAAAACAGCGTCCAAGACCAGGTATGGACTCTACAAATACCTGGTAATGCCTTTCAGTCTATACAACACTCCAAGAACCTTTCAGAAAATGATCAACTTAGTCCTGGGTGAATACCTGGACCAGCTCTGTGTGGTCTACCTCAATGATATCCTCATCTACAGTAAGACTAAGGAAGAGAATCTACGCCACCTGGACCTAATCCTGAGAAAACTCTCATAATCCAATATACATGCAAAACTTAATAAATGCAAATTCTTCCAGCCAGAGGTGGAATTCCTGGGCTACATTGTAAAGACTGGAGGATTTACAATGGCCCACAACAAGGTGGACGCTGTAACCTCCTGCCTACCCTCACGTGCCAGAAAAATGTCAGAATCTTCCTGGGTTTAGCAAACTAATGCAGAGACTTCATAAAAAAATTCTTCTATCACACTGCCCCTGACCAGACTCTGCATGGACAAAGTCCAGTTTTTCTGGACCAATGATTGTACCTCCCTGGTTGAGACCCTGAAGAAGGCCTTCACATCTGCCCCAGTCCTTGCCATGCCTGACCCGTCTAAACGTTTTGTGCTGGAGACAGATGCGTCTGACTTTGCGGTGGGTGGGGTTCTTCTTTGGGAAGGAGGGGATAGTATGCTACGTTCTGTAGCATATTACTCCAAAAAGATGCTACCTGCCAAAAGAAAAAACCAGATATATGACAAAGAAATGCTAGCTAAAATAAAGACCCTGAAGCATTAGTGCCAGTACCTATGTGGGGCCAAATTCCAGTAAAGGTCCTAACCAATCATAAGAACTTGGTTCACTTCTTCAAACCCAGACAGCTGAATCAGAGAAAGGCCAGATAGGCCTTGGAACTGGCCAACTAAACTTTGACCATAGACTACAAGCCTTGGAAGCTGAATGTGGTACCTGACGCCCTGAGTAGAAGGGCAGACCTGATTCCCTCCTCTACAGAAACCAAGGACCACAATACCCACACACTGCTAGACCCTGTTGGTCTAGGCATACAACTGAAGTACTTGAAGATTGCTGCCAGTAAACCCAATGTGATAGAAGCACAGAAACAGGACACCTACTCAACCAAAATATTCAATTCCCTGGTAAAGGATCCTGATTGTCTTCACTCAAAAAAAGACTACTCCCTGAAAGGCACCACCCTGCTTCTCCAAAGCAGAATCTATGTCCCTGAGGGCCCACCCAAAACCAACATATTGATTGATCACCACAACTTGGAGATTGCCGACCACCCAGTTAGACAAAAATCCCTCCTGAGTGTTATGTTCTGAGGCATGGCACAGACATACAATAGGCAATCCTAACCTTAGAATTGGATTCATACTAAGACTTGGTTAGTTGCAGGGAAGGCTATTGGATTACCATGTAGACCTGATTGAATAATTTCTACTAGAAATGGCTAGAGAGGCACCAAAGTACTGGGAGACACAAAGACAAAAATGTGAATAGAACTCAATTTTTATTAGTGAATAAGAAATGGAATATAGAGTGGTATACAATATCACCAAACAATACCAGGAAGGTAGGATCACTCACCCCAAGCACAAGTGTGGCAAGTGAGTTGCACAGAATCAGGAAACCAAACAATTGAATTTTCCAGTTTGGAAACAGACCCATTTCAAAGGGAAAAAGCATAGAGAGCAATTTGTCTTCAAAATAACCACACAAAGACAAAATCAAAACAGTGTAAATAGCGTTATTCAAAACATTGCCCCTTCTAGATTGGCCTTAGAGGGGTAGTACTTGCGGAGGAACTTGACATGCACTCAAGCAAACAGACAACCACTAGAGAGGAGTTTCACGGTGTACTCTGACCCTTGTTTGAATGTTACTTCCAAAGGCCCAACCCATAACTTTTATAGCTTATGAGCTTGTCCTCCTACTATTTGTTGATAATACACAATGTGGTCTCCAATGGCAATAACAGGCAGGGGGGATCTCCCAGTATTGTCAGGGGAGAGCTCCAGCATCTTGGTCTTGTATACAGAAGTATATATTGTGTCCTGTATATCAATTATGCGGTTGACTAAGTCTTTGATATGCTCATCAGGGTCCATGGTCTTATCAGAGGAGAATAGAGGGCCCCAGGAACAACAGAGTAGTGGCCTTGTGCCCATACAGCATTGCAAAGGGGAAATACCCAGTGACACAATGTTTGCTAATGTAATAGGCAAAGAGAGCAGCAGGTAAGTATAGATCCCAGTTGGCAGCATTGGAATAAGTGAGCTATCTCATAATGGAAACCAAGGTCAAATTAGCACACTCAACAGCCCTGTTAGTGGAAGGATTATAGGGGGCAGAGAAGGACTGATGAGACCCAAGAGCCTCAACAACATAAGTCACCATCTTGGCATTGAAGTTAGATCCACTGTCAGAAAACAACACTTGGGGGCACCCATGTTAGTAGAATAAATCTTGAAAAAGAAAGGCCGCAGTTATCTTAGCAGTGACTTCCTTAGTGGGGCAAGCTTCTACCCATTTGCTGAAAGGATCAACTGCAATCAGGATGAAATGGCAGCCTGAGCAAGAGCAAGGTAGAGGTCCTATAGCATTGATACTGACCATGTGGAAGGCATTCTGCAGAGGGACTAATTTGAACTTGTGAGAGGCAGCTTGAGGCTTCTGGAGTTGACAGCCATGACAACTGGCAATGACATCTGGGATCAGTAGGTGGAGGTTCTCACAGAAGTAATTTGTTGTGAATGCCACCATTCACCATGTTTTGATTTTGCCTTTGTTAGGTTATTTCAAAGACAAATCTCTCTCTTTTGCTTTTGCCCTTTGAAATGATACTTGCTCCAAATTGGGAAATACAATTGTTCAGTCTCCTGATCCTGTGCAACTCATTTGCCCCACTCATGCTTGTGGCAAGTGATCCTACTGTCCTGGTAGTGTTTTGTGGTATTGTCTACCACTATATATTCCATTTCCTATTCCAAATAAAATTAAGTTATATGCATATTTTTATCTTTGTTACCACGTACTTTGGCGCCTCTCTAGCCACTCTAGCATATATTATTCAATCAGGGCCACAAGGTAATCACATAGTCTTCCCTGCCATTCTAACTGAGACTTAGTACAAATCCAATCCTAAGGTTAGGATTTCCCATTGTGATTCTGTGCTGCGCCTCAGATCACAACAAAAATGGTGCTCACTACAGGGGCTGTAAGCCCCTTGGTTACCCCTTTTACAACAACGTTTCCAGGACCTTTTTTTCTCCCATACAAGAGCCGACTTTGCCTGAAATTACCAGTCCTCCTATTGATGAAGATATTGCCAACCCGCCTATTGTCCCTACTGTACTGAACCTTGGGAGTGGTCTTTGCCTAGTGGACTACCCTTTGGGTATCCTTAACTTGGAACAAGCCATGGCAGTAGCCCTTGGGATAGCCTGTGATGGAGCCATCCCTTGCCTCCAGCTTCAGTTCAGCCAAGCAGAATACTACAAATTGATTGTAGCTCCACAATTTCCATAGCATCTCCTCTTAACAGCTAGCTCCACAGATCCTTTATTGTCCTCCTTTGTTCAACCTGCCTTAGCCCATCATCAAATGGTGTTAGGGCTCCATGTTCAAGAGATTTCATTGCTGTAAGCTGATGTAACTCATCACTGGGATCAGTTTGCGGTCTATCAACAGTGGATTCATTCCCTGTTTTCCTTAGTATCTAACAATCAGTGCAGCTATGTCACCTCCCAATCTTGCTTGGTCACCTCCACTGAAAGAATGCACCAATCTATCCCCAAGTATATCAGAAAGAGCCTTCATCAGTTCCACCAGCTGGAACAGCCCTGGTGTGCCCAAGTAGACCCCACTCTAAATGCCTATCTCACTGATTTGAACAACTTGTGCAACAACTCAAAGATCTCAGTGCTTATTTCTTTGACCAATTACAGCAAGTAGCAATACATGCTGCAAATGCCTCTGCAAACTTTTCAATGACTTTGATCAAGAAAGGGCTGCTACCACCGCTAACATTGCCAAACTTCAGACTCAAGTAAATGAACTGTCTGCCTCCAAAGCAGATGCCCCGCCTTCTCATCCATTAAATGAGTTAGCAGATAGAGAACAGAAGCTCTATAACCATTCACAATTTAAGAGCATCTACCTGCAGTCAGGATTTCCCCCCCAGAAGCCCCTCAGCCTGATCCTCAAGTGCTTGCTCTGACAGCTCAGGTTGATGATTTACAAAATGGTTGCAACTTTGTGTGAGGCAATGGCGTCTATTGTTAGTCCACCTGAAGTTGTGGGCAAAGATGATTGTTGCCATGGCTTGTCAGGAGCCCCCCACATTTATTGTGCTAGAGAGTTGATAGTTTTAGCCAATGAAGTGGACCTCCTGAAGCAATATCACTCTGAGCTTGATAAAGACGTACAAGAACTAAGTGAAGTAATTGAATCAGTAAATGACAGGTTCACCCCTTGCCTTTTGGTGGGCCTGTCTCTTAATTCCCGGCTGGCTGAACTGTCCTTGGTAGTAACAGCACAGGGCCAGCGCCTGGATGGCACTGAGCAGAAGACCAACCTAGCTAATAATACAGGCATCCACACTGTCAGGGATTCCGTCTTGGGCGGCTGGTCTGTTGTTTTCAGGGGTAACTTTGGCCAGGTTTTGTGGGCAATGCCCATCACAAGAGAGGGGCTAACTTTAGAAGGTAGGAAGCAGACTTTCCCACCCACAACCATGGGCTGGCAGCCAATATGATGGTGTCTATCACCCCTGTGAGGATGATGTACACTATACCAAAAATCTTGCTTGTATGGTTGGTTGGAAGGTTGGGTGAAGAAGCTGGCATTGGTTTGGGTGTTACAGGCAGTTCCATGTAGATATTGTAGGCCAAGAGGTAATTGAATTTTCCTCTAAATAGTTTTGGTGTAGAGAATATCCACAGGCCTTGAGTTGTATCTAATAGCGGATTGGATGCGGGCTAGCAGGTCAAGTTTGAGGATTTTTTCTAGTGTATGGTCCTTGTATTTGGGCTTCAAGGGATATTCAGTGAAATAAAAAGGGCCCAAAGGGTGCACCAGGTGGGCAGAAAACTGCGGGTGATGGGGCAGGAGGGCCGGGAGATCTCAAACTGAATTGATAGATGGCAAATACAAAATATGGCAAAACCTGTATAAGCCAAAGTAACACAACCTTTATTCAAAAATGGCAATAAGTTTGGAGCGCGGGGTCCTTGGGTCTATATAGCACCCCACTTCCAAACTTAACATTTTCCATGAGGGGATCATCAGGGCATTGAGAAAAGCAGGGCCAGGGGGATTGGGTACTTGGGTCTAAAGGCAGCAAAATGATACTTGGCCTGTGAGTTCTTTCATTGGTTGATACTCCCAATTTAGCTACCTGATTATCTTGCTCTAGCGTCATGGTCATGGGGCTGGGTTGCAGGCCAGTGCCTCTTCCTTGGGTTGGCTCTTGATTGGTTGCTGGCGTAGACTTCAAAGGCATGAAGCTAATGGTTGCCGCTTTGGCACCTCCATTAGGTGCTGTGATTGGCATTCCACTCAGTACAATAATTTCCTTGGCATGGTCTGTTTCACTGCGTGAGCCATCATCTTCAGCGTCAGCTCACAGGGGCTTGATCCCAGAAAAATACAGGCAGTTCTGCGGTCCATAGGCCCGGCGGTCCAGGGAGATCCAGGTTCTGGGTTTGATTCCTGCTCTTGGGCCTGGGGTTTCAGAGGGTAAGAATTGTCAATCCTGACATGCACTGTTAAAACCTTGAAACCCCTTGAAGAAAGTGTTTGCCAGCTGTGGGCCATACAGCCCCCACCAAGTCAAAAGCAGAATTCTTCCCACACATAAATGTATTCAATAGCAACAATTGGGTCATTATTTGTTAGATTAATCTGTTTCCTATTAACTGTGCTACTTAAAACTTTAAAATTTTGTTTTAATTTTCTTATCAATAAATTTAAATAATTACAACAATTTTATCAAAATAAATCTTATTTAATCCTTATAATATAAAAACCTATATTAAATTAATCATTTTCTACTAACAGCTAAATTAAACTGTATTAAAAGCTAGTAACAATCTTATTTCATATACCATTATTTCTTGAAAGCTGATTAGTACAAAATGACATCATTCTAAAAAGAGCAACCTAAAAATACAATAAAAACTGATATGATGCTTTTTGTTGGAAATCAAATTGTTGCCTAAAATCTTAGCTTTTTTAAAATATTTAATTTAAAATATAATAATTTTTGAATCCCTCTTTTTAAAAAGAGGGCAGATAGCTTTTTTGCATATTTAATAAAGATTAAATAATTTTGGATTTTTTAAAAAAAAATCTAGTAAAAAGTTAAAAAAAAAACTAAAATTAAAACTGAACTTTTATTGAAATTTCAGTGATCTCATTTAGCATAAGTAATTTATTCTTAAGTTAGATTTTATAGAAAATATATAATAAGAACTTATAAGAGAGTAAAAGTTTTTCTTTTCAAAATTTTAAGTATTTAATATTAATAAAATAGCTTTATACAACTATTTAATAAAATTATAGTTTTATACTGTATGCTAGAGATAATATGTATAAAAAATTCAACCATAAAAAAGAATGTATCAAAATCTTGCTTTATTTAATTAAATTTTATAAAGGTTAAAATTTATTCGAACAAAATGGAGAATGATCTTAGTCATTGTATCTATAAAAATAAGATACAAATTTAATTATACAAGCAAATATTTATATGTGATTAGAAAAACATTTTTGTTTTGATAGATTTAAAATATATAAAGTTCATTTTTTAAGAACTGTTAAAGGTTATAATAAACTTAAGTTTATTTAAAAAAAGGTTTTTGAGTTGGTTACTAAAAGTAAGCTAAATAATGATTTATACTTTAAATTTAGTTTACTGATTAAAATATCATACTTTAAGAGTTAATTAGCATATTTTATTTCAAATAATAATTTTATAAGCTTACATTCAAAGCTACTTCAAGATACTAAATCAGTATTGAAATATAAAGTTGCAGCACAATTCCGAAAGCTGAGATTAAGGGCTTTCTAATGATACTAGTTTGAGCGAGATTGAAGTACTATTCGCGGAAATATCAACAGTTAACCAGAATATAAAAAGGGGTAAATAAACAATAATATCAGACTTCAGGGGTGATATTGATAAATTAAGGAGATCAGTTGGGAGCCAGTTGGGGATTTATGCCTGTAGTGCAAAAGCTCAGCTAACATAGTATTTAAACAGCTCAACTTTACAGAAATTTACTTTACAATCTACACCTTTACTCCTCTCTGATAACTGCACATCTATTTCCAAGCAAGAACTGCCTGAACCAAGCCAAGGAACCCAACCACTATCATTATGGAACCTATCAAGTTTGCACCTCAGATGACACCCTTCTTCTCACTGGGGGCTTCTACTAAGAGAGAAAGAATCTCTATGCTTAAACAAGCATTCCTTTTTACTGCTGGCAGTGATCTTAACAGCTTTGTTGAGCATTTCTTATTAAAAACAGAGTTTGGAAAAAGTACCTTCCTACCTGTCATACAAAATTCTAAGACAGATGATTTCCTTAACAACCTAAAGGAATTTATGTCAGAGTCCCCTGCCAAGCACCTTCCTTCCCTAAGAGCATTGGTTACATCAAGCTACAGTCTGAAAGAGCTTTGGGATTGTGGATTTAAAATGACAAAAAATGAGTATTCATATTCTAAAAAATAAAAAATGCTAAAAAAGCATCATTAAATTCAAAAAATAAAAAAGGAAAAAATGATTCAGTAAAGAAAGAAAACATAAAAAATATTTTAAAACATATATTAAAAAATTCATTTCCAACTAGCCAATTCACTAAAAAATCCCCTGGATTGATTTATGAAGAATTACAAAAAGAGTTGAGTGAATACTCAACTAAAATAAAATACTCATTATTGAAAACAAAAAAAGAAATTTACAAAGATATGAAAATAAAAAACAATATTTCTATTTCACTTTCCACTTTTTATAAGCTTATTCCTAATAATATAATTAAAAGCAAAAAGCAAACTGATATGTGTAACATTTGCAACTTAAAAAAGTCATTAGAAATGAAGAAAAAGGATTTGAGTATAAAGAAGTTGCCATTGCCTAAATCTATTAAAGAAAGTTTGGAATCTATTGACCTACATGAAAAGTTTTATAAGCATCAAAATAAAGAATATATTAGTGATATAAATAATCTTGATAATAATTCATGTGTTATAGTAATAGACTATAAAGAAAACTTTAAAATAGGTGGGGGTCCTATAGAGACAAATAATTGTTTTTATGAGAAAATACCTATTTCTTTATTAGGATTTGCAATTGCTTTTAAAGAAAATGAGAAAATTAAATATGAGTATCATGACTTTTTATCTGAAATTTTATCTCATGACTCTTTGTTTTCAGGTCAGTGTTTGATAAGTCTGCTTAAAAATAATAAATTTAAGAATATTAAAAATATTAAAGTTTGGACTGATAATGGTAATCATTTCAGATCTTATGAATTCTTATATTATCTTTTTAAAGAGGTACCTAAAATTATAAAAGGAACAATTAAGTTTAATAGATTTGTTGAGTGTCATGGCAAAAGTATTGTTGATGGTCATTTTGGTGTATTATCTAAAATATTTAAACAAAAGGAAAATGAGATGTATATAAAAAATATAAATGATCTCAAAATGGTTTTTGAGAGAGAGGAAGAAAGAAAGGGTCTATATGAGACACTTGTAAATAATTCAGATATTTCCCAAAAAATATTTTTTCACATCTATGATAGAAAATCTAGGCCTAAAAAAAGCTGGCTTGAAGTCAAAGCATTTTATGTTAATCTTTCATATTTAATGAAAGATGGTGAGCTGTATGTTTCACCTTTGACATTTGAGGATGTTAAGGAGTACTCCAAAATAAATTATTGTGCAAAGTTCTGCACAGATGACAGAGAAAAAAGAGAGCTGATACTACTAAAGGATTAGTAGGACATGTTCATGAAGTTGGACGCATAACAAAAACTTATATTTCACATAGGGTAAATAGTCTTTTAAATAACCAACTTTTTTTTCTAAAAATAACCAAGAAATTAATTATATGAGCCAAAGATAGGGTAATAGCAATTATAGCTTTGGGGCTGCTATTACTCTCCCATGCAACTCATATGTTTGATTCTTGGCTTATTAAAATAGAAAAAAGGGTTTTAGCAAAAAATACAGTTAATAGAAATAAGATTTATTTTTATTATTTGTATATTTTACACTCTTAAACTTTTCTTCAGTAAACTAAGCATTATACTAATGTTCAAAAAACATAAGTTTATGACTTATATGATACCAAAGAAGTTAAAAGACTTTGAAATGCTTAAGCTGGCGCCTTGGCTTAATCTAACAAATAATGACCCAATTGCAGCCCAACTCCAGAAGCACACTTCAGAACTACCTTTAAGCAAGTTTTCAATCCCAAAACCTCAACCATTGCAGCTTATCAAACTATCTAAAAACTGCCATGAGAAGAGCCTCAGATGAGGTTAAGAGAAACACATTCTGACCTGTCTACACCCAACCTTCCAAGAGGTAGTAGTGCCAGAGCTGCCCACCATCAAACCCTGGGAAGATATGAAGCAACTTCTGATTAATAAATTTGGTGGTTACCTTAGTCTGGAAGTGAAGAAAGACGCCTTCATGCACATTGCTTTCAAACCAAAGGAGACCCTAGCTGAATTTGCAGATAGATTCTACATAAAAGGACAACTGATTGCAAGCCGTCAGTTGAACCCACACAAAGCATACATAGCTTGTGCTCAAGCTCTCAAGGTTAACCAGATCCTTTGTCTTCACTTCAAGGCTAATAAAACCATGCTTTCTTCTATGAAAAGCATAAAGTGCTGTTGCAGGATATGCACCTTACCCATTCTGGGGCATTTGTGGGGGAGAATTGTTCCACCTCTACCTCTGGCTTATCTTTGTGTGGCCTGCTTATCCTTACCATGAGCTCACAGAATCCTCTTTGACGCCAGGGTTGCCATAACTGTGGACAGATATATCACCAGTCTTGAGTCTGTATCAATCCTCAAGTTGAAGGAGCTGATTCTAAAGAACAGGCGGGAAAAGAACAGTCAACCTAGAGGCAGAGACCTCTTAGTTGACAATTCTTCCCAGTCTCCTACAATTCCTCCTCTCCATTGCTGACTCTGAGCCGGCTGACACTGAGACTCCTCTCATTCTGCTACTATTCCACAATATATCTTATGACTCTGATATGGGTGATTCTGATATAGAAGACCCTGTTGCCTATGGGTATTCTGTCTTGGCTGTCCCCTGAAACTTTTGCACTCCCTTATAAGCTATGTTCTGGGAAAACTACAACATCTGCCAAGCCTCTGCCTGAAGGCAAGGAAGTTGTTTCTTTCCCTTATCTCACCCAAGTCAAGAGATCTTCTGTGCCTGTCAAATATTACAAAAAAGCTGCTGAGTTCACTGACGCTGTGTTCAAAAACGTCTTCATCTTTCTTATTCTTCAGACAGTCTATAAGGAGTTCCTGGGACTAAGATGCATTATCAAAAAGTGGGACAAAGAACTAGCAGAAGCCCAAGACATTCTTGCTGTCTTCCCTCCCTTTGGTTGTACTACCACTCATGTGGAAATATCCATTCAAAAGATGAAAATTAAAGCTGTCTTAGACACAGGGTCTCCTGTTAATGTTGTCTCCTCAAAGCTTGTCAACAAAGCTCAAACTTGCCCCTGACCCTCACTATCATCAGTTGTATGGCACAGCTGGGCTATCCATAACTTGCGCTATAGGAGCTTATTCTGCTCTGCCCATGCAATTTGGCAAGCTACTCTTAACTGTGCCTGCCATTTTCTTAGAGAAAGAGAGTTATGATCTCTTAGTTGGTACTCAACTCCTTAGGGAACATAATGAGATCACCAACTTAACAGACAACTACCTCTCTATCCTGGGATATAAGGTCCCACTGATCTTTGAAGAGCCAGTTAAAGCTCCCAGGAAGCACCTCAAGACATGAGCCTTGGAATATCCCACTGGTGTTTCACTTTAAAATACCTACACATTCCTCTAATATGAAGTGCCCTCCTATGGCTTTTCCTGCGTCTGAAGGAATTCCTCTCTTATTCACTTCTGCTGTGACTATTCCTCCTGGGTCTCAGGCTATCCTAGACTCCAAAATATTGTATGATCTGCCTGAGCATATGTTCCTAGAGTTGTACTCTCCTTCTTTGCTAGGACGCAACAAACCCTATCTCTGCCCAGGAATCTTGGATGTCTCTCATAAAGACTTGTTCAACTGCTGGTTACCAACTTGACTGCTCTCTCCAAAAATGTGTCTAGAAGGCTTATAGTTGGTTATGGCAGGTTGTCGAATACTCCTGAAGTCCTATCACTACATCCCTTTGGTACGTTTCAGGACTTTAGCTTACCTGAGGATGAGCCACAAGTCCTACATTGTTCACCAAAAAAGACTTCCCACAGCTATCTCTGGTTCAACAGAAAGAGGTTCTTGACCTACTGGATCAGTTTTTGGATATCTTTGCTAAGGATAGCATTGATTATGGTTTAGCCAAAGGCGTCATTCACCAGATCAATACTGGTTATGCTCTTCCCTTTTGCGCTAAACCCTATTCCTGCAGTTGTGTAGAGGATGCTCAGGTGTCTAAAGAGCTCAAACAACTTTTAGATGCTGGTCTGCTTGCTCCTTCCCAAAGTCCATGGGCCTTGCATTTGCTCATACTGAAGAAGAAGGATGGAGGTCATTGTATTTTGATGGACTAACAACACTTATATTCTTTAACCAAAAAGGATTCCTGCCCCTTAGCACGCATTGATGATACTCTCCACTGCCTTGGGGAATCCAAGTTCTTCTCTGCCTTGGATCTAGCCTCTGGTTACTGGCAAGTTGATCTCTCTCTCAAAGATAGACAGAAGGCTGCACTCATCACTTCCAAAGTATTGTTTAAGCCTACAAAAATTCCACAAGGGCTCTTCAATGCTCCAGCTACTTTTCAACAAGCCATGGACTTCATCCTCCGTAATTTGAAGCTCTTGTGTGTTTTAGTGTACTTAGATGATATAACTTTCTTCAGTGCTACCTTCACCAATCACCTGACTCACCTTAAGGAGGTGTTCATAAAGATTTGTGAAGCTGGACTTAAGTTAAAGCCATCTAAGTGTGCCTTCTTCAAGGAACGCCTTGAATTCTTGGGGCATGAGGTGAATCAGACATGAATTCACCCCATGACTAAGAAAGTTGACGCCATTGAGAAAATGCTTCCGCCCACCAACCTGCAAGAGATCCAAGTCTTTATGGGCATGATGGGATACTATAGACAGTTCATCCCTGATTTTGCTGACACTAGCAAGCCCTTGTTCCAGCTGATGCTTAACGTCTCTTTTGAATGGACTGCCAGCCAACAAAAAGCCTTTAAGACTCTCAAATAAAAACTCAAAGAGGCCCCCATCCTAGTATATCCTGGCTATGATAAGGAATCCATCCTATATACTGATGCTAGTGACCTGAATTTTGGGGCTATCTTGGCACAATTGGATGATGAAAGTGTAATCACCATGTAGCTTACACTCTTGTGTCCTGAATAATCATGAGAAAAATTACAGTGTGACCAAGAAAGAGTGCCTTGCTGTGCTGTATGCTGTCAAGCAGTTTTGCCATTACGTGTATGGAACCCATTTCAGTGTTTACTGACCATGCTTTGGTCAAATGGCCACAGCAACTCAAGGAACCAGAAGGACGGCTAGATAGATGGGCTCTCTGCCTGCAAGGTTACAACTTCACTGTGCTGCACTGCCCCAAGATTCAACATCAGAATGAGACAGACTGTCCAGAATGCCCATCCTTGCTCTACACATTGCTGAAGCTGACTGGTTGTATGAACTAATTAGATACCCTTTGTCATGGGAGAGCAAGAAAGAGGAAGTTTGTGTTGCCCTTTCTAAGCTATCTGAAGACACCCTCATTTGTGACAATCAACTTTTCAATAAGGTACAAGACCACTACTTGCTTTATGTAAGGCCTAGTCTTTGCCTTTTGTTAGTGCTGCAAGCCCATAAGGAGATGGGACACAGAGGCGTTTCCAAGACCCATGCCTGTCTCCAGAAGAATTACTTCTGGGAAAATCTTTGCTTGCTGATCCCAGATGTTATTGCTAATTACTATGATTGCCAACTCCAACAACCTAGAGACACTGCTCATGAGTTCAAGCTAGTTTCCCTTAACACGCATTTTACACTGTCAGTATTGACAATGTAGGGCCTCTCCCTTGCTCCTGCTCTGGTTGCTGCTTTATCCTAATTGCTGTTGATCATTTTTGCAAGTGGGTAGAATCTTGCTCTACTAAAGACATCACTGCCAAGACACTGCTGCCTTTCTGTTGCAAGACACATTCTTCTGCCATGGTTGCCCTCAAGTGTTGTTGTCTGACAAGGGAAATAACTTCAACGCCAAGTTAGTAACCTCTGTGGTTGAAGCCTTGGGGTCTCATCAGTTTTTCTCTGCCCCCTATAATCCTTCCATCAATGGGGTGGTTGAGCGCACAAACTCAACTCTGGTTTCTATCATGAGGAATTTCACTTATTCTGACGCCTCCAACTGGGATCTATACTTACCTGCTGCTCTCTTTGCCTATTGCCTTAGCAAACATTGTGTCACTGGGTATTCCCCTTTTGCTATGCTGTATGGTCCTGAAGCCACTATCCTGTCACTCTTGGGGGCCTCCTACTCTCCTCTGATAAGGCCATGAAGCCTGATGAGCATATCAAGGATTTGGCTAACCAAATCATTGATATTAGACTTCTGCCTACATGTCTGCCTATAAGACCAAGCTGCTAGAGCTTTCCCTTGACAATGCCAGGAGATCCCCCCTGCCTGAATTCAACATTGAGGATCATGTTCTCTATTATCAACATAGAGTGGGAAGAGGAGCTCATAAGCTAGACTTGTTGTGGATTGGGCCCTTGGAAGTGACCTTTAAGCAAGGATCAAAGTGTACAGTAAAGCTCCTCTCTAGTGGTCAACCTTTTGCTTGAGTGCATGCTAAGTTCCTCTGTAAGTATCAATCCCCTAAGGCCAATCTAGAGGGTGGCAACATGTGAATGCTGTCATTCACCATATTTATATTTTGCCTTTGTTGAGTCATTTTGAGGACAAATCTCTCTTTTTTGCTTTTGTTATTCAAAATGAGGCTGGCTCCAAATTGGGAAATACAATTGTTCATGTTTCCTGATCCTGCGCAACTTGCTTGCCCCACTCATGCTTGTTGCAAGTGATCCTACTGTCCTGGTAGTGTTTTATGGTATTTCTAACCACTATATGATGCATTTCCTATTCTTTAATAAAAATAGAGCTCAATTCACATTTTTGTCTTTGTGTCACCACGTACTTTGGCGCCTCTCTAGCAACATCTAGCAGATATTATTTAATCAGGGCCACAAGTTAATCACATAGCCTTCCCTGCCATTCTAACCAAGACTTAGTACAAATCCAATTCTAAGGTTAGGATTTCCTGTTGTGACTCTGTGCCGCACCACAGATCACAACATAATTCTTCTGGAGCCAGTCATAGGTCTTGGTAATGCCTCCATGTCTAGTCTCCTTATGAGCTTGGAGTACCAACAAGAGGCAAAGACTAGGCTGTACATAAGGCAGGTAATGATCATGAACATTTTTGAAGAGTTGATTGTCACAATTGAGAGTATTCTCAGATATCTTGATAAGGGAAGTTCAAATCTCTTTTGTCTTGTTTTCTCAAGAAGAGGAATACCCAATGAGATTTTAAAACTGATCAGCCTCAGCAGGGTGTAGAGCAAGGATAGGCATTTCAGACAGCCCATCAGCATTTTGCTGTTAGATCCCAGGACAATGGAGCACTGTGAAGTTGTAGCCTTGCAAGAAAAGGGCCCATCTAGCTAGTTGTCCTTCTGGTTCTTTGAGCTGCTACAGCTACTTGAACAAGGCATGGTCAGTGACCAGAGTGAAATGAGTACCATAAATTTAATGGCAGAATTGTTTGACTGCATGCAGTACAGCAAGGCATTCTTTCTCTGTGACACTGTAATTTTTCTCATGCTTATTCAGGACATAAGAGGTGTAAGCTATAGGGTGATCCACACCTTCATCATCTAGTTGACCCAGGATGGCCCCAATAGCTAGGTTGCTAGCAACTGTGTAGAGAATAATTTCCTTCTTATAATCTTGATAGACCAAGATGGGAGTCTCTTTGAGTTTTTGCTTTAGAGTCTCAGAGGCCTGTTGTTGACTTGCGGTCCATTCAAAAGGGACGTTACACAGCAGCTGGAACAAGGGCTTGCTAGTGTCAGCAAAATCAGGGATGAACTGTCTATAGTGTCTCATCATGCCCATAAAGACTTGGACCTCTTGCAAGTTGGTGGGCGGAAGCATTTTGTCAATGGCCTCAACTTTCTTAGTAATGGGGTGAATTCCTGTCTGATTCACCTCATGCCCCAAGAATTCAAGGCATTCCTTGAAGAAGGCGCATTTAGATGGCTTTAACATAAGTCCAGTTTCACAAATCTTTATGAACACCTCCTTAAGGTGGGTCAGGTGATTGGTGAAGGTAGCACTGAAGACAGTTATATTATCTAATTACACTAAAGCACACATGAGCTTCAAATCACAGAAGATGGAGTCCATGGCTTGTTGGAAAGTAGCTGGAGCATTGAAGAGCCCTTGTGGAATTTGTGTAGGCTCTAAAAATACTTTGGAAGTGATGAGCGCAGCCTTCTATCTATCTTTGAGAGAGAGATCAACTTGCCAGTAACCAGAGGCTAGATCCAAGGCAGAGAAGAACTTGGATCCCCCAAGGCAGCAAAGAGCATCATCAATGTGTAGTAAGGGGTTGAATCTTTTTGGTTAAGGAATTTAAGCTTTGTTAATCCATCACAATACAATGACCTCAATACTTCTTTTTTGGTATGAGCAAGGGGGAGGCTCTTGGACTTTGGGAAGGAGCAAGCAGTCCAGCGTCTAAAAGTTGTTTGAGCTCTTTAGACACCTGAGCATCCTCTACACAACTACAGGAATAGGGTTTAGCACAAAAGGGAAGAGCATCACCAGTATTGATCTGGTGAATGACGCCTTTGGCTGAAAATAATAAGTGCTATCCTTAGCAAAATGTCCAAAAACTGATCCAGTAGGTCAAGCACATTTTCTGTTGAACCAGAGATAGCTGTGGGAAGTCTTTTTTGGTGAACAATGTAGGACTTGTGGCTCATCCTCAGGTAAGTTAAAGTCCTGGAACGTACCAAAGGGATGTAGTGATAGGACTTCAGGAGCATTCAACAACCTGCCATAGTCAATGAACTGCCCCCTAGACACATGTATGGGGAGAGCAGTCAAGTTGGTGACCAGCAGTTGAACAGGGTCTTTATGAGAGACATCCAAGATTCCTGGACAGAGATAGGGTTTGTTACAACCTAGCAAGGGAGGCAAGTACAACTCTAGGAATGTACGCTCAGGCAGATCATACAATATTTGAGAGTCTAGGATAGCCTGAGACCCAGGAGGAATAGTCACAGCAGAAGTGAATAAGAGAGGAATTCCTTCAGACACAGGAAAAGCCATAGGAGGAGACTTAATGTTGGAGGAATGGGTAAGATATTTTAATTTGAAACACAAGTGAGATATTCCAAGGCACACATCTTGAAGCACTTTCTGGGAACTTTAACTGGCTCTTCAAAGATCAAAAGGGCCTTGTACCCTAAGATAGAGAGGTAGCTGTTCTTTAAGAGGATGATCCCATTTTATTCTCTAAGGAATCAAGTACCAACTAAAAGGTCATAACTCTCATTCTCTTAGACAACGGCAGGCACAGCCAAGAGTAGCTTGCCAAACCGCATGGGAAGAGCAGAATAAGCTCATATAATGTGAGTCATGAATAGCCCAGCTGTGCCATACAACTGGTGATAGTTAAGGTTGGGGGAATTTTGAGCTTCTTGACAGCTTCAAGGAGACAACATTAACAGGAGATGCCGTATCTAAGACAGCCTTGATTTTCATCTTTTGAATGAATTTTTCCACACAAGCGGTAGTATAACCAAAGGAAGGGAGGACGGCCAGATTGTCTTGGGCTTCAACTAGCTCCTTTTCCCTTTCTCAATAATGAATCTCAAGCTTGGAAACTCCTTCTAGACAGTCTGAAGAGAAAGGGAGACTGAAACATTCTTGAAAACAGTGTCAGCTACTTCAGCCGCTTCTTTAGAGGATTCTACTAGTACAGGAGCCTCTTGGCTTCAGTGAGGTAAGGGCTAGAGATAATCTCTTTTGCTTCAGATAAAGGCTTGGTGTTATTGTAGATTTCCTAGAGCGTAGTTTATAAGGGACTGCAATAGTTTTGGGGACAGCTAGGGCTGAATATCCATAGGTGTCAGGATCTTCTATATCTGAGTTGTCCATATCAGAGACATCAAAGATATTGTGGAATAATAGCAGAATGGGAGGCGCTTCAGTGTTGGCAGGCTCTGAATCTGCTATAGACAGGAGTATTGGAGAAGACTGGGAAGAATTGTCAACCAAGAGCGTCTCTGCCTCTAGGTTGACTGTTCTTTTCCCGCCTGGTTCTTGGGATTTGCAGCTTCAACTCAAGGATTGGTACAGAATCAAAAGTGGTGACCTATCTGGCCTCAGTTATGGCAACCTTGTGTCTAGGAGGGTTCTGAGTGTTTTTAGTAAGGATGTGTGGGCCACAGGAAGAAGAGTCATAGTTATATGCAGCTTGATTCTCAAGTACAACAGCTTCAGAGTGGGTCAATTGCATATCCTGGAGCAACGTCTTTATGCTCTTCATTGAGGAGAACATGTTATTTTGAGCTTTGAAATGAAGGAACAGAAGTTGATTAACTTTGAGAGCTTGAGCACAGGCCATGTATGCTTCATGGGCTATCACATGTCTACTTGTTATTAACTGCTATCCCTCCATGTAGAATATGTCTTCAAATTCAGCTAGTGTCTCTTTGGAATTTAAGGCAATGTGCATAAAAGCATCTTTTTCACTAAAAAACTAAGGTTACCACCAAACTTGTCTATCAGAAGTTGTTTCATATCTTCCCAGGTTTTGATGGTGGGCAGCTCTGGTAATACTACCTCTTAACAGGTTGGGTGTAGACAGGTTAGAATGTGCTCCTTCTTAACCTCATCTGAAGCCTTTCTTATGGCAGTTTTTTAGATAGTTAAGAAAGCTGAAATGATCAAGGTTTTTATATTATTAAAGACTTGCTTAAAGGTAGGTTTGAAGTGAGCTTCAGGAGTTGGGCCGCCATTGTTGCTATCAAGTACATTTATGCATGGGGAGAATTCTTCTTTGGACTCAGTGGAGGGCTGTTTGCCCACAGCTGGCAAACACTTTCCTCAAAGACAGTCAAGGTTTTAGCAGGGCAGGTGCCCGTATTATTAGCTAGGGTGATCTGCCGCTCAGTAACATCCAGGCGCTGACCCTGTGCTGTTACTACCAAGGACAGTTCAGCCAGTCAAGAAGTAAGAGACAATCCACCAAAAGGCAAGAAGCATTCCTATCATTTACTGAATCAATCACCTCACTTAGTTCTTGTACGTCTTTACTAAGCTCAGATGATCTTGCTTCAGGAGGTCCACTCCATTGGCTGGAGCTATCAACTCTCTAGCACAATGAATATGGGGAGCTCCTGATAAGCCAGGGAAGCAACCATCTTCACCAACAACTCCAGGTGAACTATTAACAGATGCAATTGCCTCACGCAAAGTAGCAATCTCTTGTTGTAAGTCAGAAACCTGAGTTGTCAGAGCAAGCACTTGAGGATCAGGCTGAGGGGCTTTGGGAGGGCAATCCTGACTGCAGGTAGATGTTCTTAACTCTTAAATGACATCTCAGAGCCTCTGCTCTCTATCTGCTAACTCATCAGATGGAGGAGAAGGCAGGACATCTGCTTTGAAGGCAGACAGTTCATTTACTTGAGTCTGGAGTTTGACAATGGTAGCGGCGGTAGCAGCCCTTTCTTGATCAAATTCCTCACCAAGTTTGTGGAGGCCCTTTGCAGCATGAACTGCTACTTGCTGTAATTGGTCAAAGGAATAAGCACTGAACTTTTTAAGTTGTTGCACAAGTTGTTCAAAGTTGGTTAGATAGGTGTTTAAAGTAGAGTCTACTTGGGTACGCCATGGTTGTTCCAGTTGGTGGAACTCATGAAGGCGCTCTCTGACATACTTGGGGATGGATTGGCACATTTTTTGATGGAGTTGACCAAGCAATATTGGGAGGTGAAAGAGTTACGCTGATTGTTGGATACTAAGGAAAACAGGGAGTGGATCCACTGCTGGTAGGCCGCAAACTGATCTCAGTGATGAGTGATGGCGGCTTGTAGCAATTCAATCTCCTGAACGTGGTGCCCTAATATCATTTGATGATGGGCTAAGACAGGTTGTAAAAAGGAGGCCAATAAATGTTCAGCAGAGCTAGTTGCTGAGAGGAGATGCTGTGGAATTGTGGAGCCACAATCAATTTGTAGTATTCTGCTTGGCTGAACTGAAGCTGGAGGCAAGGGATAGCTCTGTCACGGGCTATCCCAAGGGCTACTGCCATGACTTGTTCCAAGTCAGGGGTACCCAAAGGGTAGGCCACTAGGCGGGGGCTACTCTCAAGGTTCAGTACAGTAGGGACAATAGGCGGGTTGGAAATGTCTTCCTCAATAGGAGGACTGGTAATTTCAGGCAAATTTGGCTCTTGTATGGGAGAAGGCAAAGATCCTGAAAACGTTGTTGCAAAAGGGGTAACCAAGGGGCTTACAGCCCCTGTAGTGAGCACCATTTTTGTTGTGATCTGAGGCGCGGCACAGAGTCACAACAGGAAATCCTAATCTTAGGATTGGATTTGTACTAATTCTTGGTTAGAATGGCAGGGAAGGCTATGTGATTACCTTGTGGCCCTTAATGAATAATATCTGCTATACATGGCTAGAGAGGCGCCAAAGTACGTGGAGACAAAAGGACAAAAATGTGAATATAACTTAATTTTTATTGGTGTATAAGAAATGTAATACATAGTGGTTAACAATATCACAAAACACTACTAGGACAGTAGGATCACTTGCCACAAGCATGAGTGGAACAAGTGAGTTGCGCAGAATCAGGAAACTGAACAATTGCATTTCCCAATTTGAAACTAGCCTTATTTCAAAGGGCAAAAACAAAAAGAGATATTTGACCTCAAAATAACCCAACAAAGGCAAAATTGAAACATGGTGAATGGAGGCATTCATAACACAGACTAAGAAGTCAACTCAAATTGTCAAATCCAACAACATGAACAAATGCTGATCCCTTACAGTGGATACCTTGTTTTGACGCTTGACTCATTACCAGGATCAAGCCACTCCCTTCACTATTCCACTGTGTGATCAACACTATCATTTTCCTGTTATCCATGACTCACATTAACTATATAATCATTATCTCTCAATAAAGAATATTATCTAGTTTCTAAATATTTTCCCCATGTAACTCTGCTAAAACAGCACAGTTATGACAAAATTTTAGCTAATATCATCCAAATCTAACAAGCCTACCAAGCGCCAAGCCTCCAAGAGCTCCAAGGAACCTGCTACCACTGCCAAGTACACCAATAAGCCTACAAAGGCAAAGTTTCCAACTCCCTCTCCCCCACTTCATCACCTCCAACTCCTTCTCCCCCCTCTACCTTCACCTTCCCCCAAAAGTCCTTCCCAATAAATCTGAAAGTAATCTAACTGATCACTCCTATTATCAGTAATAGGCTAACTCCAAGCCCACTAAGGAGTGCTGTAAAAAGAAAGGAAAGGCTGCCAAGGAGCCCCCTCTTCTTATGGTAAGAAAAAGGAGAAATTCAAGCAGGCCTTGAAGAACCCTTCCCCTCCTGATGGATTTTCTCTCCCTCCCTCATCTGACCCCCAAGATGAGCCTGAGGAGTACTCCAAGAAGTTCAAAGCTTCTGGCCACATGGCTTAGGATCCACTGGCCATCCACAACATCTGCAATATAAACAGAGAGTTCAAACTCCCCAAGAGCTTTTCCTTTTCCCCCATTATGTCTATAAAGGGCAGCTCTGGGTATATTACTGATAATTACATCTTTAACTACAACAATCAAAAGCAGCAAACAAAAAGCAAGCACTTTATCTGTGAGGATAAGACTTGCAGGGCCCACCTGAACACCAAGGGCTGCAAGCAGGTCACAGATAAGAAGGGGGAGCAGACATGTGAGCCCCCGATCATTTAATTACAAGGATGCTCAAGTGATATCTTGTACAAGTAATCCCCATCTCTGAAAATATCTGAGCTTCCAATCTGGCCATTAAGGCCTTGCAACGCCTAAAGCCCAACAATCTTAAGTTGGTGCCAACTCAAGAGCAGTTGGTCAAGTTCATTAGCAAAATATTTATTGCTGCCAATCCTCCCCCACCCAAGGCCTCTGACGTCCTCTCTGAGCTTACGCCCACCCATGAGCTCAAGCAGCTTCCTAGTGGGGAGAACTTCCTCCTACATGACAACAGGCCTGGCTCCAAGGACCAGATTATCTGCTACGCAACTCAGCAGAACCTGATAGAGTTGAAAAGGGTGCCAACCTGGCTAGTTGATGGTACCTTTGCCACTTGCCCCTGGATGTTCTACCAGCTCTGGATGATCCATGCCCAGATAGACATCCAGGTGATTCCACTTGCCTTCTTTCTTCCTTCTTCCTAGGGCCACTGAGGCCATCTACACCCTGTTTTTGCCATCTTTTTCAAAGCACTTTCCCTTCTTCTCCCCAATGACAACAATTCCAAGAGGACCCACACACACACCTGCGCCAATCCTCCTGCTACTGACAAGGACCAGGCCACCCTGGAATTGGAGGAAAAGGTAAGGCTGAGAGCTCTGGGGCCTCACATTTGCATCATAGACTTTGAGCCTGCATAGTTCAATGCATTTGAGCAGCTGTTTAATAGGGAGTTGCAGGGGTGCTGCTTTCACTTCTGCCAAGCAGTTGCTCAAAATGTGCAGGCCTATGCCAAGCTTAGTAGGTTGAGCTGGAGGGACACTTTGGACACCTGCAAATTTGTGCTTGCACAATTTAGTGCCTTGGCTTTTTTAAAGCCATAGCACACTGTGCAGGGGGTTGAGGTTCTCTCAAAGTATTCCTAAATAGCAAAGCATCCAGAGTTTACGCCTTTCCTTGAGTACTTTTAGCCCCAGTGGATTGGGAAGGTTGTCACACAGAGGCAAGGTAAGGCCCACACCAAGGCCAGTTATAATATGTACTGGGTGGTTGTCAACAGGGAGACAAAGACCACTTCAGCTCTAGAGGCTTATCACAAGAATCTAAAGGCTAACTTTTGGCTCACCCAAAGTTCAACAAGTTCTTCTCCCTTCTCCAACATGAGCAAGAAAAACTATCTCCAAGCTCAGAGATCTGGTCAACCACATCATCCGACCAAGCCCACCACCAAGTCCTTGCTCTTCACAAAGGCCATCCAGGGTGCGGCTAAGCACAGGTATAAAGCCTCTGAGATTAAGCAGCAGCTTGAGCTTATTGCCACTGCCCTCCTGGAAAGGACTAAAATGAAGAAGGGGAAGAAGGGTGAAGAATAAACTTGATTGCTTACTGTAAATTCAGAACCTGAACATAAAAATGAAGGATTGTCAAATCCTTGGTCCTAATTTCCAATCACTTTTGCAGGCAACTCAGCTGAGTAAAAATTAAAATATTTAATAAAAGCAACCATTTAATTTGACTTTTCTGGTTTATGTAAATTGGCAAATTTCAAATCTCTTGAGCAGATAACTCAACTAACAAAAGACAAAACACAACAAACAAATGCAGGATACATGAATCAGAAATGCGGGATTCTAATGTACAATTTGAGATTTCCTGTATTTCAAACAAATCATAGACATCATGTAAAATTTAACAAATCTGAAATTGCGGGATTGTCAAATCCAATAACCAAATTTCAAATCAAAAATGAGGTGAATTTTAAATAAATATAATTTATGGGTGTCTTAAAAAGGATGCCAAAGGATTTAGAGTGGATTTGTGCTAATTCTTTTAGGAATCATAGGCATTCTCAAAAATCACCCTATTCCAATTTAGGATGGCTAAAATTTTGAGCGTAATATTCACCAACTTAACATACTTAACAATAAAGTTAACTAAAATATACACATCTCTTTTTGAGTTTAAATTTTTTTAATAAAAATTTATTATATCTTCTTTCAACAACAACCAAGTCAACAAGCTGTTCCCTGGCCTTGACAAAACCATGCAGTGCTATGCTGGAATTCTTACCGGTGAAGCCTCCCTCTATGGCCACTCCCAACCCGCAGGCCCCTCTGCAAGCACTACCCAGGAGTGTGTTCTTTCTCCTAAATCTTCCAGCATGGCACTGTTTGCCCATCATGCAATGGCAGCTGCCAACCCAAATCCTGTATCAACAATGGCATCTGGAACCAGCCATTTGAGCCATGGGGTCACCCAGAGAGCCCAGAACCCCAAAACAGCCAATCAGATGACATTGATCAGTTCCCAAGATATACACATCCCTCCCCCAGCCAATCAGCCTGCAAGACGCAGAAGAAAATTAATCACTCCAGATATTGTTCTCAAAATGGTTGAAAATAGAGGGAAACTTATGTCCCTTGGGGAAATTGTGGCCGTAATGGGGTTTACAAAGTCCACTGTGGCTGCAACCCTGCAAGCCCACACCAACTGTGGCCCCCCTACCAAGAAGACCCCAACTGTTGCCCATACTTTGACCAAAGGTGACACAGCCCATCCCCTTATGATGGACATTATGGAACGTGACCTGCAGATGCCCCTGGTCCAGGTACGTCTCCAGTTGGGACTCCATTGCATCTTTGCCAACAAAAGAACGGTGAATTTGTGGATGCACAGAGTTGTGGTTGCTGCTAGAATCTTGTCCAATCAAGTTCTCAGTGGCCCCATTTTGGTGGATACTGATCCCTACAATTCAACTATTATTAATTTTATCAAAGGAAGTGAAATGAGGGCCTGTAATGACATCATCTTTCTGTTGTATGCTAAGATATCTGCAAGTATTCAAGACTATGGAGAAAAGTGTATCCAATCTGATGTGTATTAGCACAGCCCAATCTTGTATTGTTTTGTTGGGGTTTTATTGGCAGTTTCCCCATTGGGAGTCAATTATTACTCAGCAATATTGAACACTGCAGATGGGTATCCCTACCAGACGGAGCTCAAAGCCATGCTGGAGGAATGGGCCACACAAAATGCTGTGCACACAGTTGTACTGAGTGCAGAGATGAAGCAGCAGGAATGGGCAACCCAAGAAATCAGGGCTGCGGGGCATACTTGTTAGTCCTACACCATCAACTACGCCAACATGCATCTTTCAGATGTATGTCTCTACAATTTTTGGTTCTGCTCTCAGGCGCTTAAAGCCTGCCACCTACACCAAACTATGCACCCAAATTGATAAGGGGTATGAGCTTTTCTCTTCTGTGTCCATCCAGGACTTATTTGATCTCATCATCTTCTATGAAAGTGATAGTGATAAGTCCAGAAAAGACCCCTGCCTCCCCCCACACCAGTCCATCCGTTTTGTCAAGCCAGTATATGTGACAGAAGAAGAATTCAAGCAATTGAAGCAATCAGCTCTTTCTGCCCCTTCCCAGTCAACAAACCCTGCCTCCCCAACCCCCCCATCAAGCCACCTGCCTTGCAACCCTGACTCCCAAACCACCACCCATTCCCTCCCCACTATCTCTGATGAGCCCCTTTCACAGGCGCAGATGAAGGCAATGTTCATTCTGCCCATTCCATCCCCTTCCCATCCTTTGATTAGTAAATAAATCTTTTCTTTGTGACAACTTATTAAAATTGATATCTCTCTTTCAATTCATAATTAATAATATTCTCTTTTTACATGATCAACATTTCCCATAATTAATACACTGTTGTACATTTTACAAATAGCTTAAAATTATGAGCATACATATTTTTCATCATCATTAATAAATTAAAGACAATAAACGTAAATATTGCATTAGAATATTGAAATTAGACATCAACTCTTGATATTTTGATATTATGTGCATAACTCAATGCCTTTTGTT
This sequence comes from Entomophthora muscae, assembly GCA_014839935.2. Taxonomy (NCBI): domain Eukaryota; kingdom Fungi; phylum Entomophthoromycota; class Entomophthoromycetes; order Entomophthorales; family Entomophthoraceae; genus Entomophthora; species Entomophthora muscae. The sequence continues at coordinate 138,337 of QTSX02003603.1, forward strand.
TAATAAATGTCACTGTAAACTAGGCCTTTTTTCATTATAATTTATCTAAATGGACTGTGTTTATATTAGAGAGCCATTAACGCTTAGTACAAATATTGATATATAGTGGATTTTACAGCCTGTATATTTACCTATCGGTAATAATTCTGTCAACTTTTTAGTTGGATTTTGCAAGATAATAATAATGTAATATGTTAATAGAATACTGTTTATTGTCATTAATTGGCTGATTTTCTTTGCTGTGGTGATTGTGCATTTTCTGATATTTACGCACTAGTATCCAATTGGTTGGTTTCATATCTGATTGCACAGGCAATAGGAAATCAAGCCGCCACCCCAAGACCGGATGTGGTTGGGGTGGCGGCTTGATTTCCTATTGCCTGTGCAATTGGATATGAAACAAACCAATTGGATACTAGTGCGTAAATATCAGAAAATGCACAATCACCACAGCAAAGAAAATCAGCCAATTAATGACAATAAACAGTATTCTATTAGCACATTACATTATTATTACCTTGCAAAATCCAACTAAAAAATTTATAGAATTATTACCAATAGGTAAATATACAAGCTGTAAAATACACTATGTATCAATATTTGTACTAAGCGTTAATGGCTCTCTAATATAAACACAGTCAATTTATTTTAAATTATAATAAAAACCACATTTACAATGAATTTTATAAAAAAATGCATTGAGTTATGCACATAATATCAAAATACCAAGAGTTGATGTCTAATTGCAATATTCTAATGCAATATTTACGTTAATTGTCTTTGATTTATTAATGATGATGAAAAATATGTATGCGTTGAAGATAGTACTATAAAAACCAGTTTTTTGATGGAATTCAAACAAAATGTCAACTATCTATAACTTGATAAACAAATTAGAAGTACACCTGCAAAAGGTTGTTGAAATGGAAAAAAATATCAGTGAAATAGTGACAGAAAAGCTGGGTAACAAGGGCCAGCCACTAATCCAGTCAAAAGAAGATTCTATGAACAAACTAGGAAATATTATAGACAAAAAGAATAAAGAAGCATTACTAAATCTCTAGGGAACAATTCTATCAAGTCTGAAGTTCAATAATGTGGTCTACAATTTATGGGAGTTCTAGCAGGGGGGCAAAGAAAATAATAAGATCAAACTAATTGAAGGAAATGAAGTTCCAAAGGAAATTAACACCAATGAAGAGGAAAATAATCAAATGGAAAAAGACAAAAACAAAACACAAGCAAGAAGCAGGAGGGCTTCACAAAATACAGAAACTTTATCAAATGAAAATCAAGAGAAAGCACAAGTTGCAAGAAAAATAAGAAAAATTAAGCCCAGGAAAATTAATGAAGAGCAGCCAACGCTAATGAAGTCCTCCAAAGTGGCGCCTGTGGCTGAGGGGGCCACAGGGGAAACAATTAGTAAGTCTTTTTATGTTTTACTTATATTTATTTTAGTCATCACCAGGAATGGGGATGAGGTCGCAGAAGTGGCAGCTTATACGCCAAGTTTGTTTTACAGAGGTTACCAGTCACTGGTAGACCCTGTAAAACAAATAAATAAAAACCAAATAAATAAAATAGAATAACAGAATATGCATAATTTTTCAAGTAGTGAAGCTAAAAATAGGGAATATTCACCACCTGTGGGGTGCTCGCCGTGGTTGAGGGAAGCATATGAAATAGGATCAAGTATCAACTTCAAATAAATGAATGAAATTTGTGGGGATATCAAACTAAACTTTGATGAATATATATACAAAAGCCTTCAAAGATTCCCTTTCACAAACATCAACAAACACAAAAAGAATTTAATAAAAACTGACTTTCAAATTGGAACTGAATATTTGAAAACTGCAATTTTTAATGAAGTATTTAAGGCACTGTCAAATAAAGTTAGGGATGCAGTCCTCATGAATAATTTTAAACCTTTATTTATTTTGTTTGCTGAGGCCTGGGGGGCTGATTCAAGTCAAAGCCCCCTGGAACCCTCTTCAAGTTCAACTAAACATCCTGTATCAATAGGTTAGTTCAAACATTCAAAAAATTATGCATGTTCTTGGAAAAGTATTCCTTGCAAAGAATCCACATTGCAGTATACCTGGGAATCCTCCTTCACTGCATATTAAAAACCAACATCAAAAAGTTAGAGGATGTACCTATTCAAATGGATATTTGTCGTGTAGTCCTCAACTTCCAGAAGACACCATAGGGATATAGGATAGTCAAGCACATCCTGTATGACTCATTTGCATTGGCAACATTATACAGGTACTATGTGCCCCCTGAAAAAAACCTATTGATTGATTCACTCACCTGCCTTGTTTTTATCAAACAATCAATAACCACCAGGTTACAGGGCGCCACCCCTCTGGCAATCACATCCAGGGTTGTCCACCACGTACAGAAGGGTATGTGGATCCAATTAGCCGCTTTAGCCAAAAATTTAATTTTGGGGTATAATTTCCCAGAATAATTGCATTCCCTTTGCAATTACCATCCCCCCAATAAATATTTTCCCCTTGCAAATTAAATTTTATTTTAACTTTTAACTTTTTATATTTTAATACTAAAATTTTAAGATTAAACTATGCAATACAGTAGTTTTAAAAGCTATGGCAACAACCAAAAATACCTCAGATTTAAACAAAATGATTTCAGGTTTAAACAAAATCAAACTCTCATGTTAAAATATACACTCTGTTAACAGTGTTTATTGGCGTTAATGGGCAAAATGAGTCAACACAGCAACAAAGGGCTCACGCGCAAAGCAAAACCATTCAAAATACAATCCAAAATACATTGATTCACAAACAAAATGATTTGAGTTGACTTTTGGTGTACATATGTTTACTATGTGAATTGGTGACAAAATACACCCAAGCAAGGTGTGTCAAAACTCAAACCAAAACCAAAACACAATAGCAACTCATTATGTAAACAAAATCACTCACGCAATGTGTGCAATGGATTGTAATCATGAATGATACCAAGGTATCTAAAATAAGATACAAGATCTGAAACATAAATTTTAAAAATATTGTGTTGGGTATTTAAATATGGTGTAAAATATGTGAATATGGGTGGAAATTATTTTGGCTATTCTAAAATGGGCGTTGTAAAACCAAAAACAACTAATTAAGAAATAAAAAATCTATAATTGGGATATCAGGTGGGAAAAACTCTAATTAAATATCCATATTCAGATAAAAGCAAAAAATAAAATTAGGGAGTAACTTAATTGAAATTTATTTAATATTTTATTAAATTTTAAAATGAAAGGAACACAACAACAGAGTACCAATACAGCTGTTGTGCGCCGCAGTTGTGGTTGCCCCTGCGGGTCAAAGAATAGAGTTAGTGCAACCCAAGTGCCTACTCAAGGAGGAGACAGGAGAGGAGAGTTCCATAGTGACGCTGCAATGACACAGCTGGTTCAAGGAGCACAAGCTGCTAGGGTGTGGAGCATCAACCCTTGAGTCCCAAAGCTGACCCAGAAGCTCACCAAGGTCACCACTACAAAGTAAGTTAGAAACAAGGAGGTAGAACTTACTTTGTATGTGTTTGACGTTGTGTACTGGCAAGAGTCAGTCCCAGCAGCCATGCTGGAGAAGGTGAAGCCTGTACTTGATACTAGCTACAAGCCCTACGTCAGTGATGGCAATCAGGAAGAGGACAAGAAGCCTGAGTTCTATCAGACTGATGAGGGACAGCTGGTGTTAAAAAATGTTACAGCCTTCTATACCAAGGTACCTATGCCCTGTGTTGTGCCCAATGCTAACAAGTCAATCCCCACTGCTAAAAAGCCTGCTCAGAAGCGCATCCCTGACATCAAACGCATCATCCTGCTTAAGCTAATGTGGGAATTGGGTGATTACAAGGCGGCCACAGCCCTTGTTGGAGTGGATCCCAAGTACACCAGCAAGACCTTCCAAAAATTCATCAATACTGGTCATGTCCTTGCCGCTGAGAAATCCTTGCGTGTTTCTACCATGCTCACCAAGGAGCACAGATGGGCAATCCTCCAGTGGATCACCCGGGACTGCCATCTTGAACTGGCAAATATACAGGCCATGGTCAAATCTGCTTTTGGGATTGAGGCCTTGATTTCCTTTTACTACCATCTGGTGAAGGGAATGTGATTTCTTGGAAAAAGCTTGGGGTATCTCCCTATAACAGAAACAGCCCAGCCAATGTTGAGACCCGGAAAAAATATGCAGAGACGTACACTGCCCTCAAAGCCAAGGAGACAGTAAAATTTTACTATATTGACAAATTGGCATTTGCCTCATTGATGCACAATGGGTATGGCTATGTCCCCAAAGGCTCCTATGACAGGATGGCTTGGCGTGCTGCAGTCTGCGCCACAGCCTACTCAATGGTGGCTCTCCTCAGTCCAAAGGGGGTCAGGCTCCACTAAATGATATTGGGTTCACATAACAGCAGGACCTTTCTTTCATTTCTCTGATTGGTCCAGGAGCACCTGAGGTGCATGAGCCCTGGCTTCACTAATGTCATTGTGTTGAACAATGTTGGTCTCCACAAAGTGGCTGACATTCTTGAAGAATTTCCATCAATTGATACCAGCATTGCTGTGGGCCCCCAGCAATTGGCCACGGCAAATTTAAGCCTTCTTTTCCTCCCAGCCTATTGCCCTTCCTAAATCCCATCAAGGAAGTCTTTGGGTGGCTCAAGCAAATTGTCAAGAGAGGAACCCCAACTGGGACCAAGGACCTCTTTAATTTGCTGCAGGCCAGGATCCACACCTCCCAGCTGAGACTGTGGCCAAATTCTATGGCCACGCTGATCTGTTCATCCCTGCATGCCTAGCCAAAGAGCTGATCAATTAAAGGCTTAGTGTGTCCAATTTTTTATATTCTCTTATTTACTATTCAAGATTTATTGATTATCATTTTATATTTAGAAGCTTCCAAGCCCGTGATCACATTCAGCTGGACCATCAATGAGGGTTTGTAATTTATTTAATTTATACTAGCTTAGTTTATTATGGCATCTGAGATAATCCCAAACGCTTGATACTGGATTACGCAAATAGATTTATACCACTTTTTCAAATGAATATAAAATAGTCTTATAAAAATTAAACGTAAAATGTACAAATTGGAATATATTTTATTAACGTATTATTTTAAGCTTTTATGAAACCTGTTTCCGCAATATATTTTGCAAAACTGGTTTGCTGAAATAAGAATTAGAAAATTTTATTATAATAAAAATAATATGAATTGAAATGAAATTTATTAGAAGAGAGGATTTATTGCGCAGGCCTTTAGTGAGTTCTTTGGTATATTCCAACCCTGCAATGGAGGTGGCGCACAACCTCCACTGCCACACCGTAGACAGTGGATACACCCTTATTAAAAAAACTCCCTCCTTCTGGTGAAGGGGAGTAGGGTAAGGTGTGAACTGAGGAGCAGCTTTTGAGGCGGGCTGCAAACCTGTAAATCCCTGCCAGGACCAGGACGTGTTGGATTACATGGTCCACCAAGTCATATCCAGGGGGACCTTCTTCCCGTCAAGTGCAAGCCAGGCCTTGTCAATTCCCAGAAGGACCCTGTCTAGATCCTCTACGCTGGGGCTCATCCCAAAGAAGAAAAGATATCCAAGGTAAACCACCAAGTGTAGCCTTTGCCCAGCAAAGGCTTCCATGAACTCACATAATTTATTTTAGACTGTGCTGATCTTCTTGTTGTGCCTGGTCATTGCAAAGATAAGATCCATTGCCAAGGGGAGCCCTGTCTCATCTGCACTCCAGGCTAGCCCAAATTCTGCAAGGAGGATCTTATTTTTCTTGACAGCTGTTGCGTCTGCAACAGCCAATTTCCCCACCGCGCGCCCTTGGTTGTCCAGAAGGTAAGATAGGGTATGCTCCAACAGAAAGCAGCAGCAAGCAGCTGCGTGAGCCTGGCCCATCTCCGGTACATTCTTGAATGGGAGCGTTGCCAGGACGTCCCAAACAAGCTCAATGGAGTTTAAACAGTAAACTCCACAGAGGTTAACCAGGTCCAGGCAGACCAGTTGGGCATCCTTGTAGGCAGTAACTGCCCACTTGGATGCCCCCTCTCCATGTGTCAGCCCAGCCAATGCCTCCCTGGATATAGGAAAGGACCCGTGGATCCAGTCCTCCAGCTCCTGCACAACAGGGGGGGCAGATACAACTGCTTGGCCACATGAGTGGCATAATTTGCATAAAAGTGGCCAGGACAAAGGGGACCAGGACTTGGCAGAGTTTGCTGTCTACGTTTTCTAAGAAAAAAAGGTAAGTATTTTGAAAACTTATTAATTTTGTTTTTTAGACTAACTTGTGTTTCTTCCTTGCCTGCAGCCTTGGCCAGCTTGGCCATTTTTGGCACAAGCAATTGTGCTGGCAATTTGGTATCCTCTGCCCTGGTACGCTTTGCGGGTTTGAGATGTTCATACATCTCCAGGTTGTCAACCCAAACAGACAGCACAGAAAGATTGTACGCCTTAAACTGGAGGCCCTCAACCACTGTCTTCTGGATGTTGAGAAGACGCTCAATGGTCTTCTCTGGGGTGTCTGGCATTTTTTTCATCAGTGCCTTTGCGGAAACCTTATCAATTTTGTCCCCAGTGAGGACAGCAGAATTAACTTTGGCTTTGACCTTGCAGTTGATGTCCTTAATTTTGGCAATTGCCAATTTGAGGTCTTTGAGTAGTTTTTTGAGTTCTCTCATTTGATTTTTTTACTAACCTTTCCAAATGTTTTTATAGCTTTTTCACCAATAAATTCTATATTATTTTGATACTGTTGCTCTTTGTTTATTCCTTTTTGTTTTCCCATCTACTACATTACCCTATTTTTTATCCATTGTGTATATGTTTTATGCTCAACTCAATATGTGTTGTTTGCTTTGTGTTGGCATTGTTTCCTTTATTACCATATTATTTTTGGTGCTTGGCATAGCCCCTTGTGAAAATATTAACAACAATTTGGTGATAAGCTAAATTTGAATTAGAAAATTATAGTGTTAACTGTTTTTAGATAAAGTTGTTACTGATCTGAATTCAAAACCTTAATGATAAAATTTAAGCCAATCAGGAGCCAAGTGATAAAGTGATTGTTGTGACATAAAGGGTCATTCAATAATTCTTTGATGCATGTGCACTAATTAATATGATTGGCTGGATATTTTGCCATTGTACAACATTGCCGCTGTGGTGAGTTGTTGATGGACTAGTGCTAACCCAGTAGCTGATTGGGCACTAGTCCATCAACAACTTGCCACAGCAGCAATGTCATACAATGGCAAAATATCCAGCCAATCATACTAATTAGCGCACATGCATCAAAGAATTATTGAATGACCCTTTATGTCACAACAATCACTTTATCATTTGGCTCCTGATTGGCTTAAAGTTTATCATTAAGGTTTTGAATTCAGATCAGTAACAACTTTATCTAAAAACAGTTAACACTATAATTTTCTAATTCAAATTTAGCTGATCACCAAATCATTGCTAATATTTTCATAAAGGGTGTGTTTAAGTGCTAAAAATAACTGTTCTGGATCTAGATACACAATATAGTAAATATATGATTTTATAGAAATAAGCTAAATATAAAGAATAAAACCAACTATAAACAAAGAGAACATGAACAATCCAAATTCAAAAAAAAGATAATATAAATAGAAAATGTTTGGTGACAGGGGTTTATTGGGGCAGGGGAGAGTGATTCCTAGGAGGCAAAATGACACGGGAAGGAAGACGTAGAGGCGGTGCTGGCCTGGGGGGTCTGGGATTGGGTGGGTTGGGCTTGCAGGTGAGGGGTGTTGGTGGCGGGGGTGGAGGCCAAAGGATTACATGTGATGGCCGCCATATACTGCTTGTTGTATTCCTCATCAGTCATTGGCTGGATGGGCTGGTAGGTGGTAGTGGCCCAAGGTGGAAGGCGCTTATCCTTACGTTACTGGTTGCCCATGTTCAAATGGAAAACCATTTGCACAAACAAGTCAGCCACTATCAGGGACCCAACCAGCAGGTGTTCCTGAGAACTTGCGGGCAGATGGCCCGCGGGCCCAGCAGGGAGAGCCCACCACAAGACTGGGGCTAACTTTACAATATAAGATAACAATTTTCCAAGGACTTCCCAAGGTCCTCTTATAGACACCATAGAATCAATCAGTCCAGTGAGATTGATATACATCACCCCAAATATCTGGGTGGAAGTGGATTCATTAGTGGCAACAGATTCTTGCAGGCGGTTGGGCCGCGGGGTGAGGGGCAGTGTCAAGGGACCCAAATATGCAGGCAGGAAGTTATACTTGTTGCAGAATAACAGAGGGGGCCAGATAACTTTGATACCTTCTCTGTAAAGGACTTCTGTCTCTCTAGTTCTAGCTCCAGGGTCGTGGATTAGAATTTCCTCCAGAGTAAACTCTGAATATGCTGGGTTGGGTGGGTACTCAATGAAATGTACTGGGCCAAAGGGAGATCCTGGTGGACGGTAAAGGTTGGGCATCTGGTCCGCAGTTTCTTGGGGTAGGTGAGCGTGGGGTGTGGAACTGTGCAATGTAGGTTGTAAATGAAGTAGAACTAATAACAAAAAAGGTATGATCTGGTTGAACCAAAGGTTCATGTCAATTTATTGCTAGAATGAATAATGGGCATCTTCCTGGCAGTCCAGGGTATAAGTATGCCCATCTGTCATGGGAAAACTTTTATGAATTTCTTTGGCCAGGGTGTTACCATTTACCAGATTATTCCAGTCCTTGGTAGCATCCATTGCGGGAGTTATTTCATTGGCTGGTTTGAACTGAGAATAATCAAGTTTCTTTATTGGTTTGTGGGATTGGTCATCTCTGGGTGGCCTGTGTTCTATAGGAAGTTTCTTTGTTTACCCTTCTGTGGTGGCCCAAGTTATTTTGGGGTCTATGGCTAGGCCCGCCTGCTGATTGGTTGAGTTAACAGGAACCTTCAATGTGGGGAGCTTTAATGTGGGTGATTTTGACTCATCAAGCCTTAGAGGATTTCCCAAAGTCAAATCCTGCTCTGGTTCAAGCCCAAAAATCTGCGGGTGGCCAGGCGGCTGGTCCTGTGGGCTGGAGGCCCACCAGGTGTCAGGGTTTGAATCCTGTAGTTGAGGCTTTCCAGTAAGTATGGTCAATAGGAGTTTGTCACTTGTGACATCATCCCCTTCTCTCCTGTTGCCCTCCTCCTTCCTGGCTCTCTTGTCCAAGTATTGCTGTATGGCTCCATGTGTGTTAGGCAGGTTGGAGACCGGTTCCCAGGTGCTTTCTTTGGGAGAATAACCTACCCATTTGACGTAGTACTGTGGGGTCTTGTAGTAGAGGCAGTGTTCATGGATGTACTCTACTTTGTATTTGGTTGAGCGTCTCTCCTGGATGGGTGGAGGGTTGGTCTTGATCTTCTGGTGGGGGAGGGAGGTTCCTTCTTTCTTGAATAGCAGTGATTGGTGGAAGACATTGTGGATTTTCCAAGTAGGTGGCAGCTCTAGTTTGTATGCCACTTCTCCTATTTTCTTTATGTCTTGTAAGGGCCACAGCTGCGGTAGGCTAGCTTCCTACTGGGTACGTGTAGGGGAACGTTTTGTGAGTTGAGGTAAACTTTGTTGCCTATTTCCAGAGGTTTCCCAGGGATTATTTTCTTGTCAGCAAACACTTTGTAGATCTTAATGGCGCGGGTCAAGTTCCTTAGACAGGTTTCCTGGGTGGTATGTATTTGTTCAATCCAAGTTTTTCCTGCTGTATTCTGTTCTTTGCTGCCAATGCTAGGGTCCCATAATGGATTGAACCCATATTTGGTCTTGAACATAGACATCCCAGTAGAGGTGTGGTCTTTACTATTGTATGCAAGTAGGGCCATGGGAAGCATGTTGGCCCAATTGTCCTGGTAGGTGTTGGCATAGCATTGGAGGTATTGTTCCAGGATTTGGTTGACCTGTTTAGTTTGTCCATCTGTCTGCAGGTGGTAGGAGGTTGACACACAACGTTTTATTCCAGGGTCCTTCATCACTTGGGTCCAGTAGTGGGAAGTAAACTAGGGTCCTCTATCAGTGATGGTTTCTTCTGGAGTGCTGTGTTGTGTCAAGATGCAGTTGTGGAAGTGTCTGGAGGTCTCAGCTGCTGTGCAGTGGGTAGTGGTTGGGAGAAAAAAGGCCATTTTTGTGGAATGGTTGCCCATGACCAGGATTGCGTCAAAGAATTTCAAAGGGGGAGCTCTACTATGTATTCCATTGACACTGACTTCCAGGGGCCAGCAGGGATGTCCAGAGGTCTCATTAATTCTTCTGGCTTAGATCAATGTGTCTTGGTTCTTCTGCAGGTTTCACAACCATTGATGTAGGCAGCTACTTCTTTGTTCATACCCGGCCATGCGTAGTTTGGCTGGATACTTGAGAGGGATTTGTGTCTACCTGGGTGGCCGGCCATCTCTGAATCATGGTGGTCAATCAATACGTTTGTTTGAGTTGGGCCTTCAGGTACATAGATCCTGTTGTGGAGCAGCAGCTTAACACCTTTGTCAGGGACCCACTTGGTAGGAAACAAGCTCCCTAGCTGATGGGCCAAAGCCCCTAAATTCAAACCTGCTATTACCAAGCCAATAGGAACTGTGACCATTGCAAGATGTCCTAGGTGCCCTAGGTAAGCAAATCTTCTAAAAATAGAACTGAAACAACCAAGTAGATAGTAGCCCACCAAATATGTCAAGAGGTAAAAGGAGATGTAAGGTCTAACCAGAGTAGGTTCAGTAGGTGGTGTAGTAAACAAACAACCATAGTGGAATTTACGTTCCCAATGTCCATAAGGGTATTTAAACCATCCATGGGCAAGAGATTCCTTTTGGTGGGCGTCATCTGGAGAAGAGTTGTACCAGTCAGTTTTAGGTGTTGGGTTTTCCAAGGCTGATACCACTTGCATGAAGTAAGCTATAAACCAGGATAGGAATAGAATTCCTCTCGTGGCTTCAAAAATGTGTTTATCAGAAAATGAAGGAGTAGTAAGGTGTAGGATAAATCTTTATTGTTGGAACAAGTAATAATAGTAAGTTTGGCTCACTTAAATAACTTCAAAGTTGAGACTGGAGCAAAATAAGAGGATCATTGGAAATGAGAGGATTTTCTAGGGAATTTCATTGATTTCAAGACTGAAATTAATACCTGTTTCAAATGTACATCAATCACTGACAGGATACTATATAAAATTATATAGTTGGACAAGTAACATGCAGGAACAGCCACAAGTTGAGATACAATTAAGCGGTAGATAATGGATTTAAGAGGGCAGATCAAGTACAGTGCTTGACACCAAAGTATTAAAAGTGGGTTCAAGAGCAAAAACCAAGATAGCTGCAGCCAATCATTGTTTGAGCGGTAAGTGACGTCTCTAGGTGGCTTATTAACGTTTATGGAAGCAAAGCAAAAGTCAGAAATCATTGGTGAATGAATAAATTTGTTATAAATAGGTAATGTAACTCAAACCATCTTCATTGAACTAACCGTTGCATTGTCCTTGTGGTTCTGGGTTTGATCCCTGTCTGGTTTAACCCCAGCACTATACTTAATGTCAAATAATTGATTAAAGGATTTCTTTGTTTTGGTGTTTGTTACAAAGTTCCCTATACCATTAATGTAGTCAGGGGAAAATTCCCTGAAAACCTTTCAGGGACTATCCTTTCTTTGAGTGATGGCAATCCAGGTCCTTTGTCAGGGCTTTTGACTAGCCCGGTTGAGTAGGTGTCCTGTTTCTGGGCTTTTATCACATTGAGTTTGCTGGCAGCAATCTTTAAGTACTTCATTTGTATCCCTAGGCTGACAGGGTCTAGTAGTGTGTGGGTGTTGCAGTCCTTGATTTCTGTAGAGGAGGGGGTCAGGTCAACTCTCCTGCTCAAGGCGTCTGGTACCACTTTAACCTTTCCTGGCTTGTATTCTATGGTCAAGGTGTAGTCAGCTAGTTCCAAGGCCCATCTTGCTTGTTGTTGGTCCATCTGGTTTGGTTTGAAGAAGTAGACTAAGTTCTTGTGGTCTGTCAGAACTTTTACCAGATGTTCAGCACCGCGCAAATACCTGCGCCAGTGCTTCAATGTCTTTATTATAGCTAAAATCTCCTTGTCATATATTGGGTAGTTTCCTTCAGCTGGTAGCATCTTCTTGGAGTAATATGCTACAGGATGTAGCATACCATTCCTTCCTTCCTGAAGAAGGACCTCACCCACCGCAAATTTGGACGCATCTGTCTTCAGCACAAAAGGTCTAGCAGAGTCAGGCATGGCAAGGACCGGGGCAGATGTGAAGGCTTCCTTCAGGGTCACAAACGCAGAGGTGCACTTTTCAGTCCAGAAAAATCGACCTTGTCAGAGTAGAGACAGGTCAGGGGCAATGTAATCTGAGAAAAATTTTGGATGAAATCCCTGCAATAATTTACCAGGCCCAAAAAGCTTCTCATGTCTTTTCTGCATTTGGGTACTGGCCAGGCTGTTACAGCTTCCACTTTGTCCTGTGCCATGGAAACCCCCGCCAGTCTTCACCACATATCCCAGAAATTTGACTTCAGACTGAAAGAATTCACATTTCTTCAGCTTGGTGTGTAGGTTGGCCTGCAAGAGTTTCTCCAGTATTTGGTCAGGGTGTTGGAGGTGTTCCTCATGTGACTTGCTGTATATGAGGATGTCATCCAGATATGCCACGCAGAACTGGTCAAGGTACTTGTCAAGGACAGAGTTGATCATCCTTTGGAAAGTGCTGGTGGCATTACACAAGCCAAACAGCATGATCAAGTACTCGTACAAACCATATCTAGTTTTGAAGGCCTTCTTGTATTTGTCCCCTTCCTTGATTCTGATCTGTTTGAAAGTGTCTCTCAGGTCAATTTTTGAGTACACCTGGGCTCCCATTAATACGCTACAAAGGTCATCAGCGTTGGAGATGGGATAGCAGTTTCTTACAGTGATGTTGTTCAGTTTCTGGTAGTTTATGCAGGGACACATCCTGTCATCTTTCTTCCCTAAAAACAGCATGGGCAACAAGCAAGGGCTTTTTGACACCCAGATGAACCCTTTTTTGTCATGTACTCCAGGTATGTCTTCAGTGCTGCTTGTTTGCAGTGATTTCAGCTGTATATGGGGCCGTGGTGTGGTTGGGTTCTAGGTAAAAGGTCAATGATGTGGTCGTAGATTGAGTGACTGGGGAGCTGGGTTGCTGCTTCCTCACTAAAGACGTGGCTCCACTTCTCCAAGGGGACAGGTAGGCTTCCCACACTGGGTTCCATTCTCAGGGTCAGGAGTGTGTTGGGTTCCTTACTGGTTGGGACCAACTGGAACAGCACCACATCAAACAAATTGTCTCCCTTAAAGGCAACTGTTTGATTACAGAAGTTCAGAATGGCGCCATGTCTTTGGGACCAGTAGTCCCCTAGGATCAGGGGGTGGGGAAGTCCTTTCAGGATGATGGGAAACGCTGGGTACAAGTTCCGCCCAATTTTCAGGGGAAATTCAGTTGCACACCTGAAACCCAAGTTGTGGGAGCTGCTTCCCATGATTACTTTGACGCTTTTGTTGGTGGTCTTCAGTCCAAGGTCCTTGGCAAGGGTGGCATTGATAAAACTCTCCTCTTCTCTGGTATCAATGAAAGCTCCAACAGTCTTGGATGTTGTGGATGTTTTTTTTTTTGACTTGATAAATTTGTAAGATTGAGTAGAGGTGTTTATTTGCGCCAAGGAAACTGATGAGTTAATATTCTTGGGGCAAGCCTTGGTGAGGTGCCCAAGTTCATGGTAATAGAAACACAAGCCTTTGCAGTAGTGGTGCTGTAGTTCATTGGGGAACATCCCTGGTCTGCTGGGCGTTGGAGCTTGGTTTGCGCGCTGGGTGGAAGAGGGGGTGCCTTCTTGGTTGAGGCTCAACCCTCTGCACAAGAGGAGTAATTTGTCCAGGCCAAGTGTAGGAGGTGGTGCTTGAGGAGCTCCTTCAGGGCAGGGCAGGCTCCTCAGCGGTAGTAGATGGCCAATAGCTTGTCCTCAAGTTGGGTTCTGGCTTTTAGTTTAAGGAATTTGTCAATATATGGCTGAATGGGTCAGGAGCCTTGGCGGATTTCTAGCAAGGATTTCAGGGCGTAGTATCTGGTGTTGCAATCCTCCCCAGTTGCCATTAACTCAGCCTCAAACTTACCATAGTCCAAACAGAATTCTACATTTTCTGCTGTGGTTTTCCCAAACCAGTCCAGGGCATTGCCGGAGAGCATGGAGGCTACCCCAAGGACTTTCTTGGTGTCATTGGAATATGAGTTTGTGTTGGCTTGAAAATGGAGGCAGAAGACTGGCATTGCTCTTCTGGCTTCTTCTAGGGTGAGCTTCCCCATCTGGGGCATGTCTACTCTGGTTGTGGTCTGGTTTACTATGACGTTCTGCACCTGCAAGTTTGGGGTCTTGGTCTTCTCATTGCCAAGCAGGGCATCTTTCTGTTCAGGGCTGGTTTGGTGTCAGGTCTCTGAGGTGATCAAGTTGGTAGCTAACTTGTACGTATAGTAATCTGAAATCAATAAAAGTAGCATAAAAGATGCCCCAAGAGTTAACAACATCTTGGTGCCCAGGTTACTGTGTTTGCGGTAGATTACTATAATGTCAGGGATCCAACCAGCAAGGTGTTCCTGAGAGCTTGCAGGCAGACAGCCTGCAGGCCCAGCAGGGAGAGCCCACCACAAGATTGGGGCTAACTGTCATGGCCTGGGTGACTCCCAGGGGAACCTTCAGTTGAGGGGAAGGGTCAATCCTGGAAGGCCCAGTAGAGGACAGGGGCCATCCACATCACATAATTGGCAGCAGTAGCCCAAGAACAACACACTCCCATGAGGGGTATCACTTTCTCAGTGAACCCCAGCATGGTCAAATAGGCAAATCCAAGATTACTGTAGTCATAAGATGAAGCAGAAGGAATGAGAGGAAGTTCTCCTGTGGCAGCGCTCATAGTCAGGCTTGGCTGGCAAGTTGTTAGAGCAGAAGAACACCAGGAAAAGAGGGGCGTGGTGCAGAAGCAGGAATTAATTCCTGGTCCGGCACTCTAGGAGATGGGGTAAAGGCTGGCAGTGGTTGGTTGGAGGCAGCTAGAAGTTGCTCCGCTTCCCAGCGCTGGCGTTGGTACTGGAGGTACTCTCTGTTTGAAAGCACCAGCAGTATAAAATTTGTAATAATGTAATAAACCCTTGCAAAGTATAAATGCTCAGTGTGCATTAACCAACAAAGTTTATTAGATGAAGATGTCAACAAAGAAAAGGAATGCCAGTGTTCCCAGCTATATCCTACTTGGAAACTGCAATTGGACTTACTGGCAACTTCTTATAGGTTGTCAATGGTCTATTCTCAAGCTGGGCCCCATTGGTGACTCATGATTTGTCAGTTAGATGGATCCTTTCATTATTTTTGCCCTGGGGAAGCTGGTAGGGGAATTTTGGGCCATTTGCAACCCAAGTCCCCAATTCTGGGTTTCAGAGGGTGTGGGCCAATTAAAATCTTTTTTGCTAGGCTTTAGGACGGTTTCCAATTGCCCCCAGGCTTGGCCTTGACCAGAGTTCAATTCCCCACTTGGAATTAAAGTTTTCTTTGGTTAAATCTGCGTAATCAACAACGCAATCAATTGGTTGCGTGATTGCTCAATTGCAGGCATTGAAACTATGTAACATAGGGTTTTGTCTGGCCCATTCTGGGCCCTGACACTAACTTTACAATATAAGATAACAATTTTCCAAGGAATGACCAAGGTCCTCTTACTGGCACCATAGAATCAATCAGTCTGGTGAGGGTGATATACATCACCCCAAATATCTGGATGGAAGTGGATTCATTAGGGGCAACAGATTCTTGTGGGCGGTTGGGCTGCAGGGTGAGGGGGGGTGTCATTGGAACCAAATATGCGGGCAGGAAGTTATACTTGTTGCAGAATAACAGAGGGGGCTGGATAATTTTGGTACCTTCTCTGTAAAGGACTTTTGTCTCTCTAGTTCTAGCTTCAGGGTCGTGGATTAGGATTTCCTCTAGAGTAAACTCTGAATATGCCAGGTTGGGTGGGTATTTGGTGAAATGTACTGGGCCAAAGAGAGATCCTGGTGGACAGTAAAGGTCAGGCAGCTGGTCCACAGTTTCTTGGGGTAGGTGAGCATGGGGTGCAAAACCGCAAGATGTAGGCTATAAATGAAGTAAAACTAATAACAAATAAGGTATGATCTGGTTGAACCAAAGGTTCATGTCACTTTATTGCTAGAATGGATAATGGGCATCTTCCTGGCGGTCCAGGGTATAAGTATGCCCATCTGTCATGGTAAAACTTTCACAAATTTCTTTGGCCAGGGTGTTACCATTTACCAGATTATTCCAGTCCTTGGTGGCATCCATTGCAGGAGTTATTTCATTGGCTGCTAAAACTGAGAAGGCTTGAATTCCCTAGTCGGGTTGTGGGATTAGTTGTCTCTGGGTGGCCCTTGTTCTATGGGAAGGTTCTCTGTTTCCCCTTCCGCGTGGGCCTGAGTTATTTTGGGATCTGTGGCTGGACCTGCCTGCTGATTGGTTGAGTTAACAGGAACCTTTAGCATGGGAAGTGTCAATGTAGATGAATTTGATTCATCAAGATTAAAAGGATTTCCCAAAGTTGAATCCTGCTCTGGTTCAATACCAAAAAACTGTGGGCGGCTGGCCCTGCGGGCTGGCAGCCCACGGGATGTCAGGGTTCAAATCCCGTAGTTGAGGCTTTTTGATAAGCATAGTTGATAGGATATTGTCACTTGTGACATCCACCATCTGTCGGCCAAAGAGAATATTGTGGTCAAGGACCCCAAGATAGAGGTTGTTGAAAGCCTGAGGGCGGCGCTCCTGTAATGTGGATGCCATGTTGAAGAAGACAACATCAGCCAGATGGATGTCTGCATGGCCGGCAGGGTACACAGAGGCCTGATGCCCGTGTTACTGGATGGCCTCAAGGGCGGTGGAGCTACCCTCTGTCTGGTGGCTCAAGAAAACCTGGTACTTGGAATTTGAGCCATCCCAGGAGTTGATTAATCCACTGAGGATGTGGCTGTATGAGTAGCCATTGATGAAATCTGCGTTTGTCTGATAGTAGACAAAACCCTTGGCTGAAACAGCCAGAAATGCACCAATGAACGTCCCCTTCTTGACCTTCTTCCTTCCATTCTTGGTGGCAGCTTTTCCTTGCTCACCAAAATTGTCAAATGCAATTGATAACTTGAAGTACAAGAAAAACATGATGTCATCTGTTAGACTTGTCAAGCATCTGACCAGGGTTGATTTGATTGTGATATCATATGGGGAATCCTCAGCTCCATCCCATTAGTTGCCGGCAAAATTTGTAAGAACCCTAATTGAAGCCACCTTTCCGTGCATCCAGAGCTACACCATGCACTCAGACACCCATATGTTATGGTGCGCAAGTTGCTTCTGGACCTGGGTCAATGGAAGCTTGGGATCCCGCTGGAGGAGGTCAAGCATTATTGGGTATGCATCAGATATTTGTGACTTGGGGGCCTTCTTGGGCTTCTTGGCTGTCCTGATCAGATCCCCCCTGTTCATCAGGTTGTTGAATTCCTGCATGACAGTAGCTCAGGTAAATTGCAACTGGGCGGCAATCTGTTCCCAGGACAGACCCTGTAGATTCAGTGCCACAATTTCCTGAAGAATTTGGGCAGTGATGATTTGTTGCTTGGGGCGCTGGGCCAGGAGAGCTGAAGCCTGATTGGCTGTAGGGGGGCAAGTTGGCTGATGGCAGGACGTTGTTCTAAATCAAGATTGCCATCTTGATTGGTTGGTTGGTTGGCAGCTTGTGCAGGGGTGGGTATGGGAGCAGGGGCAGAGCTAGACACTATGTGACCACTAAACAAGTCAAAGCCATAGGGGTCAGTGGTCAGGTACAGGTCAGCTTCCTTGTTACCTGCCTCAAAGGCTTTGGTGTAAACAGGTGCCTCTGTGTTCTGATCCTCACCTCCATTGAAGCTGTCTTGGCTGCTGCTGGCTTGGCTGCTGGTGCCATCAGAGATATGGCTTGTAAAAATATTTGTAAAAAAAACCTAGGATAAAATCACTAAAAGAAGAAATTTTGAAATTTAATGATTTATTTTTATTGTAATCTTGAGTCCATATTTGGAATGTTTTCAAAACCATTCCATACAAATCAGGAGCCATGAAAATGGATAAAATGCCTCTGTTCCTAAATTGAATAGCTGTTGATTGGCTTTTAAACTGTTATTTTTCTATTTTAGGCTGCTCATACTACACATCTTGTGTGAGTTCATTTTGTTTTGTGCTTGTGCAATCTTGCTTCTAGATTGCTCAAGTTTTGTTTCACTTAAGTCCTTCTGTTGGTGCTTTATATGAATCCTGATTGGATTATAATATACTCCAGAACAGCATCCATCCATTTCACTTGTTGCGTCAGTTCATTTTGTTTGTGGTTTGAACTTCACCGCTTGATGTTTGATATAAATTTGTATAATGGGCAAGTGAAATTTTGTTTTTTTTGTTTGACAGTTCATTTATTAACTGAAAATATTTAAACTAATTGAATCCTGAATCTTGTGCAACTTGGATTCTGTTTAAATCTAAAATCATTTTTTTTAAATCTGAGGTATTTTTGGTTGTTGCCGTAGCTTTTAAAACTACTGTATTAAAATTTTGCTATAAAAATTTTAATATTACATATTTCAATATATATATTTTAGTATCTAAAAGTTAATATTAAATTTTTAATAATACATATTATAATACTAAAATTTTTAATATCAAATATTTCAATATTAAATAAATCACAATTTAATAAAAATAGTTAAATTTTGAATATTTAAACTTTAATATTTAAATTTTAAGATTTATAGTTATAATTTTACTTTTAATATTTTATTTTAATTTTAAATTATAACAGTAATATATATTAGGTTGATCATAATAAAGGGACAGTTTAATAATAAAATATGATTCATAAATTTGTTTATTTACTAGCGTGTTGAGTACGGGTTCATTCATTACATAAACAACCAACAAGAATTGAATTTATCCGCATCATGTGGCCTGCTCCACTTATATTCTAAACAAATGATTGTTTAGAACTCAAATTACCTCTCCTTTGTAATATGATTTGATAAACGTATTTGAAATACTTGACCTGCGTCCTAAGTACTAATTAGCAAGTAATATATGAAAATCATTGGTTTCCGTGTTGTGTGGCTATAGTGGCACTGAAATAACAAGGATCAGATGACAACCTGCAAGGTCTGATTTGTGGCTTAGAAAAGCCAAAGTACCATCAAGGATTCACAATTATTTAAATAAACTAATTTATTTCTATCTTTTTTAATTTATTTATTTTTTAGTGCAAAAGCCAATAATAATATTCAGTGCATTATAATAAAAATATATCCATCTTACCTAGTATAATTAATTTTACTTACCTTTTCTATGTATTCTTATATGTCTATAATACAATCAAACATCACATTATTATATATAAATAATAATTTTTGAGTCCTAATAAAAACAAACTAAATAAGAATAAATACAAATAAAACCCGGAGTGCCCATTTATCTGATTGGCTCAGAGGCCAGGGCTTTAGGGAGGAAGGATTCTGAGTGCTTGTAGAAAGCCGCCACCACATTGGGTGGCATTGTAAATTGGCTGATTTTGAGAATGTTGAAGAGATCCTTAGTGTCCTGAGGGAGGCCTTGTTTCACCTTATTCTTGATCTAACCAAACACCTCCTCAATTGAATTCAGGAATGGGGAATATGGCAGGAGGAAGAGAAGTCTCATTGGATAATTGGTAAGCTGGTGGCTGGAGGTGTGGCTGTTTTTGTCAATGGGAACTCAGACACAACCAGATCCACTTTGTGGAGCACAACATTATCAAGCACAACAATGTTGGTTGTGCTGCTGTAATTTATCTGAAGGTACTCCTTGATGGATTGGAGAAAATTGAAAAAGGTCCTGCTATTATGGGAACCCTTGATCATTTGGTATTGGTCCAACCTGCAAGGACCAAGAAGCGCAATCATTGAATAGATCTGGGAACAGACAGCTGCACAATGTGCTACACCGTTCTTGAACCCCTTCTTGACCCACCCATGCCTAGACCTGAGTGAGGAGGAAAATAACAATTTGTTGATATAGAAGAACTGGACATTCCCAGTCTCCTTTAGTGCCAGATATGTCTAGGCATAAATGTGTCAATCCTCAATGATCTTTTCACTGTTCCTATTATACGGCAAAACTCCCAGTACTTTCCAGGAGAAGCCCAAATTAACCATTGTTTTGTAGACAAGGGTTTTGGAAACAGAAAGCCCAAACTCTGTGGCAAGCATTGATTAACAGTAAGTGTGTCCAGGTGGCAATCCTTGGCTACCCACTACTTGATTGTATCAATGTGAATAGGCTGAAGGAGTTTGAGCTGTCTTTTTGCCTTGGTGGATTTGGCAATTTTCCCAGTAGTGCCATACTTGTTGTTGATGTTGGCAATTTATCTGGCCATGACACCAAATTGGGACGCAATATCACAAACCGCCATTCCCCCGTTCAAGCAGTTGAGGAGAGCTTCACGCTCACTATCTGTCAACCGACGCCGGCCCTTGGCAGGTACCACAGCATCCTGGCTACCAGGCTCAACACAGGGGACAGGGACCTTTGTGTAGAAGGTGGAATCACACTTGCTCACAGTGGTGCTGTCAATGGTTGAATACACAATAGGCATAGATGGTTCCTCAGTTGTGGCCAATGGCTGATAGGAGGTATCAAAAACATGGGGGAAGGAAGTAGCAACTCTTGGGTCAAGAGTGCAGGGCCGGGTGACAACTGGGTATATGGTAGAGGTGTAAGTAACCTCAGTGTTCCCGGTGACTCTGGTGTAGAAGACTTTTGTGGCAGGCCTTGAGAGTGGCTTCTGTCTGGGATTCAGGCTGGTTGATTGGGCTTGGGATGCGGGAGGTTGTTGGCTGGCGCTGACACCTTGGGAGGCCTGTGTATTGGCATGACTCCCCTTGAGTTGGGTTCTGGGTCTATTCTTGGACCCTCTGGGACGCTCTCGTGGACAGGCTGCCCCGCGGGCTGGTGCAGGAGTTGGTTGGGAATGCAATTGACAGTCCATAAAAATAAAATAAAAATATATATATTAGATTAAATATAATTTATTTGGATTTATTGGTTTAGTTGTGAGTAATTATTTTCTCTTGAGTTAGCCTTGAATAGTAACAGAATTCCTATATCCATGATTTGAAGTGTATAATATTGTATACTTTCCAGTTTTGTATGATTTTAAAGCTTAATCACTTTTTATGTCTAAACATGATTGTGGAGATTGAATTTTTTCATTTGATTTTATCCAGAGTGGAGCTTCTTTATTTGGTTTGGTGTTTTCTAGTTGCTTACTGTACATTAAATTTGGATTCATGTTCCCGCAATTAATATCTGAGCTTACTCGTGGCATTCAAAAGTGATTTGAAATTTGGTTCTTGGATTTGACAATCCTGCAATTTCAAAAAAACATAGTAAACTTAATGAAAATGGTTGATGGATTTGAACGCTTCAAATCTGATTCCAGTTAATTCATTTTGTCCATTGGAAATATGCAGTTCAACTTGAGCTTTGCAAAGTGTCTATGAGTGCCCGCATTTTCAAATATTCAAATAAAAATACAAAGAATTAAATTTAATTAAAAAAGGCCATCCCGCAAAAGTGATTCAAAATTTGGACCAAGGATTTGACAATCCCGCATTTTTACGTTCAGGTTCTGAATTTACAGTATATGATTTTAACTTTTAACTTTTTAGCTTTAATTTTTACCTTTTAGTTTTTATCATTAAGTTTTTAGTTTTAATTTCTCTATTTTTTGATTTAATTAGATAGTAATGATTATTTTATGTATGCTTGGTAAGTTTGAGATGAATAGTTATAGTTGAAAGTGAGTGAAATATCTTAATTTTTGTTAATTTACAAATAAAACATAAGATATTCACAGTTGTGCTTATATGGACTATGTCAAATAAATATTTTTTTTTGTATTTTGTATAACTTTTATTGTTGTGTTATGTTTATTTTTGGTTCATTGAAATTTTAACTTATATGGGATAAAAAATATTTTTATAGTGAAGAGTGTAAATTACGTAGTAGAAAGGAGAAATAACTGCTTATTTATCCTTAATCTTGTTTTTTAAGATACTGTTTTTATTAAATTTCTGAGCTTTCTGAGGTCACTTTATTATACCATAGCTATATAGCTTAATTATTTATATTAAAAGTTTTCAGTACATCAAGATCTGTTAGTTAAAAAGGTGTCAATTTCCCGTTGTCAATCAGGAAAAAGCTGAATTCTCACTTTACTATAGTATCAAGCAACAAGGAGTTAATCACCAGGGAGTCAATTTTACCACAGTTGCTGTTGTCAGGGGTGTCCTGGACCCTGATAATCACAATTGGTTATACATTTTTTGGGTATTATAAATCATCTTTTGGATTGTCTGGATTTCTGGATATGGCAAGAATGAAGACCCCATGCTCTATTCCCAGTTCTGCAGTTGCTCTAAATTATTCTAAAGTAGCAATTATAATATTTATCAACTTAAACTTCAACTAGTATATAATTTTCCATTGTTTTATAAATAAGTACAAAAACATATTACTTATTGGTTTTTGGGTTGATTATAATGGTTAATTTTATTGAAGTAAAGCCTAATGAGCTACTTACCAATCATTAATCCAGTTATAGTCATGGAGACAGTAAACCAGCGCCATCCAAGGCCAAACTATGACAAGGTTGTTATTGAGGGTAGGAAGATATTCTGTGAATTATTTTTCTGCCGACTGATTTCCAGTCAAATTTGATCCAACTATAATTTTCTTCATATGCATTATTTTTTACTTTGTAATGATAAAAAAATCCAAAATATAAATAAAGAAATTATTTTGCATAAAATTTATTACTTTAAAACTTTAATGATCTTATTTTGTTTTCTAGCAGTGAAATTTAATTAGCTTTTAAAAATGCATATATTTAAAATTAAGCCTCTTAAATACAAAAAATAAAAATAATTACGTGTGAAGCATAGCTTTTATTAGTAAATAGATTATAACTAAATTTTCTATTTATTGTAAAATTAAAAAAACTACATATAAATAAAATTATAGTTGGATCGAATTTGACTGAAAATCAGTTGATAGAAATATAATTGATGGAATATCTTCCTGCCCCCATTTTGACGGATCATATTGTGTAGTTATGATGATAACTTTTTAGGAGGAAACTTTCGAGATAGATTGGTGGACGGCTTGGTTGATTTCTTTTTGGATTTGAACCCATGAAGAGAGTTTTCAAACGAAGGGTTTGGGTTGAGTTTGTATCCAAGGGTTTCCATGATTTCAAGCGTAAGAGGGCCAAATGGAGAAGTGTTCCAGCAGTTGCTCTCTACGTTGTGGACCCCAGTCTTGTGGTGCCCACTGCTGGTCATGAGCATCTCTTGAGTTCCTATGTAGCTGGCATCCAGGTGGCTAATAGAGGCCCCTGGATTATAAGACCAGTCACTGTAAAGAAGAACATTGTTTCCATGGATTGTTTTGAAATGGAGTTCCTTGGGAGTAGTGGCAAGCTTTCCTAGCTGGTCAATCTTAAGTTGGTGAAAGCTTAAGAGTTGCGGGGTCTCGTGCTTGTCTTTTGCCAGTGGGATCTGGTTTTGGGTGTTCATCTCATAGATAAGCTTTGTTAGCTTCTCATTGTTACTTGAATAAACATTGTCCATGAATATATTGGTGTAAAATTGGATTGTTCCATGAGATGGCTGGACTCCTTGGGATATTTCGTAGAAAAAGACCGGCCGTTGGTGTTCTGTATCAAGAAGAACTCCAAACCCCATGCCATGAAGGAACTCGTGTGCGAGGACATCAAGGATGGCGTATCCATCCTGTCGAGTGCCAAAGTCATCTGGGAAGTAGTAAGAGAAATCTCCGTCAATATTGACAACAAAGTCAGTCTCGTCTTCCAAGCCGGAGCGCAGCTGTTTATCTAGAGCTACAGGGAGATTTATGACTGGAGTGGAATCAAATATGTAATTTACTTCAGTGATTGCCAAGTCACTATCAGAAAACATGTTTCTATGTGAAGCACCAATAACATTAACTTGAACATTAATTGTTTTTGCCACTGCAAAGGCATTCTCAAAGAATTGAGTCACTAGATCGATGCTTGCCTGGAATTTAGTGCACCGCCCATCTGCTGCTGGACAGCTTAGCTGAACCCTGAATATTCCATATGGCGAAGTGTTGCCAGTCGGCTTTGCATCTAATGTGCTGGGAGGGGTAAACAAGGCAATCACGAGGCTGTGCAGCATACCTGTCCTTCCTTGCTTGGTGCTGTTTTTAAACTATTTCCCTTTGGTGCTTGCTAAGACAAAAATAGATTCTAAAGATAGATTCTTAAGACAGATTCTAAAATGTAATTCTAAACTAAAGCCATTTTTGGATAAATCGAGTGCAAGTAGACCTCACTTTTTACAGCAATCATCAGAATTTAAACTGTCGGAACATAACTTCCTCTAGGTTGACAATCCTAAAATTTATTTTGCCCTTATTTTTTATTTTTATTTAAGCATTTCAATTAATTTTAACTCCTAATATCAATAACGACTATTTAAGCCAAAAACAATCCTCGTATAAAAAAAATGCAAAATATGTTTTTGAAATTATCAGCATGGAGGATGTTAAATTCTGACAATTGCTGTTTTACCAGATTTGCATAAATGCTAAACAAAAGCCTGGCTTTTTGAATCACTACGATGAAAATATCGAGCCCTCTAGAAACCCGATGCAACCTCTCTGAAGTTTGGCACAATTTTCTTTAGAGAGGAGCCAGCATATTGTTGGTTAATTCAAGCTAGCAGGATCATGAATTTAAATTTATAGGTGAACTCAGCCCCTGGGTGTTCCGATTTAATTGGGAGGCAAAGCAGTGCCTTCCAACTGCAATAATTACGTACCAATTTCTAAATAACAAATGATAATAAATAGCAAATAAAAAGAGAAAAATTGTCAGCAA
Source organism: Entomophthora muscae (assembly GCA_014839935.2). Classification (NCBI taxonomy): domain Eukaryota; kingdom Fungi; phylum Entomophthoromycota; class Entomophthoromycetes; order Entomophthorales; family Entomophthoraceae; genus Entomophthora; species Entomophthora muscae. Next base: position 163,399 of record QTSX02003603.1, read on the forward strand.
ATCAAAGAAGTCATGGGTAAACATAAGGAGGAAGTAGTCTGTATAATGTATCTAATTTCAAATCAATAGATCAGAAAGTATAGTGTTGGAATAATTTCTATAAACTCCATAATGAGGGTGTTATGAAGCTTGAAAGGCTATATAATCAAAGTGAATATAATTTATAAGCTGATAATGCCAACTGAATTAAACCTTGACACAGATCTTACGTGCACTTCTGAGTGTAAAGGTTAAAATATGTATCAGCTACCTTATTTTATAAATTAGATATGTCAACCCAACCATTGATTATCCTTTCCATAATTCATCAACATAGAGACTTTATAATATACTTATGTTGATCAATCAGCTCTGCCACACCCTGGACTTTTTCCTTGGAAGCCTTAAGATACAGGAGATCTGGGATCTGCGTGGAAAGCAAAGAACATGATTGGAGTAAGTATCAAGTTATAACTTACAAAAATGGTCTAAGGGTACAGTGTCCCTATGTGATGGATTAGTTGATCATCAAGTACCATCAGGGTGACATAAGCAAAAACATAATTACTATAGTTATAGTATGAGTCTTACAGGAAAAGGACCTTAATCATAGGGATATACTCATAGTCCTCAAGAAGTAAGGGCACAACATATTAAATCTGGGTGGAGCAATAGAGAGATGATAGATTTTGTACTTTATAATTCTGTCATTGTTGGGAGTAAGGCTCTGATAAAAATATTCTCTTAAAGGCTCTAGTACCACATGATAGTTGATAATTTAGGGAATGTATATTTGTCTAATATAGCAGAAACAGAGGATATTGGGCTTTTTTATATGCTAGGAGGTGATAAAACTCTAAACTGGCTCCTATAGTGGGGCATCTAGATGTCCACAATAAATTATTGCACCAATAAATGGCAGATATAAAAACACAATATCCAGGATTTTATAGTATTGATGAGGAGCAACTTTTGGTGAAGCTTAGAAGATAGGTTTAGAGAAGAAGTGTGATTTTACAGTAGTTTTAAAAGTTATGGCAACAAGCAAAAATACTTCAGATTTAAACAAAAAACTCAGATGTAAACAAAATTAAAAAAAATATATTGATTTACAACAGATTTATTTATTTTTAATTTTGTTTACATCTGAGTTTTTTGTCTAAATCCAAAGTATTTCTGCTTGTTGCCATAGCTTTTAAAATTACTGTATTAGATAATATTTTAGTCTTATATATTCTGTTTGATGTGGCAGAGACTCAAGTCAGATCAAATATTGGAGGCCAGGTGTGAGTCAGATTAGAATAGCTGGATATCTGGTCAGGTCACAGGATATTGGTTGGCTACCAATTTGGGAAGGTCAACTCTTTCAGTGGATTGGCACCAAACCAGGCAATGGCTTGATGTTACTTATGTTGGCAACAGCTGAAATACTGGTACATCCAGACCCTTGACAATATATTCAATAATATTGATATCAACATACATAGTTAAGGAAGGGAACAGTTGGCATTTAAACTGTCTGCATGTCAACTGTCTGCATGTTGATTGTCAAAATTAATTTTATACCCAGGTTGACACATTAGAAAAGTCTAGATAAAGTTTACTATCATGTAGCCTACTGGAAACTGACATTTTTTCAATAGGCAGAAACCTGTTTCCTGAACATTTTACTTATCAAAAAATAAACTTCAAAATACTTTCTAGGGTAATATAATCACTTAAAATCCAAAAATAGAATAAAGAATAATGCAAAATAATTTAAATTTCAATAAAAATACCCTTCAAAAATAATTCACTGTGAAATTATTTTATTTACCATATAAAAAGTTTTTAAACTATTTTTCAAAAAAGTTTGATAAAACTTGATCATATCAAATAAAAAAACTAAAGATAAATACTTATTTTTAAGGATATTTGATATAACAGCAACCCAAAATTACATATACTTTAGTACTAAAACAACTATTTAAACTAGATAATCCAGGATCTAGCATAAAAATCTTTTATAAAAGCTATTAATTCTTTCTAAAATTTTAATTTTAATTATCTAGTTAAATAATATTATTGATTTTAAAATTAAAATTCAGTAATAAATTATAAGAAAGAGCCAAATATTAATATATATAAAAGTGAGTCTATCTGTCTGTCTGTAATTTCACCTCAAGTGGGCTCAAGCTGTAAGGGATTTGACTGAATTGATTTTTAGTTGAATTTGATTTTAAAAGTTGATTGTTAAGCCAAAAGCTCAATTTGGCTCATCTTTACATTCAATCCCTTACATGTATATTTGAAAGTACTCAGGTTGAATTCAGTGGATTGTGGTCTAAATTATGTTGAGCTAGAATATAAGCCACTCAAACTTAAAATTTGTATTTGATTACTTGAATTTTATAATCAGTGGCTAACCTCATACAGCCATATCAAATTGGCTTATCTTTATAGATTATCTGACTCTAGAATAGATGGATTAAATTTAGAAAGGAAGCTGCAATTGTTTAGGATCCTTTTATATGATTGGATGTTTAAACTCTGCTGATTATTGAATTGACTGGTTAAAAGAGAGCTTGATCAGTTTTAACTAAATTAAATCAGAAAGATACATAAATTTTAGTTTAAGTACAGGATGGTTGGCTTGGAAATTTTGAATCATTTATTCCAAAGTGAAATAATAGAATATTCCACTTGGATGCATCACCTGATCCAAGTGGCTGCATATTGTTTTGGAGTAAAACTTGCTTGCCACAGCTTCATCCCAAAACAACATCAGTGGAGTAAACTGGCTATGATAAAATTATGTTTCAATATAAAGATTTTCATAGAATTTAGAGGACGTAGATAAATTTTTCAGATGATTCCAATCAAAATGGTACCAAATATGATAGCTCTAGCTGCTCTAGATGCTGAGATATATAGTTGAGTGCTGGAATTGGGTTCACATCATAATCAAAGGTTCAGACTCAATTTAATAGTATCTAAATTAACTTTTAATACACTGTGGTATAACTTGAAACTACCTGAACTTTAGTTGGAACCTCTGGTTCTAAAGTCATCTTTTGCAAGTATCCACTCAATCCAAAACCATCCCTCTAAACCCTCTTAAATTTCATATTCACATGTATTACAAGAGTATTTAAACTCTTCAATTTTATCAAATAAATACACAAGTATTATCTCAAATATTTTATTTTGGCTTATTTAAAGTTTATTGTAAATCTTAGATTTGCCTCTGGTTTCTACTTCAAAGCTGCCATTGTCAGGAAGACAAATACCTCTGTCTTTGAACCCACAAGGCCGTAAGAACTGGCTGCTACTCCTGCTATATCTTAGTTGGTGATCCTGCCAGGAAAGACAAGCAATGTATTACAATCCTTCTGTTACAGACCTTGTTACTACTGTGAATCCTCTGGCCTTGCTGAAGGCTATTGATGCCCAGAATGTACCCTTCTTTGATGGCTCTGACCCTCAAGCCTGGTTCCTTTTCTTTGACCTTTTCTGCAAGAAGAACCACATCTGTGAAGAGGACTGCCTTGAAGAAGTCTATTATTTTCTTTCAGGTTGCACTGCTCTGTGACAAACATCTTTAAACTATAACCTGAACTGGTCTGAGTGGAAAGCTCTTGCCTATGAGAGATTTGGTGGAGGAGTGGAAGGAACTCTCCTCAAACTAAAGTCAATCAAACAAGCAAACTTTTAAGGAACATATGACTTTATTAGAGGAATCAGTGCTTTCTTGAGCCAATACCAAGATTTAGTCTATGGTAACCAAAACACACTTGAAGGCAAGCACGCCAGGATCTTGTTCCTAGAAACGCAAGGGTTAGATTGGTTGTGTGAAGCACTAACACAGGAATACTATCAGTATATCAAGACTCATGCCCCAAGCAATGCAGAAGAGATTTATGTCCTTATATGTTGCCTTGGCAGATTCAAGACCCGTGGACAGCTGTTCCACTCTCCAGTAGCTCCTAAACCTGCTGTCAAAGCCAAACCTGAAAGAAAGGCAATCATGCCTCTTCCTGCTGCTGACATGGGTGATACCATGAAGAAGTTGTCAGATACCATCTCCAGTATCCATATGTACCTTACAATGTCAGGAATATTCCTAACAACACCCTTTTACAAGACAAGATTTTGGGCACAATTCAGCTTAAAAGTCAAAACAAAAAATTGCAGCAGTTCCCCCTATTGGGAAAACTGCCACAAAACAACCATCAGAAGAAATGAATTTTAAAAATTCAAAAATAGTCGAGAACAGGTTTTATACCCCGGCCACGGACTGCGCAGCCAGCCGCCAGCAGTCTGCAGACCGCACGCCAAGCCTGGTGGCTTGCCCGCCTGCTGCCAGCCACCCAGCGGGGACAGAGCACTTCCCACGGTGGGGCTGTCCACCCTAGCCAGATGGGAAACTTGCCCAATTGGGAATCCAAAAAAGGCAATTCCCCAAACCCAAAAATGGGGGGAACTGCTGCCCAAATTTGGAATCTACCAAATTTGGAGGGGTTGACAAGCTGCCAAGCACAACAATTAATGCTTCAACTGCAGAAATTGAATTTGGATGCATGAAAGTGCCTGAAGAAGCTCCAAAGCCATGCAATGCCAAGATTAACAATCCATTGCTTACCAAACCACTCCAATCCCAATCCCAATCCCAATCCCAAAAGGGAATTCCAGACAACACCAAGTGTTTGGGGTTCCCTGTCTAATGTTTTGCATTATTCATGCCCCACCAAGGATGATAGTATATAATAAATCTCAATCACTTGATGGTAGTTTGTGCTATCAGTGAGTGAAATTACCCCTTGATAGTATCACATAAATCAATTTAAAGACTTTACACCACAAGAAGTTAAAAATGACACTAAGCTTTGTCTGCCCTTTTACAGGATCAGAAGATGAATCATCTAATCTTCTCAGCTGTTCTCATGGCATGCCTAGGGATTAGCGGCCACCAATATAATCAACAGCATGGACCATTCAACAATTCATCTGGCAAGTACTACTACAAGGAGCCAGCACAGGTCAACTCCTCCAAGTGGTACTCCTGGCTCACGCTGGTATTGCCCCACTCCACCCAGTCTGTAGCCATATACACCTGTATATACTACGTAATCACATATTTGCCGGTAATTTTGGACGTTATAAAATACATGCCAAAGTCTTTCAATTGATGATGACGGTCTATCCAATTGTGACAGCGCTCACAGGTTTCCAAGTTGCCAACTTGGCCCTTTATTTTGCTAAAGTACTACCCCAATTGTTGGGTCTTTACATACAAGCAGAGACCAACCTAAGTCAAACCAGTATTGTCAGAATTTTGAACAGTACTTACTTTACTCTTATTGCAAACAGAATTGCAACTGCTGTGGAGAAGAGGGGCATCACTTTATCTACTATCCAACCTTTTGTGCACCTGAAGCCAAGGCATCCACCAGTGAGGCCATGCCACCCAAGACCAAGTACTCTAAACCTAAGAAGGTGGCTAATGCATCATCAGCCAAAGATGAGACTTACCTTGTGGAGAGCTTAGCCACGGTGATGTGACAGAAATTGCAGGATAGTTAGAAGTTGTCTCCAAGTGGTGGGGAATCACCACCCAAATCCACATGGAGTTCATGATTAACCACCAATGCAGCTTAAGATACTTTTTTGTAAAATTTCCAAATAAGATACTAGGATTAAGTAAAATGATTAATCCTAACCAAAGTATCCCAATATAAATAGCCTGTGAAAGCATCAGAGTGTTTTCAGAATAAAATTCAGGACATTGAGATAGCACCAGAGTTTCAGTTTTGACGGTAGGAGTAACTAATCCAAGATTGGCAGGCATTGAATTAACATTTGGCAGAGGCAACAACAAAGTACCAATGGCAGGGCCCATCTTCCTGTAATAATCCAACTAAGGATTAAATTATGGGGGATGTAGCGCAAAAGGCCAACTAAAAATTGCATTTAAAATAAAAATCAGACCAAGGGATATTTGATTTTATTGAGTAAATTTTTGAGAGTAATCAATTCTTAAAAGTTGAAACAGTGAAAATTATTCAATATATATAAAAATTTGACTAAGCAATACCACCTGTATTCTGGACTCCTATTTCTTCCACATTATCAAGTAAGTATCTGGTCCAGTTTGCAAAGAACCCTTGAGTGACCAATTTCTGACAACCATGCTGATAAATAAGTTCATATCTGGTTACCCTTAAATTACGTTGATTTATCAATGTCAACTTACAGGGGAGAATTGGATTTGACTGGCAAACTGGAGCAGCTGTAACCCATTTTCAATCAATTGTTTGATTCAAGTCTGTTAAATAAGTCAGCTTCATTAAAGGTTTCCCAGCTTTCTGAGCTTTCCTATTTGGCCAAATAATCCCTGGCATTATGGAACTTGTCGTGACATTAAGGCCTTACAACACTTAAAGCCCAAAAATCTTAAGTTGGTGCTAACTCAAGAAAAGTTGGTCAAGTTCATTAGCAACAAACATATTGCTGCCAATCCTCCCCCACCTAAGGCTTCTGATGTCCTCTCTGAGCTTACACTCACTCATGAGCTCAAGCAGCTCTTAAGTGGGGGAGTGCTTCCTCTTTTATAATGATAGACCAGCTTTTAAGAAGCAGATTATATCCTACACAACTCAGCAGAACCTGATAAAGATGAAAAGGGCGCCAACCTGGCTAATTGATGGTACCTTTGCCACTTGCCCCTGGATGTCCAAACAGCTCTGGATGATCCATGCCCAGATTGATATCTGGGTGATTCCACTTGCTTTCTTCCTTCTCCCTGGGACCCCTGAGGCCATTTACACATGTGTGTTCTCAATCCTTTACCAAGCACTTTCCCTTATTACTGACAACAATAACAACAATGCCAAGAAGACCCCCCACACCCGTGCAAACCCTCCTGCCTCTGACAAAGACCAAGCCACCCTGGACTTGGAGGAAAAGGTAAAGATGAGAGCTCTGGGGCCTCACATTTACTTATGGACTTTGAGCCTGCATACTTCAATGTTTTTGAGCAGCTGTTTAGCTAGAAGGTGCAGAGGTGCCACTTTCACTTCTGCCAAGCAGTTGCTCAAAATTTGCAGGCCTATGCTGAGATTAGTAGGTTGAGCCAGAGAAACACTCTGGACACCTGCAAATTTGGGCTTGCACAATTTAGTGCCTTGGCTTTTTTAAAGCCAGAGCACACTCTTCAGGGGTTTGAGGTTCTCTCAAAGGATCACCACATAACAAAGCATCCAGATTTTACGCCTTTCCTTGGGTACTTTTGTTGTGTTTGACTCCTGGGGACAACATCCAGGAGGACACAGCAGGAAATCTTTATAACAAAAGATTTGAGGTTTGAAGCAAGCCTTGGGTTAGCCTTCAGGTTAGAATAAAGTGCATGTACCTTAATTTCCTGGAAAACATAAATGAGAAAGCCTTTTGGCAGAAAGGATAGGAGAAAGCTTGAAGATTATTAAATCCAATGCAAATGTGGATAAACTTGTCTTTATTAGAAGAAATAATTCTACTTAAATAGTAGACAAGGGATGATGATCACTCATTAGAAAGACAGAGTGGCTGAGGGGGTCACGTTGGGATGAGGTCATACCAGGATCATTCATAGACAGGTATAATAATCCGGAATGGGTGGATATTGAACCAGACCCATTTACAAAAGGCAAGGAATATTCAAAATTGAAAGCAAACCCAGCCAAATCTTTGCAGCTATCAATATTCAAAGGCCATATTGAAATAGCATTAATGGCACAATTTCTGACATCTCCCCCCTCAAGATTGGATACAGGGAGTTGATATTTGAAGAAGAATTTGAAGTGAAATTGAGAAAAAGGACAGCCAGATGATAGCAGCTTCACAGTATACTCAACGCCCTTCTTATAGGTGACTTCAAAAGGTCCAACCCTTAGAGAGTCTAGCTTATGGGCTCTGCCTCCAGTACGGTTCTGATAGTAGAGGACTAAGTCACCTACTTTGTACTCAGGGAGGAGGGCTCTAGAAGAATTGGAAATCAAGAGCTATAAGGCCTTGACCTTATAGGCAGTTGAGTATGCTATTGCCTGAATGTCTATGATACAATTAGTCAAGTCCTTGGAATGAGTTTAAGGATTGGCAGACACGTCAACTTCAATCAAAGGGGGCATCAAGATTGAGGGAGTTATGGCTTTACGCCCATAAAGCATGGTGAAGGGGGATTGGCCAGTCACTTGGTGCCTACTGAGTTGATAAGCAAAGAGGGCAGCAGGTGGAACATATCCCAATTGGCGGCATCAGAGAGGGTGAGTTTCCTCATAATGGACACAAGAAAAGAAATTTGCTTGTTCAACAGATCAGTTGGTTGACAGATTATATGGCGCAGAGAAGGATTGGTGGGTGCCCATAGCCTCTACAATAGATGTGATGAGGTGAGCATTGAAGTTGGTGCCATTATCAGACAGCAAGACTTGAGGGCACCTGTGATGATAGAAGATATCTTACAACAAAAAATTTGCAGTAGTATTAGCAGTTAGATCTTTTGTAGCTCTGGCTAAACCCCATTTGCTAAAATAATATACGGCTACCAAGATGAACCAACATCCAGACCTAAAACAAGGGAGATGCCCAACAGCATCAATACTCACAGTGTGGAAGGCATTCTTAGGCGGGATGAGCATGAACTGATGTTGTTAAGGTTGGGGTTGTTGGAGTTGACAAGGGTGACAGGATGCAAGGACATCAGGAATTAGGAGGCGCATGTTCTCTCAGTAGAATTTCTTGCACAATCAGTCATGAGTTTTGGCTATACCTCCATACCCAGTGTTAATATGGGCCTGTAGGATGATGGCTATTCTCATACTAGGGCGGACATAGGGCAGATAGGTATTATTGATCTTTTTTTAAAGTTGCTTGTCTCAAATGATGGTGCATTTGAGGGACTTCAGAGCCAGGTATAACTCTTCTGGTTTAGCTGTCTAAGTGTTGGGGTATCCTATTAGCTCATATAGACAATAAGTGTCAGCAGGATGGATGACCAGTATAAACATTCTAGACAATCCATTGGTATTCTGGTGTTGTGCACCAGGTTTATGTACTACAGTGAAATCATATCCTTGTAAGCGCAGAGCCTAACATGCCAATTGACCTTCAGGCTCTTTTAGCTGCTGTAGCCATTTAAGGGATGCATGATCTGTGACTACGGTAAAGTGGGTCCCATAGATGTAGTGTCAAAACTGCTTCACAGCATTTAGCACAGCTAGGCATTCTTTTTCAGTGACACTATAGTTCTTCTCATGTTTTTTGAGAACTTGTGAAGAATAGGACACAGGTCTGTCAACACCTTCATCATCAAGCTGGGCTAGGATAGCACCCACAGCTACTCTGCTTGCATCAGTGTACAAGATAAACTCTTTATCATAATCAGGGTAAACTAGGATAGGAGCCTCTTTGAGCTTGGCCTTCAGTGCGCCAAAAGGCTGTTACTAGCTGTCAGTCCACACAAAGGGTACATTGTGAAGGGGTTGGACGAGGGGTTTGCTTAATTCAGCAAAATCAGGGATGAATTGTTGATAGTACCCCATAATGCCAAGAAATACCTGGACCTCCCATAGATTTGTAGGAGGCAGCACTTGTCAATGGCTTTCACCTTATTATTCATAGGGCGTATTCTGGTTTGCGTGACCTTGTGGCCCAAGAAATTAAGTCCTTCCTTGAAGAAGGAGCATTTAGAGGGTTTGAGTTTCAGGACTCCCTCCCAAATTTTGATGAAGACAGCTTTGAGATGGTCCAAATGGTTGGTAAAGGTGGAGCTGAACTTAGTAATATTGTCAAGGTATAAAAGGACACAGGAGATTTTCAAATCTTGTAGGATGGAGTCCATAGCCCTTTGAATTGTAGCCAAGGCTTTGCAGAGTCCTTGGGGCATTTGAGTGGGTTTGTAAAGACCTTATGAAGGGATGAGTGCAGCTTTTTCTCTATCTTCAGGAGACAAGTAAACCTGACAGTATCCTGATGCTATATTCATGACAGAGAAAATTTTTGATCCTCCTAATTGTCTAAGTACATCATCAATTCTTGGCAGCAGGTATGAATCATTTTTTGTGAGAGAATTTAAGCGGCAATAGTCCATCACAAATATGCTGGCCTCCATCCTACTTCTTGAGGATCAGTAAGGGGGAGGCACAAGGGCTCTGAAAAGGAGCTAAGGTTTTGGGTCTAAAAGTTGTTTGAGTTCCTTAGAGACCTGAGCATCCTCTACCCTGCTGCGGCAGTAAGGTTTGGCACAAAAGGTAGGAGCGTCACCTGTATCAATTTGGTGGATAAACCCCTTTGCTATCCATAGTTGGTGGGTCCAGAGGCAAAGATATCCTTAAACTGGTCTAGTAGTTCCAGCACATCCTTTTGTTAAATGGGCAACAAGTGTGAGAAGTCAGCAGCAGTGAACAGGGAGAGGACCTGAGGGGCTTCTTCTGGTAGATTAAAGTTGCTGAAGACTCCAAAGGGGTAGAGGGACGCCACTTGCTCTGCTCTTAATATGCCTCCATGTACTACACTTTCCCCTAGAAACCTGAATGGGCAAAGCAGTCAGATTGACTAGCAGCAGTTGTACAGGCTCTTTATGAGTTTGATCCAAAATCCCTGGGCACAACCAAGACTCTTTGCGGCTTAGAGAGTCAGGGGAGTACAGCTCTAAGAATGATTTATTGGGTAGCTTATAAGATATCTGGGAGTTGATGATCACTTGGGAGCCTGGGGAGATGGTGACAGCTGCAGGAGCAAGCAAAGGGACACCTTCCTCTGCAGGACAAGATTGAGGAGGGAAATGCATATTGGATGATTTAGTTCTGTACTTTAACAAGAAGATGCCTGTGGGGTATTTACAGACACAAGTCTTAAGTCACTTGCTAGGGATGGATGGAGTTCCCTCAAAGATTAAGGAGCTTTGTATCCTAGGAGTGATAGATACCTATCTTGAAGATTTACATTCACATTGTATTTTTGGAGGAATTGTGTATCAACCAGAAGGTCATAGCTTTTTTTCTCTAGGACAACATTGCAGGAAGCAATGAGAAGCTTTCCAAACCTCATGGGCAGGGCAGAGTAGGCACTAATAGCTTGCATCTGAGCCATGTCAGCAGTATCATATGAGTGAGTGTATTTGAGATCAGGAGCCAGCTTAAGTTTCTTCATTAACTTGGATGATACAACGTTGACTGGGGAACCTATGTCCAGAATTGCCTTGATTTTAACCTTTTGGATTGACACTTCTAAATGGGTAGTATCTTTCCCAAAGGGGGATAAGACAGTCAGAAAGTATTGCACTGCTTCTAGCTCTTTCTCCCATTTTGTTAACATGCACCTTAAGGCAGGAATTTCCTTAAGAACAGTCTGCAACAGGAGGAATACAGTCACATTCTGGAAGAGAGCTTCTGCTAGCTCAGCAGCTTCTTCAGAGGAGTCTACTAGGACAGGGGGACAATGGGCCTGTGCTAAGTAAAGACGAGCCAATATGGCCTTAGCTTTGGTCAAATTTGGGCAAGTAGTAGTCATAGTTTTCCCTGAACATAGCTTTTAAGGGACAGAAACTGTCTCCAGGACTGCCAGCATGGAGTAACCATAGCCATCAGACTCATCACAATCAGAGTTTTTGGGTTTAAAATCACTGGAAATATTGTGGAACAGGTGGAGGATAGTCGGGCCAGCCAAGGGGGAAGATTCCTTGTCAGACAGGGGATCAGGAGGACATGGGGAAGATTGGTCAGCAGAGAGCGTCTCTGCCTCTAAGCTGACCTCTCTTTTCCTGCCTGCTCCTTTGGATTGCAACCCTCTACCCAAGGGTTGGTTCAGGTATGTGAATGGTATCCTATTTGACCACAGTTGTGACACCCTTGTCTCTTAGGCTGTCCACTTGAACCAAGAGTCATAATACTGTCAGGTATTCAATCCTGAGGAAGGAAAGAATCCACATAGTGTAAGAAAGCAGACAGATGGAACCTCAAAAGAGAGAAACCAGCATGAATTCCAACCATTAGAGTGTTAACTAAATATCCCCATAGCTTGTAAAATACCAAGAAGGGAGCAAATTGGGTTAGCCCATAATATATGGCAACATAGGTTAATACATACCAAGGAGCTCCTGGTCAAATAACTGGAGGAGGAGAAGGAGGAGGCAAAGTGGGCAGAGGCTTTGTTTGGTCACAGGTAGGAAGAAATCAATTCTTGATATACAGATAATCACAGGCCAAAGTCTTTTTAGCATCTTTGACTCAAAGATTGGAGTCAAATTAATAACTTTTAGCAGCAGAAATACAGAATAATAAACAGAACAGAAGCAGAAAGTAATTCTGCTTCCAGATCATTGGGAGGTTAATTAGAGTCTACTAAATTATTAGGTAAAGAATATATAATCAAGATTTATTATCCAGGATTTGAAATTTTTAGAGCACTGGGTAATTTCCAAGTGCTCCTGACTAAATACTGTGAAGTTTGGTGGAGGGAAGTGGAATAATGTGTGGTGAGATTAGAGGTGTGTTTGTTACCAGAGTTTATTTGGCTGCTTGGTTATTCTGGTTTGACTGCTGCAAGTAAGCTTGCAAGATGCAGCTAGCAGCAGCCAAACCTGCAAGTTGATTAAGAAGCAGGAAATTCAAGGTTGTGCTTGGGTAATTAATCCATTCTGTTGCAGTTAACTGCTCTTCTTCTGCATCTTGGTTGGTTGGTTTTTTGATTTACTTGATTGAGGTGGATTTGTCTCTTAAAACTGGTTGCATCATTGGCTGAAATCTTTTTAAATTCAATTTAATTTGCCAGTTGTTGATTTTGATTATCAGTTTTAAGCACAATTGGCTATATAAGCTTAATCTTCTTAACAGAGCCCGTTTTTGAATTTGAACCTGGCAGTAAGATTTTGCTCTTGATTTTAACTAACCTGGTCTTGATTTTAGATGCTTCCAAGGACTTCAAAAGTTCAGGGTTCAAATCCCCAAATCCTACCAGTGTTGGTTGTATAATGCCATTGAAAGTTTTAAGATGAACAATTATTTTTAATAAGTCTTGAAGAGGCCAAGATAAGGAGAAAATTCTTATTTCATAACAATGATCCATTAATCAACAGTTCTGTTTCTTCTTCTCCATGTCCATTATTGCATTTAAGTTGGAAGGATTAGCAATCCTTACAGATACGTGGGGTACAAGAGGTAGTTACAGCACTATTAGCCTTGTTCTTTCAAACCACAGTACCTCCATGCGTCAGATGCATGTCTTACAGGAGGGTCTTGATACTCTTCATGGAAGTAAGAGATGCTGTATGCGCTTTAAAGTGTAGGCATAGGAGCTGATTCACCTTTAACACATTGGAGCATGCTGTATAAACTTCTCAGGGTTCAACTGACAATTGATAATGTGTTGTTGCCCCTTGATATAGAAGCAGTTGACAAACTCAGCCATAGTTTCCTTGGGTTTGAAAGCAATATGCATGAAAGCATCTTTCTTGACATCTAAGCTGAGATCTCCTCTAAATTCCTCAATGAGAAGGCGTTTCATATCCTCCCAAGTGACAATGGAAGGGAGTTTGGGGAAAACAACTTCTTTACAAGTAGGATGAAGACAGGTAATAATATGATCTTTCTTAAGCTTGTTAGTAGTCCTACACATTGTAGTCTTATAGATTGTCAGAAATTCAGCTATGGTAAAGGTATTAAGGTCAAATATTTGTTTGAATGAGGGTTTATAATTGGGATCAATGGATGACAAGGTAGATTGGCTTTTATCACTCTGATTAAGAACATTATTGTGGATTTTTCCTTCAAACTCAGATTCTGCAGCTGGTTGTCTAGCCCAGAGAAGTCAAAGGCGCTCCTCCAAGGTGTCTAGAGTAGAGCTTTTTTGTCCGCTGATCTCCCTGGCAGTAGTGGCAACAGTTCCAAGTTCATCAAGCTGTATCTGTTGTACTGTCAAAGTGCCTGCAATCCCATTGGCAGAGAGGCTAAGGTGGTAGCCTGAGCTGTCAAAGGGGTCACCTGATCATTCATTGTTTCTGTCAAGCAAGTAAAGTTCTCCACCTCCCTTTCCAGTGCATCCTGTCTGTTGGCAACATTGTTGGTAACTGATGCCAAATGATCCAAAGAGAGGGCGCAATTGACACAGGGCTGCCCTTCCAATCTAGGACAGAATCTGTGGTCAGCTTGTGCAGGGACCTAAGTGACTTCAGGATCTTCTTCACCCTCAGATTCAGAGGATGACTTTTCTGAGAGGCATTATCACAAATACTTGACCTCCCCATGAAGATTAGCTAGCTGATCTGTCAAGGAAGCAATGTGGGGGTCAGGCATAGGTTCCACTGGTGGAGGGACTGGAACAGATGCTTGGCATTGAGTGGTGGCCTTGAGTTCAGCTATGGCTTACCAAACCCTAGCCTTAAAAGAAGAGGAAACCTCCACCAAAGGATTAGGAGGAGCCACTTTAATTGAGGCTACTCTTTCATCAACATAGTTATGAACCTGACTCAAGTGTTGCCTAGTGCGGCCTTATCTAAACCATATTGTAGGTGCAGATGTTGGCCCCAATTGTTAATGTGGGCTCTGTGGTGCTCTTAAACTACAGGTAAGAGTTATTTGGTTGGTTGATGGACTAAAAAATTGATAATATAATTGATAAATGAGATTTATTGGTTGGTTGGTATAGCTTAATACAATACAAGCTGGAATCCAGACAGGTACTGGTTTTTATGTAGGTATTGGAACTGGAAGGAACAACAAAGGGTTTGGAGTAAGAGCAACAGCAACTACTCAAAAGTGGCTCCTCAAGTTATAACTCTTAGTCAAGTTAATTGGCAATCTAGTCAAGATGAAGAAGACTGGTCTTTTTGTCCCTAAATTATACACCCAAAGAAAAAATTGATGGTGTAGCTAAAAAGGAGGTACTAACATGTATCTTTATCAGAAGAAGAAGAGGGGTTTATATAATACAACTTACTTGATAAATCAAGGCAAGCTGGTCATTGCATGGGGTAAAGGAAGGGGGAAATGAAGGCTGAACAGCTGATGATCAGCATAGCTATCAAGGGGAAGGTGATAACAGCTACAGCGGCACAAGGGGTTTGCAGAGAGCTTATTACCAGAGTAGTTGGTTGATAACTGATGTCAGTTAAATAATTGGTGTAAAGTTCAATCCAGAAGCTAATTGGCAGGCTCAGGCAATCCAGAATCTCTAACAATCAATAAGAAATCAGGAATCTTTTACAATATGGAAGTAACCATACAAAAGATCTGGAATAATCAAACAACTGTTGAAAGATTTTACCACAGGCTCTAACCAATTCAAGTTGAGAGTTGACATATTCTCAAAATTAATTGAGCTTGTTAACCAAGGTCTCAAAATCTTGTCAATATTTAAAGAGAGTTGCTTTGATATGTCCTTGCCACATAGCTTTGTGGTCATCTAGTTCATCCATTTGATCCCTGATGTACCCTGGAAGTGAGGAGCAAAGCAATTTCAGAGATGAGTTCAGGTATTTCTGCAAAGCCAGAGAGTTGCTCTGGTTGTCTGAGATAAAGGCAAAGAGGCTATGTATCCACTCCTGTTAGGCCATTTTCTGTGTATGGTTATTAGAGACAGCAGTAGCCACATCAGTCAGGAGTTGATTATGAGATCCTGTTGTGAATGCTGCCATTCACCATGTTTTGTTTTTGCCTTTGATGGGTTATTTTGAGGATGATTCTCTTGTTTTTGCTTTTGCCCCTCAAAATGAGGTTGTATCTGAACTGGGAAATACAATTTTTTGGTTTCCTGATTCCTTGCAGTTAGCTTGTCCCACTAATACTGGTGGCAAGTGATCCTACCGCCCAAATACTTTTTTGTGGTAAAGTTACACAGTATATATCCCATTTAACTTTTACCAATAAAAATTAAGTTATATTCACATTTTTGTCTTTGTGTCTCACGTACTTTGGCGCCTCTCTCTAGCCACAAATAGTAGAGATTATTCATCCAGGGCCACAAGGTAATTGTATAGCCTTCCCTGCCATCTAACCAAGACTTAGTAAAAATCCAATACTAAAGTTAGGATTTCCTGTTGTGTGTCTGTGCTGCGCCTAAGAACACAACAAAAATGGTGCTCACTGTAGGGGCTGCAAGCCCCTTGGTTATCTTTTTTAAAATCACGTTTTCAGGTCCTTTGCCTCCTCCTATACAAGAGCTGACTTCACCTGAAATCAGCAGTCCTCTTATTGTCCCTACTGTACTGAACCTTGGGAATGATACCTGTCTAGTGGCCTACCCCTTGGGCATCTCTAACTTAGAACAAGTCATGGCAGTAGCCCTTGGGATAGCCTGTGAAGTTGCCATCCCTTGCCTCCAGTTACAGTTCAGTCAAGCAGAATACTATTAATTGATTGTGGCTCCGCAATTTCCATAGCATCTCTTCTCAGCAGCTGGCTTTGCTGAGCGCCTATTGTCATCCTTTGTACAACCCACCTTAGCCCACCATCAAATGGTGTTAGGGCTCCATGTGCAGGAGATTTTTTCCATACAAGCAGTAGTTACTCATCACTGGGACCAGTTTGCTGCCTATCAACAGTGGATCTATTCCCTGTTTTCCTTGGTATCTGACAATCAGTGTAACTCTGTTACCTCCCAGACCTGTTTGGTTAATTTTATCAAACAAATGCACCAGTCCATCCCCTAATACATGAGAGAGAGTCTACACAAGCTTCACCAGCTAGAACAACCCTGGCAAACTCAAGTAAATTCAACCTTAAACGCTTATCTCACCAACTTTGAACAACTCATGCAACAGCTCAATGCATTCATCACGTATTCCTTTGAGCAACTACAGCAGGTAGCGGACTTTGCTGTTAACGGCCTTAATGAACTCAGTGAGGCGTTTGATCAAGAAAGAGCTGCCACTGCTGCTGCTATAACCAAACTCCAGAGTCAAGTGAATGAATTAGCTACGCCCAAACCAGATGTTCCTCTCTCTCCCCCTTCTGATGATTTTGCAGATCAAGAGCAAAGAATATGGGACACATTTTGAGAGCTACATACAACTACTTGCAGTCAAGGACGTCCTGCTGAAGCTCCTCAACCTAACCCCCAAGTGCTTGAATTGACTGCTCAAGTTGTGGAGATATAACAAGAACTTGCCGCCTTACGTGAAATGATGGCAACTGCTGCTAGTCTAGTTAGGGTTGTCAATGAAGATGGTTGCTGCCCTGGCTTACAAGGAGCTCCTTGAATCCAATGCGCTCGGGAACTAATTGCCCTAGCTATCAAGGTGGATCAATTGAAGCGGGACCATACTGAACTGGATAGAGACATACAAGAGATGAATGATGTGATTAACTCTGTGAATGATAGGTTTGCCCCTTGCCTCTCAGTGGAGCCATCCCTTACTTCTCAATTGGCTGAGCTCTCCACAATAGTGACCACCCAAGGTCAACACTTAGATACTACTCCACAACAGAACACTCAAGCTTTTGATACGGGTGCCCGCGCTGTTAAGACCCTGGCTACCCTTAAAGAGAGTGTTCATCAGCTATGGGCTAGACAGCCCCCCTCTGAATCCAAGGCAGAGTTTCCCCCACGTATAAACGTATTCAATAGCAATAATGGTGGCCTAACTCCCAAAGCACACTTTAAGCCTACCTTTATGCAAGTCTTTGATCCCAAAACCTCAACTATTGCAGCTTTCCTAACTATCTATGAAACTGCCATGAGACAAGCTTCAGACAAAGTTAAGAAAGAACACATTCTGACCTGTCTACATCCAACTTGCCAGGAGGTGGTGGTGCCTGAGCTGCCCTCCATTGAGACATAGGAAGATATGAAGCAGCGTCTGATTGACAAGTTTGGTGATGACCTTAGCCTGGAAGTAAAGAAGGACGCCTTCATGCATATTGCTTTTAAGCCTAAAGAGACGCTAGCTGAGTTTTCAGACAGATTCTACATGGAAGGACAGCAACTGATTATGAGTAGACAGTTGACAGCCCATGAAGCCTACATGGCTTACACTCAAGCCCTCAAAGTTAACCAACTTCTGTGCCTTCACTTCAAAGCCAATAAGGCTATGCTTTCCTCCATGAAGAGCATAAAGACTTTGTTGCAGGATATGCACCTTACCCACTCTGGCGCAGTTGTTCAGGAAGGTCAAGCTACTTCTAACTATGGTTTATCTTCCTGTGGTCCTTAAATTCTTACCATGAACTTGCAAAATCCTCCTCAATGCCAAGATTGCCACAACTGTGGTCAGATAGGTCATCATTCTTGAGTCTGCACCAACCCACGGGTTGAAGGAGCTGATCCAAAAGAGCAGGCGGAAAAAAAAACAGTCAACCTAGAGGCAGAGACACTCTTGGTTGACAATTCTTCCCAGTCTTTTTCAATCCCTCCCTCTATATCTGACACCAAGCCTGCTGATAATAAGCTCCTACTATCCTCCTCTTGTTTCACAATATCTCAGACAACTTTGACCTGGATGACTCTGATACTGACAACGCCAATGCATATGGGTACTCTGTTCTGGCTGTTCCTGAAACCATTATAGTCCCCTATAAATTACGCTCAGGAAAGATTACAACTACCACTAAGCCTTTTCCTGAAGCCAAAAAAAAGTCTCTTGACCTTACCTCACTCAGGCTAAGAGGTCCCCTGTGCTAGTGGAGTTGCCAGAAGAGGCTGCTGAGGTTGCTGACGCTGTCTTCAAGAATGTATCTGTTTTGCTCCCTCTCCAGACTGTTTATAAGGAGTTCCCAGGATTAAGATGCATGATTGAGAAGTGGGATAAGGAACTAGCAGAGGACCAGGACATCCTGGCTATCTTTCCCTCCTTTGGTTGCACTACCACTCAAGTAGAGATATCCATTCAAAAAGTGAAGATCAAGGCCATTCTAGACACTGGCTTGCCAGTCAACGTTGTCTCCTCCAAGCTTGTGAAGAAACTCAAACTTGCCCCTGACCTTAATTATCACCAGTTGTATGCCACAGCTGGACTGTCTATGACCTGTGCCATAGGGGCTTACTCCGCTCTACCCATGTGGTTTGGCAAGCTGCTCCTAGCTGCACCAGCAGTTGTCTTGGAAAATGAGAGTTAAAATCTTTTAGTTGGCACTCAGTTCCTTAGGGAGTATAATAGGATAATCAACTTAAGAGATGGTTACCTCTCTATTCTGGGATACAAAGTCCCTCTGATTTTTGAAGAGCCAGTTAAAGTTCCCAGGAAACGGCTCAAGACATGTGCCTTGGAATATCCCACTGGGGTTTTCAACCTCAAATATTGCACCCACTCTTCAAACATGAAATGTCCACCCATGGCTTGTCCTGTGTCTGAAGGGATCCCTCTCCTAGCCATGTCTGCTGTCACCATCCCACCTGGCTCCCAGGCCATCCTAGACTCCCAGATATCATATGAACTACCTGAACAAACCTTCTTGGAGTTGAGCTCTCCCCCCCTCATTAGGGCGCAACAAACCCTATCTCTGTCCTGGAATCCTAGATGTTCCCCATAAGGACCCTGTTCAATTGTTGGTAGCCAACCTGACTGCTCTCCCCATGACTGTGTCTAGGGGGCAGGTCATTGAATATGGCAAGTTGTTTAGCGCTCCTGATGTTCTGTCTCTTCATCTCTTTGACACATTATAAGATTTTAACCTACCTGAGGATGAACCCCAAGGCCTATCCTTGGACACTGCGCAAGACTTTCTGCAGCTGTCCCTGGTTCAACAGAAAGATGTGCTAGACTTACTAGACCAATTTTCTGACATCTTTGCTAAGGATAGTACTAACTATGGGTTAGCCAAAAGCGTTATTCATCAGATTGATACTGGTAACGCCCCCCTTCTGTGCTAAACCATATTGCTGCAGCCACATGGAGGACGCCCAGGTATCTAAAGAGCTCAAACAACTGTTGGACGCTGGGCTGCTGGCACCTTCCCAAAGTCCTTGGGAATCCCCGCTACTCATCTTAAAGAAGAAAGATGAAGGTCATTGTATTGTGATAGACTACCGCCAATTAAACTCTTTGACCAAGAAGGACTTGTACCCCTTGCTGTGTATTGATGATGCTCTCCAACGTCTTGGAGTCTCTAAGTTTTTCTCCACAATGGATCTGGCATCTGGATACTGGCAAGTTGACCTATTGCCCAAGGATCACCAAAAAGCTGCACTCATTACATACAAAGGGCTGTTTGGGCCTACTTGTATGCCGCAGGGACTCTGCAACGCCCCAGCCACCTTCCAAAGGGCCATAGACTCCATCTTCTGCGACTTGAAGCTGTCATGCATCCTAGTATACTTAGATGATATAACGGTTTTCAGCGCTACCTTCACCAAAACCTGGCTCATCTCAAAGAGGTGTTCATTAAGATTTGGGAAGCTGGCCTCAAGCTAAAACCTTCCAAGTGCGCCTTCTTCAAAGAGCGTCTTGAATTCTTGGGCCATGAAGTAACCCAGACCAGGATTTGCCCAATGACTAAGAAGGTTGAAGCTATTGACAAAATGCTTCCACCCACCAACCTGCAAAAGGTACAAGTCTTTCTAGGATGATGGGCTACTACAGACAGTTTATCCCTGACTTTGCCAATACTAGTGAACCTCTAGCTCAGCTGTTATGTAATGTCCCTTTTGAATGGACTGCCAGTCAGCAACAAGCCTTTGAAACCCCCAAGCAAAAACTCAAGGAGGCTCCCATCTTAGTGTATCCTGACTATGATAAAGATTTTATCCTTTATACCAATTCTAGCAACCTAGCCATTGGAGCCATCTTGAATCAACTAGACAATGAGGGTGTGAATCACCCTGTAGCTTATACTTCTTATGTCCTAAACAAGCATGAGAAGAATTACAGTGTCACAGAGAAAAAATGCCTTGCTGTGTTGTATGCAGTCAAAGGCAACTTCTAGAATTAACTCATTCCGCAAGTTGACTTACTATATGTTGACAATCAGAATTAAAAATACTTTAATGTCAACAGCATTTAAAAGTCAGAATTAAGTTTTAACTCATGCAGACTAAATGTTGACACTCTTTTAATAAGCAGAAACCTGTTTCCTGAACATTTTACTTAATAAAAATTAAGCTTCAAAATACTTTTTAGGGTAATGTGATAACATAGATTTGAAAAAATCTATAAAAAATTATACATTACAATTAAAAAATTCATAAAAATACACTTTAAAAATAATTCACCATGAAATTAGCTATCTTTACTATAAAATATTTTTTCCCACTTATAAAAACAAAAAAATACACAAAAAGATACTACATAAAAATTTACGTATTATAGAAAAATATAATAATCAGAAACAGTAATATAAAGTTTTTTCTATATTGAAAACTTTTAAAAACATATAATTTACTAGTAAAATACCAATATAGGTCATTTAATACAGTCTAAAGCATCAAACTATCAATAGAAAATCAATGATTTTATAAAAGCAGTATCATAAAATATTAATGAGTTATTTAGAATAACTATTTATTTAAAAATATTATACTTAATATATAAGAACTATATAAAAATTAGGCAATAATCAATAAATTTAATTGAAAGCTAGACTGTGATCACCTGGTTGCCATTAAGAACTGTGAAAATCTTCTTGATGTATTCCCCAATCTCTGAAAGCTTATATTTGGCCTTGACAACGCTCTTGATCTTCTATTGATATTGTTTCTCTTTGGTGGTTCTCTTCTTCTTGGATGAGCGGTTCTCAATATCTCTGATGAATGCAGCAGTCTTCCCCTTTTGGACTTTGAGGTGCTCGTAGAAGGTGTTGTATCTGGGCTTGATTCCAAAGGAGGACTTGATATGCTTATGCCAGCCCTCCAAAGATGAAGTAGTTTTCATCTCATCCTTAAGAACTGTCTGTTAGCAGTTCCAGTTGGCTTTGGCTCTGGGCTTGCCTGGTGCTTAGTGACCTTACGTCCAATCCACTGTGATTCATAATATTCAATGAAAGAGTAGAAGGTACCATCATGTTTCTTGGCATATGGATCCTGGCATAGGAGGTCAAAGGCTTGTCTAATATGCTCTGGCTTTACAAAGGCTAGTGCTACAAACTGCGGAATTAAGAACTTTCAATTTCCTGATGTATCTAGACGGTGGAGCTTGTTGAGCTCAGGTAGACCCTTTAGTTGCCTGTTGACAGCCTGTTGATAATGGAAAAAACACCCCTGGATCTTTCCATCAAAAGTATTTATAAAAGCGTTATAATGGGAAGTTTCAAAGTCCATGATTATAGTTGAAGGCCAAGTGCTTTATCATGAGATTCTTATTCTGCAGCAAGGGTGGCCTCATCCTTTTCATCATCATCTGGATTGGCTCTAGTGCTAGGGTCAGGGGGACTCTTTTTATTACTGGGTAGGGCTTTGATGCCCTCCTGAAGGGCTTTAAAGGCCTTTGTGCAGCTCTCTTCTGTTTCCCTAGGAAGCAGAAAGTAGGCAAATGGGAGCACCTTGCCTTCAATAAGGGAATGTATAACCCATAGTTGGTAAAAAGGCGGGGGCATACTGCAAAGGTACTGTCACATAACCAGGTGTCTGAATCTCTTAACTTCTCCAGGTTCTGTTGTGTAGCATAGCATATAATTCTTGCCTCTGCTGTAGGCCCATCATAATGTAAAAGGAATGCCTCATCACCATTGAACATATTTAACTCCTCTGTCAATACTAACTCTCCTTGGACCATGGCAGATTTCTTATGGGGGAATAGATCACGGTGTTTGTCACATATGTACTTTACTAACTGGCTGCGTTCAGGGATGAGCTTCAGGTTCTCATTACTTAGGTGTGTGGTGGCCTTAACTGCCAGATCAGAAGCCTTGAAATCTTTGGCAACTGGGACCATTTAGTAGAGGTACCACTTTAGAAGTTTTTCATTAAGATTGATTGGAGCAATGCATGTGTGCTCTCCTTTTTCACTAGTGACTTTATCCCATCCTTCTGTATTGATCCTGGCAGCGCAGCTTCTATCTTCACACACATAACGCTTGCTTCTTCCTGCTCTCTTTTGATTGTTGTAATTAAAAACATGGCCATCACAGACTAAACTTGCACCTTATTTGACAGACATTAGAGGGGAAAACCAAGGGAACTTCTTTGGGAGCTTAAACTCTCCTTTGATGTTAAATATATTGTAAACTTTTAGGAGATCCCATGAGCCAATTGGTGCTTGATGATAGTCAGACAGGTAATCATCAGGATCTTCTTTATTGATACTTGATTAGGAGGATGGAGGTGCAGATTCCTTGGACAGTGGAGGGGAATTATCTGGAGTTGGATTCTTGCGCTTATTGGACTGGGATGAGCTTGATTCCTTGGGGCTTGATTACTTTGAGCTTGATTCATCTGTGCTTGACTGGGGCTCTGGACTCTTGGGTATCTTTTTTCTTCCTTGATTGTTTAGTAGAACCTCATATCCTTCTGATTGGTACAAGCTTGTAGAAGAGGAGTGGACAGGGGAGGGCTCTTTGCTTTCAGGGTCTGGGGTCTTCTCCTTTGTCTTCTCTTTCTTTGAGGGCTCTTTGGCTGGTTTTTTGTTGGTGTTTTAACTGTGCTGTTTTAGAAGAGTTACAAGGGGAAAAATATTTAGAAGCTAGATAATAATCTTTATTGTGAGATAGTGATTATATAGTCATGATGAATCAATGGGTAACAGGAACATGATTGCTGATCACACAGTTGGATTGAAGAAGGGGGTGGCTTGATCCTGGTAATGAGTCAAGCACCAAAACAAGGTATCCACCAGGGAGGATCATCATAAGTTCATGTTGTTGGATTTGGTAATTTGAGTTGACTTGCTAGTCTGGCTTTGAGTGAACAGATAATTGGATTGCAGGTCACAAACCTGCTTGGTTGGAACCTTGCTGGTAGGTTGAGCCTGCAATTTCAACACCCCCCAACTGAAGGTTGGCCTCCTCTGGGACAGCGTGCCAGGAGCCCAGGCGCTGCATTATACTAATTGTTGTTCTGTGGCAGGCAGTGCAGTTTCTTGCTGTTTCTGTCTTGCTTTTCAGGGGCTCAGGCAATCATGGTGTAGGATCTTGTCTTGTTTACAATTTCCAAGCCCTTTCAAAAGGTAAGTGTTATTGTTGTTTACCTTCAGAATGATTGCTGGCCCCACTTTTTCAGGTTGTAGCTTTTTCTTGTCAACATTAATGACCCATACTTTGTCCCCAACTTCATGTCTATTGCAAATGGGGACAAATGTCTTTTGCAGATGTTCATTCTCCTTTGCTGCTTGTTCACTGTTAGCCTCTACAACCTGAGGGTCTGAGCGTGGGGGAACTTCACTTGGAATTTCCAGTTTAGGTCCTGTCAATGCTTCAGATATTTAGCTGTGTGCCAAATACTAGTTCAAACAGGCTTTTTCTGGTGGATCTGTTCACTTGGGTTTGACACACAAATAGTGCAGTTGGTAGCTGCTTATACCAGTCTTTAGGTCTCCCGGCGGTGAGTTTGGCTAAGGCTTGCACAAGGCAACTATTAAGCTGCTCTACATGTCCATTAGCCTGTGGGTGATATGGTGTTGTCATAGCGTGTTTGACCCCATTTTTGCGAGGTATACATTGGTGGTTTTGGAGGCTAAATTTTTTCCTCCATTGGTTATCAGGAGTTCTGGCTTTCTGAACTTGCTGATTATCTCTTTGCTAATAAATTGTTGTACATTGTTGCCAGTGTGTGCCTTTACTGCTTGAGCTACTGGCCATCTTGTAGCAAAGTCAATGGTGGTGATGATGTATTTCTTGTCATTGTGTTTTCCTGGCATGGGGCCAACAATGTCAGGAGCCCATACTTTGAAAGGTAGTTGTATGCAGATGGGAAGTACTGCTTTGGCAGGGTTTTGTTTTTGGCAAAAATTTTGCATACCTCACATTAGTCTAGCACTTCTTGAACATTGCAATATAAGTTTGGCCACCAGGCCTTATGCTTAAGGAAATCATATATGTTTTGGCTCTTGGTGTGTCCAAGGTCTCTGTGAAGCGTAGGATGGTGTTGACTTGCTGATGTGTGGGGATGTAGGAAATGGTCGTGCTATCAGAAATTTTTCTGTGTAGGGTCCCATATATATCAGCAAATAGGTGTTCATTTTTGATGACTGTTTCCTTTGTTATGTTGTTTGTGCCAAGAGGGAAACCTTTGTCCTTTTTTTGTAGTACTAAGAGAGGCCAGTCTGTGTTGAGCCCATTTTTCCCTCTTGAAGCGCGGACATACAGGTGGGACAGGGCGTCTGCTATGGCAAGCTTGGCCCCAGGTTTGTACTGGATGAGCATGTTAAACCTCTCCAATAGCTCCATCCAGCGGTCTTAGCAGCGCAACAGATCTCTTGAGCTTTGAAATAGATGAGCAACTTATGGTCATTTAGTGCTGTGAATTCTTCCTGCCGTTCTAAGTAGCAATGCCATTTGAATAGACAGTGTACAATAGCAAACAGCTCTTTGTTGTGGATAGGGTATTGAAACTTGCCATCTGAATTTTTACAATTTGTAAGCTACAGACAGGAAGGCACCATCATTCTTTTTAATTTGTAGTACACCCCCAATGGATGCATCAGAGGCGTTGGTTTCCATTTGGTATTCCCTGTCACGTTTGGGGTATTGCAGGATGAGAGCTGTCATGAGTTTCTCCTTGAGGCATCTAAAACAGAGGTCACATTAGGGAGTCCACACAAACTTGGATTTGGCGCCTGTTATAACAGATAAGGGGGCAGTGAAAATGCCACAGTCAGATATGAAGCGGTGTACATAGGCCACCATTCCCAAGAAGGTGCAGAGTTCAAAATTATCCTTGGGTGGTGGCATCTTGCAGATGGCCTGTATTTTTTGACTGTTGGGTTGATGCCATCCTTTGAGACCATGTGTCCCAGGAAGGGTAATTGCTTGCAGAAGAACTGGCGCTTGGAGGGCTTGGCTAACAGTTTATGTTGTGCCAAGGTAGCAAAGACTGCCTTGCGGTCTTTGTGGTGTTGTTATACCAAGGGGCTGTAGACAATAATGTTGTCCAGGTACACTAGTACGTGCTTGCCTATGTGCGGGGCAAACACCTCATTCATGAAGGTCACAAAGATGGACAGGGCATTTTTTATGCCAAAGTTGAGCACTACACATTTGTAGGAGCCGTATTTGGTGCAGAAGGCTGTTTGGGGGATGTCTTCCTCCTTGATGCAAATCTGGTTGTAGCCTGTTGTCAGATTGATCTTGGAGAAAACTGTGGCTCCTCCTAAGGCATCAAAGAGGTTGTCAATCAGTGGCAGTGGGTAACAATTCTTAATGTTAACTTCTTTTAGGGCTCAGTAGTATGTGGCCAGATGTAAGGTACCGTCTTTCTTAGCCACAAAGAATACAGCGGCCCCAAAGGGAGACTGTGAGGGGCAGATAAGTCCTTTTTTCAATGCCTCCTTAAGGTAGGTGCGTAAGGCGTTGTCTTCATTTGGGGTCAGCCTGTAGATAGGCGCGCCTTGGGCACAGCCCCCTTGAGTTGGATGGAGTGCTGAATGTGCTTCTCAGGGGGCAGCCCAGGCAGCGCTTCCTTGAAGATTTCTGAATGACGGGCCACAATTTTGCAGTCCTGAGGCGTGGAGGTATCCTGGTGATCTTTTAAATGTATGATCCCATACTGGCAGGAGTCCCAGTCAATTGCCTTCAGGTTTTCCTTCTTGTCCAGGGTCTCTGTGATGCGTACAAAGACATGGTCACAAGAAGTTGGTCCACAGAGTCAGGGTAGATCTGGTGGTTGAAACCTTCACACTTGATGGTCAACATTGAGGTTGCCCAGTCTACGTGAGGATTGTTCTTTCATAACCAGTCTAGTCCAGCACAATTTAAAACTTTGGGAGTCAATGAAGGGACCTTGGATGGTGGAGTGGAGGTTCTCAAGCATGACAGAGAAGGGGGCAGTTTCCTTTGTCACAGCAATGTGGTGTTTGTCAGCCAGGACCACATTTTTAATCCGCAAAGGATTAGTGGCCAGCTTGAACCTATCCACAAAGCTACTGTTGACCAGGGTTCAATCTGCTCCCAAATCCAGGAGTGCTGAGCCTGTGTAACTGCAAAGGCGGAAATGATAGGACATCAGTTTATTGGGGTGTCTGGCAATGGTGTACAGTACCAGGTCCTCTGAGGGCACTTGGATCATTGGACATTGGTCCACGTCCTTGGGTTGGTAATCATCATTGGACAAGTCAGGAGTTGCATGGGGAGAGTTTGGCTTGCTCAGTGCTCTCCTGGGCTTTTCCCTTGTCTTGGTTACCTTGCGTGGCAATGAAACAGAAATGAGTATGGTTTGATAAGCCATTGTTTCCTTTTCCATGTCCATTCAAACCTGTGGGCTTGTGGTTGGCGTTATTCCTGTTGCCTCCAGGGGGTGTTTGAGTGGAGCACCTGCCTAGATGGGAGTCCTTGGGTCTTTCTTGTTTCCCAGTTTGTGCCTTGTAAGTGTGTTGGAGGTTTGCTCTGCTTTCTCTGCTTCACAATATAAGCTTTGCAGGTTGGTCACCTGGTCCAGGTTTACATGCCTTATCACATGCAACTTGAGGGCATCATAGTACATAAGGTGTGTGGCTGGGGTGTTAAAGGCCATTTTGGATGGTGCGCAAAGTTGGAGTTCCTTGTAGGCGCAGGTGAGTTCCTTCACAGTGCCTGTCTGGGTTAGGTATTTTACTTGGCGTATTATCATGAGCGCTGTGTCTTTAAGCACAAATCTTGCCAGGAAGTCTTGCTTAAAGGTATCCCAGTTCTTGTTGGTGTGCTCCTTGTGCCACTTTTTGCATCAGGTGCCAGCATCATGGGTCAGGCAAATGGAGTTTTCTGCAATCCAAAATTGCTGTGGGCATTCCATCTAGACCAGCTTGCTCTGGGCAGACTGGATCCATGCGGCAGCGTTGTTGTTGTTGGCCCCAGCAAAAGATTCCAAGGCGGCGCTTCATAGTCTTTGAGCTACATAGGTGGGCATGGTGTTTTCATTGGCTGGTTGCGGAATCAAGGAGGGAGCCTGAAAGAGACCCTGTGTAGACATGGAGTTGAAGCAGGTAGTGGTATCACCGTGTTCTGGTACAAGACAAAGACATCAGGTATCTTGGCACCAGGAGTGTACAGGGTCCATTCAGGCAGGAGGCCAGACATAATTCTGTCAAGGATTTGTTGGCCGCGGCGTGTGCAGGTAACAGGCAGAATTTTTCAGGATAAGGTAGGATGGAGAACCTACCTGTGCTACCAATGTTGTAACTGTGCTGTTTTAGCAGATTTACAGGGGGAAAAATATTTAGAAGCTAGATAATAATCTTTATTGTGAGATAGTGCTTATATAGTCATGATGAATCAATGGGTAACAGGAACATAATTGCTGATCACACAGTTGGATTGAAGAAGGGGGTGCCTTGATCCTGGTAATGAGTCAAGCTCCAAAACAAGGTGTCCACATAAAGAATCATCATCTGTTCATGTTGTTGCATTTGGTAATTTGAGTTGACTTCCTAGTCTGACTTTGAGTGACCGGATAATTGGATTGCAGGTCACAAACCCGCTTGGTTGGAACCTTGCTGGCGGGTTGAGCCTGCAGTTTTGACATTGGGGTGGGGACTTTGGGCCTTTCCAGAGGCTTTGGGCACTTTCTTGGTTGACTTGGGGTTCTTTTATGGCTTCTTGGAAGATTTGTCCTACAATAATTAGAGTAGAGTTCATAAAGTAAGAATAATCAGTTGAAATACAAATAAAGTTAAATAACATTAACTTGTTTTACTTTTTTTGATTAAGTAAATAGTTTATAGAAGTATGGAAAGTAATTTTGAAGCAAGTTTATTAGTAAATAATAGAAAAAACCATGTTTAAATAAAAAATCAACATTCTTGTAGTCACAATAGTCAAAAAGATTTAATTTAGTTTAACAGCATAAAAAACTCTTTAATTTTGACGTCAACATACTGACAGTCAGCATTTAACTAGAAAAACACTATGTAAATAACTTACAAAGCTTAGTTAATATTTTCCAGAGTTGGTTTTAAGGCCAAAATTAATTATTTTTAAATTTTAAAATATTAAAGATTTGCATATGTAGCTTATAAAAACTAAATAATAGGGATTGTAGAGCAGACTCTAAAGTACAGCCCTGGGTACTTTGGCCTGGACTACCATACTATTATATGTATGCTTTTTGTTACAGTAGTTTTAAAAGCTATGGCAACAAGCAAAAATACTTCAGATTTAAACAAAATGATTTCAGATTTAAACAAAATCCAAGTTGCGCAAGATTCAAGATTCAATTAATTTAAATATTTTCAGTTAATAAAAAGTGTCAAACCAAAAACAAAATTTTACTAGCCCATTATACAAAATTATATCAAACATCAAGCAGTGTAGTTCAAACCACAAACAAAATGAACTGACAACAAGTGAAATGGATGGATGCTATTCCAGAGTATATTATAATCCAAGCAGGACTCATATGAGGCACTGACAGAAAGACCAAAATGAAACAAAATTTGAAAAATCTAGAAGCAATATTCCACAAGCACAAAATGAAATGAACTCACACAAGATGTGTAGTATGAGCAGCCTAAAATTGAAAAATAAAAGTTTAACAACCAATCAACCACAATCTAATTTAGGAACAGAGGCATTTGATCCATTTTCATGGCTCCAGATTTGTATGAAAAGGTTTTGAGAACCTTCCAAATATGGACTTGAGATTACAATAAAAATAAATCATTAAATTTTGAAATTTCTACTTTTAGTGATTTTATTCTAGGTTTTTTTTACAATATGGTTTTTACTAGCAATATCTTTGACAGTGTCAGGAGCCAAGCCAGCTTCAATGGAGGCAAGGCTCAAAACATGTAGGCACCTGTTTACACCCAAGCCTTTGAGGTGGGTAACAAGGAAGCTGATCTGTTACTATCCCCCAACCCATATAGCTTTGACTTGTTTGAGAGTCACTTAGCATCTAGCTCAGCCCTTGCTCCTGTACCCACCCCCACACAAGCTGACCACCAACCAACCAATCAGGATGGCAACCTTGATTTGGAATAACTTTCCACCACTTCCCAACCTTCCCCCCCAGCCAATCAGGCTTCAGCTTCAGCTCCTGCTGCCCAGCGTCCCAAACGCAGAATAATCACTGCCCAAATTCTTCAGGAATTTGTGGCACTCAACCTGCAGGGTCTGTCCTGGGATCAGATAGCCAGCCAATTACAATTCACCCAGCTACTGTCATGCGGGAATTCAACAACCTGATGAATAAGGGAAACCTGATTGGGACGGCCAAGAAGGCCACAGAGTCCCAGATCAATGAGGCATACCCAATAATGCTTGACCTCCTCCAGCGGAACCCCAAGCTTTCCTTGACCCAGGTCCAGAAGCAACTTGTGCACCATAACATATGGGTGTCTGAGCGCATGGTGCAGCTCTGGATGCAAGGAAAGGTGGCTTCAGTTAGGGTTCTTACAAATTTTGCCGGCAACCAATGAGATGGAGCTGAGGATTACCCATATGATACCATAATTAAATCAACCCTGGTCAGATGCTTGACAAGTCTAACATATGACATCATGTTTGTCTTGTACTTCAAGTTATCAATTGCATTTGACAATTTTGGTGAGCAATGAAAAGCCGCCACCAAGAATGAAGGGAAGAAGGTCAAGAAGGGGACATTCATTGGTGCATTTCTGGCTGTTTTAGCCAAGGGTTTTGTCTACTATCAGAAAACCCCAGATTTCATCAATGGCTACTCATACAGCCACATCCTTGGTGGATTAATCAACTCCTGGGATGGCTCAAATTACAAATACCGGGTTTTCTTGAGCCACCAGATGGAGGGAAGCTCCACTGCCCTTGATGCCATTCAGGAATGCGGGCACCAGGCCTCTGTGTACCCAGTGGGTCATGCCAACGTGCATCTGGCAGATGTTGTGTTCTTTAATATTGGAGATACGCTCTGTGAGCGCTGCCCTCAGGCTTTCAACAACCTCTATCTTGGGGTTCTTGATCACAATTTTCTCTTTGGTCACAAAATGGTGGCTGACTTGTTTGTACAAATGGTTTTCCATGTGAACATGGGCAACCAATCACGTAAGAATAAGCACCTTCCACCTTGGGCCACTGCCCCCTACCAGCGCATTCAGCCAATGACCAATGAGGAATACAGCAAGCGCTATATGGCAGCCATCACACAAAATCCTCCTGCCTCCACCCACGCCACCAACACCCCTAAACTGAAAGCCCAACCCACCTAATTCCAGACCCCCCAGGCCAGTACCGCCTCTACGTCTTCCTTCCTGCATTATTCTGCCTCCTAGGCATCACTCTCCCCCACCCCAATAAATCCCTGTCACCAAGCATTTTCTATTTATATTATCTTTTTTTTGAATTTCAATTGTTCATGTCATCTTTGTTTATAGTTGTTTTTATTTTTTATGTTCAGCTTATTTCTATAAAATCATATATTTACTATGTTTTGTATCTAGATCCAGAACACAATTATTTTTAGCACTTTGCCAGCCCCTTGTGAAAACATTAACAACAATTTAGTGATCAGTTAAATTTGAATTAGAAAATTATAGTGTTAACTGTTTTTAGATAAAGTTGTTACTGATCCAAATTCAAAACCTTAATGATGAACTTTAAGCCAATCAGGAGCCATGTGATAAAGTGATTGTTGTGACATAAAGGGTCATTCAATAATTCTTTAATGCATGTGCACTAATTAATATGATTGGCTGGATCTTTTGCCATTGTACGCCATTGCCGCTGTGGTAAGTTGTCAATGGACTAGTGCCAAATCAGCTGCTGGGTTAGTATAGTCCATCAACAACTTGCCACAGCGTCAATGGCGTACAATGGCAAAACATCCAGCCAATCATATTAATTAGTGCACATGCATCAAAGAATTATTGAATGACCCTTTATGTCACAACAATCACTTTATCACATGGCTCCTGATTGGCTTAAAGTTTATCATTAAGGTTTTGAATTAGGATCAGTAACAACTTTATCTAAAAACAGTTAACACTATAATTTTCTAATTCAAATTTAGCTGATCACCAAATTGTTGTTACTATTTTCACAAGGGGCTATGTTAAGCGCCAAAAATAATACGGTAATCAAGGAAAAAATGCCAACACAAAGCAAACAACACATATCAAGATGAGCATAAAACATATACACAATGGGTAAAAAGATGGGATAATGTAGTAAATGGGAAAACAAAAAGGAATAAACAAAGAGGCAACAGTATCAAAATAATACAGAATTTATTGGGGAAAAAGCTATAAAAACATATGGAAAGGTTAGTAAAAAATCCATGAGAGAATTGGATAAGCTTCTAAAGGACCTCAACTTGGTGATTGCCAAAATTTAGGTGTCAGGAAAGTCCTTACTGAATTTCCTGACAACAATTTCTTTGATAATTCATCTGCTTAGGACACTAAACCAGGGTTATTAGGAAATATTGAAACAGATAAATTAGTTAATAATATCTGTTCTATATTACCTTTGAAAAACAGTCCATTTGAAACTGATTATTTTACTAAAACAGGGACAGGGATCAAACTTGAGGCTTCCCTGGATATAATTGATTGACTGGGTGATGAATTAAGTGTTGATACTATGATTAGCCAATTTTTATCTTCAACAGAAGTGTTCAGCCAATCTTCTGGCGCCAAATTGACTTTGAATAATTCCCAGACAACTCAAGGTGACGTTTTAACAGCAGCTGACGCTTTTAACTTGGATTCTAGTGCTGAAAACTCTGTTTATGTTGTTTCTACTTCTCCAGTTCCCCAGCCATCATCTGGTGAAAACTAGGGATTCCCCAGTATTTGTCTCCTTTGTTTTGCCAATAACTCCAGCCAAGAAAACCAATTTTTGTGGAGATCATGCTCATGCTAAAATTTATTTACAAAAAGCTGTAGTATGAGTTCAAGTTGCCCCAAATTCTCCAGTTTATTCCCCAAATCTTCTGATCTCCTTTATTTTTCATCCAAAATATTTCATTACTACCAGGCTATATAAGGCTCTTAAGTTAAAATTTACTACTTGTTCAATCAATAAAGTCAATTTCCTTACCTACTTGATTTATTCTTTTGCCTGCTCTCCAGTCCTGAAATCAAACACCATGATGCTACCCAAGTCATCCCAATGGGGACCATTTGGGTATAAATGGTTAGTTTGGTTGCTCCTTGTCCAGTCCCTTACTGCAAGCATATCTTTTGGAACCAGAGCAGATTCTGGTTCATCTCCCCCCAATTATCTGGACAAGCTGTGGCGCCAAGTGGTACCAGGCACATGGTACACCGCCACTCCATTGTCACAGAATCCCCCCATCACAGAGGAACCACAGGTCATGTGGACCAGTCCACCCACTCCTTCCTTATTTCATTCCTTGGCTTCTGCTTTCCTTCTAAGTTATCTTGGAGCTTACTTCATGTTGGGATGGTTCAATCCCCTTTTGGGTCAATATTGTCTTATTGGAGCATTGTTCCATATGGGGATGGTCTCCATTCCAATTGGTTCTCTAATCACAGGGTTGGATCCATCTGCAGCCATACACTTTTTGGGTGGAATGTTGCCAAGCGGATGAGTTCCTGACAAAAGGACATTGACCGCAAGGTCAAAGCCAAAGTGAAGTCTGTTGTCCTCACTGGGGACAAAATTGACAAGGTGTCTGCAAAGGCACTAATGTCAAAAATGCCAGACACCCCAGAGAAGACAATTGAGCGCTTACTAAATATTCAAAAAACTGTGGTCAAGGGCCTCCAGTTCAAGGCATACAATCTTTCTGCGCCGTCTGTCTGGGTTGATGACCCAGAGATGTATGTCCACCTCAAACCCACCAAGCGTGCCAGGGCAGAGGATACCAAATTGCCTGCACAATTGATTGTGCCAAGAATGGCCAAGCCAGCTGAAGACGCCGGCAAGGAAGAAGCCCAAGAAGATAACCTAAAAAAAATTATAATTAATAAAAATTCTTAAATACTTACCTTTTTTTAGAAGATGTTGATGGTGAACTCTGCTGGATCCTGGTCCCTTTGTCCCCCCACCTTCTATGCCAACTATGCTAATCATGTGGCAAGGCAACTTTTCCTGTCTCCCCCTGTCTTGCAGGAGCTTGAAGACAGGATCCATGGTACATTCTCAATGTCCAGGGAGGCATTGGCTGGGCTTTTGCATAGTGAGGGGGTCATCTGAGTGGGCAGTTACTGCCTACAAGGATGCCCAACTGGTCCGCCTGGACCTGGTTAACCTCAATGGAGTTTACTGTGTAAACTCCATTAAGCTTGTTTGGGACGTCCTGGCAACGCTCCTATTCAAGAAAATACTGGAGATAGGCTGGGATCATGCGGCTGCTTGCTTCTGCTTCCTGGTGGAGCATACCATCTCTTACCTGTTGGAAAAATTTGGGCGCACAGTGTCAAAATTGGCTGTTGCAGACGCAACAGCCGTAAAGAAGACAAAAATCCTCCTGGCAGACTTTGGGCTGGCCTGGAGTGCCAACAAGACGGGGGTCCCTGCAGCTATGGAGCTGACTTTAGCCAAAACCAAGCACAAGAAGAAGATTAGCGCTGTATACAGAAAATTGTGCAATTTCACGGAAGCCTTTTCTGGGCAAAGGCTTCATCTGGTTGTTTACCTGGGGTTCCTATTCTACTTTGGGATGGGCGCTTCTGTAGAGGACCTAGACAGGGTCCTTCTTGGGGTCAACAAGGCCAGGCTCTCACTGGACAGGAAGGAGGTCCCCTTGGGTATGACTCGGTAGATCACATCATATAGGACGCCCTGGTCCTGGCTGAAATCTTTGGGTTTGCAGCCCCACCAGAAAAGCTTCTCCTCTATTCCCACCTCACCATTCTTCCTTTTACCAGCAGGCTTGAATACATTAATACAGGTGTATTCACTGTCAACAGTGTTGCAGTGGAGGTTGTGCGCCACCTCCATTGTGGGGTGGGTACATACTGCCAAACCCATTATAGCAGCACTTAATTTTATCTCTATATCAATAAATATATTTGGTAGGACACGCCATTTCAAAAACGGCATCTCAAAAAACAACATCTCAAATTTCTGCTATCTCAATTTACTAGTAAAATTGCCATTTTGATTTACGGCATTTTGACTAAGAAAAAACCGTTTTAAAATTTTAGATTTTTTAAACTCCAAAAATTACCCAAAAAATTCCCAAAAATAAAAATTCAAAACATTCTAGGCTTAAAAAAGCCTCAGGATTCCAAATCTGCAATAAAAAATGGGGTCAATTAGTAGCAACATAGTTGCGTAAAGCCTAAAAGTTAAAATATACCCAAAAACAACCATTATCATCTATTTTAACTATAAACTATACTTTAAAATAAGCATAAAATTGTACAAATACTAAAAAAGTCAAAAATAATGATAAAATTAAAGGAAATAAGAGAGAAGATAAAGAAGTCTTTATTAGGAAAGGGCTCAAATATTAGTAGAAAGAGCAACTGAGATAGCTTGGAGATGTTCAAGCTTGCTATCCTTGGGATAGTAGGCAAGGACCACCTTGCTAATCTCTGTATACTTTTTCACCGCTTTGGTCTGCTTGAGGGGATCACCCTTAGTCTTCATGCCTGTTTTAAAGAGGCGGGCAGAGATGGCCTGCTGGGTTTTGAGATGCACCATGATTTTGTTGAACTTGGGCTTCTGAACCCGGACCCTTGTGGCAAATTGACTATGCCACCCTTCAAGAGAAGAGGTGGTATTGATTAGGCCATCCTTTACCTGCTTAAAGCAGTTCCATGTGATTGAGTCACTGCCTTTTCTAATGCAGTGTGCTCCCTGAAAAATACCAACCCATTGAGTTTCAAAATACTCAATAAAGGGTGCAAAGGCTGCCTGGTTGGAAATAATGTAAGGATGGCAGAGGAGGGCGTTGTATAAGGCATTTGTCTCCTCCTTTTGCATAAGGGTAAGGGCAGCAAAGCAGTTGAACACGTTCTTTGCTTCCTTTGTGCCTTCATTGTAGACCAGCTCATGAAGTGCAGAGCACTTTTGGAGGCGGCGGCAGAGTGCCTGCCAGAAGTGAAAGTAGCATCCTTGATGGGAGCTCTTGAAGACTCTAATAAAAGCATTGGCCTGAGCCTGCTCAAAATCTACTACCAGATATTGATGGTAGGGAAGGCTTTTGGGCTTTTTCTTTATTGGAGTGGCTTTCTCTGACTGAGTCTTTTTCTTGTTCCCTCTAGTCTCCTTTGGCTCCTCTTAAATAGTTGGGAGGATCTTATCCAACTTGGCCTTTAAAATTGTGAGTGCCTGTACATAGGTTTCCTGCTTCTTATTTGGGAAGAAAAAGAAGACCAGGGGAAGAACTAGATTGTCAACCTGCCCATGGATATTCCAAAGCTGGCTGAAGAGCTTTGGGCAGGTAGAGAATGTTCCATCTGCAAGACAGGTCTTGCATTTTAAAAGGTTGCAAAGATCCTAGCTTGTTGCAAAGAAGATGATCCGCTCTGGGGCATATTGCCCATCATTGTGAAGGAGGAATCTCTCTTCATGCTGTGAAAGCTTTTGCTCCTCAGTTAGAATCAACTGGTCAATTGATGTAGCACTGACGCCTTCAGTTCTCAGAGTATATCTCTGTTCAGTGAGATATCTCTGTAGTTTTGAGGCACCACCAACAGTTGCCAGTTAGGTATCATTTAGATTAATGAGTGTATTGTTTACAACCTCAGTTGCAGTTTGGTCCTTTGTGGTTGGGATCACCTGGCAAAGAAACCAGCAGATCAGTTGATAAGGAGGATCAAAAGACTTGTCACAGTCATGCCCAATAGTCAGGGCTTTAAACCGAGTGAACCCATAGGTGGTAAGTCTAGCTGGACAGCCAACATTATCACATTTGAAGCGATGTTGACAAATGGGCTTCTTCTTGTTGTTGCAGCTGAAGCTGTAGCCCTTGTGAACAAAGCCAGCATCCCCTTTCTTTGCCGTAAATGGATAGCTGAAGGGTATGTTGTTGGCACAGCAAAGGTGCCATTTTGGTTGCATACATTGTGGATTGAGTTAGGATCCCAGAGCTCAATTGGCTTATCTGCAGGAGCACCAGGATCAGGCTCCTGCTCATCTTCATCCTTGAGCTCTGAACTGGGATCATAATGGCAATTGAAGTTGAACAACTTCTCTTGAGGGTCTGACAGGGAGTAAACAAAAGGAGAATGGTGAGGGGTTGGGCTTGTTTCCTCGGGCTTGGTGAGGGCGTAGGTGTCTTGGGAGGAGCTTTACCCTTAGTAGGCTGATTTTTGGGGGTAGTTTTGGCCTTCTTGGCCTTGGGAGGAGTGGTCTTGTCTTTGGAGGCCTTGGACGCAGCTTTGTTGATGGACTTGGGAGGCATCTAAAAGTGAATTAGTATCAAAATATGAGCAATTTGGGGGTTGTTTTTAAAGAGAAAAATGAGAATGTTTTTTAATCAAAAAGTATTAATTTTTTTACATAGAATTAGAGAGGAGATCAAAAAATTTATACTATCAAAATTTCAATGTTTTTTTATTTTTTAAAAATAATTTTTTATTAGTAACGCAAGTAGGCAAAACTTTGAGTTTTGACTGAAAACTTGCTCTCAAGATGGCGTTTTTGAAGTGACGTAATTGAGGTGCTGTAGCTCAATAACATAGTGTTTTTGACCATTTTTATATTAAATTAACAAATTCACAGTGGAGCTACCTCAACTGGACCCAAGAGTAAAACTTGATTCTCTCAAAAACTAGCTTATACAACTAGGGTTAAAAAGTACCCAGTTGTTTAAAGGAGATCAAAAAATATATATTTGCAAAGTTTCATAGTTTTCTTACTTTTTATTAATATTGTTTTTGATGTGAAACTATACTTTTGAAAAGTGGAAAGCAAGAATTACGGTGGGGGAATTGATATAGCGTAGCCTGGCATCATAGGTAATTTCCCCTTATTTTCCCCTATCTATTGTGCGCCTTGAATCAATTGGGTGATATGAAACTTGGTGGAATTTGAAGTGACGTAAATTGAAATGGCGTAATCATCCCCTTCCATATTAAAATCACTATTAAAAGTATTTTATTGATGAAACCCTTATCAACTTATCCATGTATAATTAAGTTATAAATTACATATAACAAAACTGGTTTTTTACCCAGCAATGAAAATCACTAGAAGGACTATCATAGTGGCATCTATTTAGGTTGTTCTTATTATAAGTGTCTTAGATTAATACTATAGGAACATCTGCTGGCACTATACCACAGGCTTTATTTTAGTTCAGGTATAAGCTTATTTTAGCTTAAGATACATGGCGTAATTTGAAATGACGTAAAGTCAAGATGGCATAAACACACCCCACACTAAGTGTTTTCATATGTAAATAAAGTTAGAAAAATAAGATTTAATTAATCTGACTTGAAGTGATGGAATCAAGATGGCGTAAATTTGAAATGCCGCATTATAAAGGTATATGTAAATTTTAACTATTTTATTGTTTATTTTATTTTTTTGTGATTCATAATCACTAACACAAAAAACGCCATCTCAAATTAAATTTGAGATGGCGTTTTTTGAGATGCCGTTTTTGAAATGGCATGTCCTACCATATATTTATACTCTACTATATTTTTGTATCATAAATAATTTTTCAAATAATATTTTAGCAAAAAAGATTTGCAAAATATATTGTGGAAATGGGTTTCATAAAAGTATTAAGTAATACAGTAATAAAATAAATTTCAACTTTACAATTTATATTTAATTTTTATAATACTATTATATATTTATTTGACAAAAAAGATATAAATATATTTGCGTATTCCAGTATCAAACGTTTGGGATAACCTCAGATGACACATTAAAAAATGTATAATAAAATAAATAGATTACTTACATATATTGATGAATCTTCTGAATGTGATTGCGGGCGTGGAAACATCTAAATATAAAATGATAATCAATAAATCTTGAATAGTAAATTAGAGAATATAAAAAGAGTTGGACACACTAAGCCTTTAATTGATTGGCTGTTTGGCTAGGCACACAGGGATGAACAAATCAGCGTGGCCACAGAATTTGGCCACAGTCTCAGCTGGGAGGGTGTGGATCCTGGCCTGCAGCAAATTAAAGAGGTCCTTGGTCCCAGTTAGGGTTCCTCGCTTGACAACTTGATTGAGCCACCCAAAGACTTCCTCAATCAGATTTAGGAAGGACAAATAAGCTGGGAGGAAGAGAAGGCGTAAATTTGCTGTAGCCAATTTCCGGGGGCCCACTGCAATGCTTGTGTCAATCATTAGGAATTCCTTGAGAATGTCAGCCACCTTGTGGAGACCAATGTTGTCTAATACAATTACGTT
The DNA here is from genome assembly GCA_014839935.2 of Entomophthora muscae. Lineage (NCBI taxonomy): Eukaryota > Fungi > Entomophthoromycota > Entomophthoromycetes > Entomophthorales > Entomophthoraceae > Entomophthora > Entomophthora muscae. Next base: position 202,655 of record QTSX02003603.1, read on the forward strand.
GGTGAAACCTGGGCTCGTGCACCTCAGGTGCTCCTGGACCAATTGGAGGAATGACAAGAAGGTACAGCTGTTGTGAGAACCCAATATCATTTGATAAAGCTCAACCCCCTTTGGACCAAGGATAGCCACCATTTAGTATGCTGTGGCGCAGACTGCAGCACACCAAGCCATCCCGTCATTGGAGCCTTTGGGGACATACCAATACTCATTGTGCATTGATAAGGCAAATGCTGATTTATTGATATAATAGAATTTCACTGTCTCCTTGGCTTTGAGGACAGTGTATGCCTCAGTGTAATTTTTCCGGGTCTCAATATTGGTTGGGCTGTTCCAATTGTAGGGGGATACCCCAAGCTTTTTCCAGGAAAAGCGCATTTCCTTGACCAAATGATAATAGAAGGAAATTGAGGCCTCAATCCCAAAAGCAGACTTAATCATGGCCTGTATATTTGCCAGTTCAAGATGGCAATCTTGGGTTATTCACTGGTGGATTGCCCATTTGTGCTCCTTGGTGAGCATGGAAGAAACATGCAAGGATTTCTCCGGAGCAAGGAAATGGCCAGTATCAATGAACTTGTTGAAGGTCTTTAAGGTGTACTTGGGATCCACCACAACAAGAGCCAAAGCCGGCTTGTAATCACCAGATTCCTGCATAAGCTGGAGAAGAAAGATGCACTTAATGTCAGGAATGTGCTTGTGAGCGGGCTTTTTAGTGGTGGGGATTGGCTTGTTGGTGTTGGGCACAACACAGGGCATGGGCACCTTGGTGTAAAACGCAGCAACTTTCTTTAGTACCAACTGTCCCTCATTGGTTTGTTAGAACTCAGGCTCCTTGTTATCCTCCTGATTGCCATCACTGACATAGGGCTTGTAGCTAGTATCAAGTACAGGCTTCACCTTCTCCAGCATGGCTGACGGGACCAACTCTTGCCGGTACACAACGTCAAACACATACAAAGTAAGTTCTACCTCCTTGTTTCTAACTTTCTTTGTAGTGATGACCTTGGTTGGCTTCTGGATCAGCTTGGGGACCTGAGGGTTTATGATCTGCACCCTAGCAGCTTGTGCTCCTTGAACTGGCTGTGTCAGTGCAGCATCACTATGATACTCTCCTCTCCTGCCTCCCTCCTGAGTTGGCACTTGTGTTGCACTAAGTCTATTCTTTGACCCACAGGGATCAACTGCAACTGCGGCGCACAACAGGTGCAATGGTAGTCTGTTGCTGTATTCCTTCCATTTTGAGAATTTAATAAAATATTAAATAAAACTTAATTAAGTTACTCCCTATTTTTAATTTTTGCTTTTATCTGTTTATGGATATTCAATTAATATTTTTTCCCACCCAATATCCTAATTATAGATTTTTTATTTCTAGTTAGTTGTTTGTGGTTTTACAACACCCATTTTAGAATACCCAAAATAATTTCCACCCATATTCCCATATTTTACGCCAAATTAAGCACCCAACACAATTTTTTAATTTTTTGTTTCAGATCTTGTGTCTTATTTTAGATACCTTGGTATCATTCTTGATTACAACCCATTGCACAAACTGAGTGAGTGATTTTGTTTACATAGTGAGTTGCTATTGTGTTTTGTTTTTGGATTGAGTTTTGACACACCACACTTGGGTGTATTTTGTCACCAATTCACATAGTAAACATATGTACACTTAAAGTCAACTCACACCATTTTGTTTGTGAATCAATGTATTTTGGATTGTATTTTGAATGTTTTTGCTTTGTGTGTGAGCCCTTTGTTGCTGTGTTGACTCATTTCACCCATCAACGCCAATAAACCATGTTAACAGAGTGTATATTTTAACCTGAGAGTTTGATTTTGTTTAAATCTGAAATCATTTTGTTTAAATTTGAAGTATTTTTGCTTGTTGCCATAGCTTTTAAAAAACTATAAGCAACAGTGTTTTACTAATAAACCAGTGAAGGTGCTGACATTCAGGCAGTTAGTGTTCTTTTATAGTAACTCTCCTATTAAATCTTGCTTAAATTATGTCACTTTGTTTGCTTAGCCAACCCACTTTGCTGCAATTTAGGTGACGCGTTGATTTGGCACAAATTCAACATTATAAATAAATATATAAATTCTAGTTTTAACATATGCGTTTTGGCTTAAGTGGACTTCTGGAAATAAGCTATAATTTATCCAGTAGGTTTAAAAATACAGTAAATATCTAAATAATACAAAGAACACTATGAAAGTTGGAATATTTCATTTTTATATGCTTATTGTAATATATATTAAATAAAAACATTAAAATAAAATATAAAAAATGGTTATTTTTAGAATATTGTATAATTTATTAAGAAACTCATGGATTCTAATTTGGGGTTGACATCCAGATATTACTTACTGGAGTCAACCTTAATGTAAAAGTACAAAGAACCTTACATTTTCATAGTAAATCATATTGGTTTTTTGGCTTAAAATTAAGCCTTTGTTTAAATGGTGTTAACATTATGCCTGTTGTCAAAACTGCAGGCTTGACCTGCCAGCAAGGTTCCAACCAAGCAGGTTTGTGACCCACAATCCAATTATCCAGTCACCTGAAGCCAGACTAGGAAGTCAACTCAAATTACCAAATCCAACAACATGAACAGATGATGATTCTTTATGGTGGACACCTTGTTTTGGCGCTTGACTCATTACCAGGATCAAGCCACCCCCTTTTTCAATCCAACCGTGTGATCATCAATAGTGTTACTGTTATCCTTGATTCAATGAACTATATAATCACTATCTCAAAATAAAGATTATTATCTAGCTTCTAAATATTTTTCCCCTTGTAAATCTTCTAAAACAGCACAGTTACAACATTGGTAGCACAGGTAGGTTCTCCATCCTACCTTGTCCTTAAAAATTCTGCCTGTTGCCTGCACACGCCACGGCCAACAAATCCTTGATAGAATTATGTCTGGCCTCCTGCCTGACTGGACCCTGTACACTCCTGGTGCTGAGATACCTGATGGCTTTGTCCTGTATCAGAACACGGTGATCCCACTAGCTTCTTCAACACTATGTCTACACAGGGTCTCTTTCAGGCTCCCTTCTCAATGCCGCAACCAGCCAAAAAAACCACCATGCCTGCCTATGTAGCTCAAAGACTACAAAGTGCTGTCTTGGATAATTTTTGCCGGGGCCAACAAGGACAATGCCGCCACATGGATCCAGTCCACCCAGAGCAAGCTGGCTCAGATGGAATTTACACAGCGGTTTTGAATTGCAGAAATTTCCATTCACCTGACCCATGACGCTGGCACCTGGTGCAACAAGTGACATGAAGAGCACACCAACAAAACTGGGATACCTTTAAGCAAGACTTCCTGGCAAGATTTGTGCTCAAGATACAGCACTCATGATAATACTCCAAGTAAAGAATCTGACCCAGACAGGCGCCGTAAAGGAACTCACCCAAGCCTATAAGGAACTCTGACTTTGCGCACCATCTGAAATGGCCTTTGACACCCCAGCAACATACCTCATGTACTATGACACCCTCAAGTTGCATGTGAACCTGGATCAGGTAAACAGCCTACAAAGCCTGTACTGTGAAGCAGAGAAAGCGGAACTGACATCCAACACACTGCATAATGCACAAAATGGGAAACAAGAAAGACCCAAGGATTCCCATCCAAGTGGGCGCTCCACTCAACCACCCCTGGAGGCAATGGGAACAACGCCAACCACAAACCCAAAGGTTCAAATGGGCATGGAAATGGAAAAAATGGCCAGTCAAACTGTACCCATTTCCGTGTCACCGCCACACAAGGCAACCAAGATGAGGGAAAAGCCCAGGAGAGCACTAAGCAAGCCAAGCTCTCCCCATGCAACTCCTGACTTGCCCAATGAGGAATACTGACCCAAGGACGTAGACCAATGCCCAATGATCCAGGTGCCCTTGGAGGACCCAGTACTGTACACCATTGCCAGACATCCTAATAAACTGATGTCCTATCCTTTCTGCTTTTGAAGTTATACAGGCTTAGCACTCCTGGATTTGGGCGCAGATTAAACCCTGGTCAACAGTAGCTTTGTGTATAGGCTCAAGCTAGCCACTAATCCTTTGCAGATTAAAAATGTGGTCCTGGCTGATGAACACCACATTGCCGTGATAAGGAAAGCTTCCCCCTTCTCTGCCATGCTTGAGAACTTTCAATCCATCATATAAGGTCCCGTCATCAACTTTCCCAAGTTTGAAATTGTACTGGGACTAGACTGGTCACAGAAGAACAATCCTCACGTAGTCTGGGCAACCTCAGTGTTGACCATCAAGCGCAAAGGTGTCAACCACCTGATCTACCCTGACTCCATGGACCAACTGCTACGCAACCACGTCTTTGTATGTATCACAGACCCAGGACAAAAATAAAAACCTGAAGGCAATTGACTGGGATTCCTGCCATTACAAGATCATACACTTCAAAGATCACCAGGATACCTCCACGCCTCAGGACTGCAACATTGTGGCCTGCCATCCAGAAATCTTCAAGGAAGCGCTACCTGGGCTTCCCCCTGAGAAGGACATTCAGCACTCCATCCAACTCAAGGGGGCTGTACCCAAGGCGCGCCCCATCTACAGGCTGACCCCAAATGAAGACAACACATTACGCACCTACCTCAAGGAGGCATTAGAAAAAGGACTTATCCTCCCCTCACAGTCTCCCTTTGGGGCTGCCATATTTTTTGTGGCTAAGAAGGACAGTACCTTACGTCTGGTCACATACTACTGAGCCCTAAACAAAGTTACCATTAAGAATTTTTACCCACTGCCACTGATTGACAACCTCTCTGATGCCTTGGGAGGAGCTACTGTCTTCTCCAAGATTGATCTAACTGCAGGCTACAATCAGATTTATATTAAGGAGGAAGACATTTCTAAAACGGCCTTCTGCACCAAATACTGCTCCTACAAATGTGTGGTGCTCAACTTTGGCATGACCAATCCCCCGTCCACCTTTGTAACCTTCATGAATGAAGTGTTTGCGCCCCACATAGACAAATAAGCCCTATTGTATCTAGACAACATTATTGTCTACAGCCCCTTGGTGGAATAACACCACAAAGACCCAGAGGCCGTCTTTTCTACCTTAGCACAGCACAAACTGTTGGCCAAGCCCTCCAAGTGCCAGTTCTTCTATGAGCAACTACCCTTATTGGGACACATAGTATCAAAGGACAGCATCACACCTGAAAGTCAAAAGATACAGGCTAACTGCAAGATGCCACCACCCATTGATAAGTTGGAACTCCATACCTTCTTGGGAATGGTGGCCTATGTACAACGCTTCATACCTGACTGTGGCGTTTTGACTGCCCCCTTATCCGCTATAACAGGTGCCAAATCAAAATTTGTGTGAACTCCCCAAAGTGCCCTCTGTTTTAGATGCCTCAAGGAGAAACTCATGACAGCTCTCATCCTGCAATACCCCAAATGTGACGGGGAATACCAAATGGAAACCGACCCTCAGATGCATCCATTGGGGGAGTACTACAAATCAAAAATAGTGACAGTGACTTCAGGCCATAGCTTATGAATCACAAAAAACACAGATGGTGAGTGTCAATACTCTATCCATGACAAGGAACTGTTAGCCATTGTACACTGCCTAGTCAAATGGCGCTGTTACCTAGAACAACAGGAAGAATTAACAGCATTAACCAATCACAAGTCACTCATCTGTTTCAAGACTCAAGCAAATCTATTCTGCTGCCAAGTGCGGTGGATGGAACTATTAGAGAGATTTAACATGCTCATCCAGTACAAACCTGGGGCCAAGCTTGCCATGGCAGATGTCCTGTCCTGCCTGTATGTCTGTGCTTCAAGAGTAGAGAATGGGCTCAATCCATACTGGCCTCTCTTAGTGCTACAAACAAAGGATAAAGGGTTCCCCCCTGGCACCACTGACATAACAAAAGAAACAGTCATCAAGAATGAACACCTCTTTGCTGACGTATATGGGACTCTACACAGAAAGATGACTGATGGCACAGTCATTTCCTACATTCTCACACATCAGCAAGTCAACACCATCCTACAATATCACAGAGACCTTGGACATACCAAGAGCCAAAACCTATACAAGTTCCTTAAACATAAGGCCTGGTGGCCAACCTTATATTGTAATGTTCAAGAAGTTCTAGACCAATGTGAGGTATGCAAAGAGTTTTCCAAAAGCTAAAACCCGCCAAAGTTGGTACTTTCCATCTGCACACAGTTACGTTTCAAAGTATGGTCTCTTGACATTGTTGGTCCCATGCCAGGAAAACACAATGACAAGAAATACATCATCACCACCATTGACTTTGCAACAAGATGGCCAGTAGCCCAAGCAGTGAAGGCACACACCGGCAATGATGTTTGACAATTTATTGGCAAGGAGATAATCAGCAAGCTCAGAAAGCCAGAGCTCCTGATAATCAATGGAGGCAAAGAATTGACCTCTGAAGACACCAACATATACCTCACCAAAAACAGGGTCAAGCACACTGTGACAACACCATACTATCCACAGGCCAATGGACTTGTGGAGCAGCTTAACGGTGCCTTGTGCAAGCCTTAGCCAAATTCACTGCTGGGAGACCTGAAGACTGGTATAAGCAGCTACCAACTGCACTATTTGTGTTTCAAACCCAAGTGAACAGATCCACCAAAAAGCCTGTTTGAACTGGTATACAGCACACAGCCAAATATCATTCAAGCATTGACAGGACCTAAACTGGAAATTCCAAGTGAAGTTCCCCCACGCTCAGACCCTCACATTGTAGAGGCTAACAGTGAACAAGCAGCAAAGGAGAATGAACGTCTGCAAAAAGACATTTGTCCCCATTTGCAATAGACATGAAGTTGGGGGCAAAGTATGGGTCATGAATGTTGACAAGAGCAAGCTACAACCTGAAAAAGTGAGGCCAGCAATCATTCTGAAGGTAAACAATAATAACACTTACCTCATGCAAGGGCTTGGAAAATGTAAGCAAGACAAGACCTCTACCATGATTGCCTAGGACCCTGAAAAGCAAGAAAGAAACAACAAGAAACCACCCTGCCTGCCACAGAACAGCAACTAGTTGAATACAGCGCCTGGGCTCCTGACAACCTGCCCCCAGAGGAGGCCAACCTTCAGTTGGGGGGTGTCAAAACCACAGGCTCAACCCGCCAGCAAGGTTCCAATCAAGCAGGTTTGTGACCCACAATCCAATTATCCGGTCACCTGAAGCCAGACTAGTAAGTCAACTCAAATTACCAAATCCAACAACATGAACAGATGATGATTCTTTATGGTGGACACCTTGTTTTGGCGCTTGACTCATTACCAGGATCAAGCCACCCCCTTCTTCCATCCAGCTGTGTGATCATCAATCATGTTACTGTTATCCTTGATTCAATGAACTATATAATCACTATCTCACAATAAAGATTATTATATATCTTCTAAATATTTTTCCCTGTGTAACTCTGCTAAAACAGCACAGTTACAGCACTGTTCCTTTTAATTTTGCAATTCTGAATTAATAATTCACTATGAAAAATTAGCTTAGCTTTGGAAATTCCCAATTTTGGCAGATAAATACTTAAATAATGTTGACTTACTGAATGTTGACAAATTGTAAATATTCAGTGAGTCAACTTTCAGAATGAGTTAATTCTGGCAGTTACAAGTCAAACAGTTCTGCCATTCTGTGTATGACACCCATTTCACTATGGTAACTAACCACGCTATGCTTAAGTGGTTACAACAGCTTAAGGAACCAGAATGACAGCTAGTTAGATGGGCTCTCTGCCTGCAAGGCTATGACTTCACAGTACTACACTGTCCTGGGATTCAACACCAGAACACAGATGGATTATCCAGAATGCTCATCCTTGCTCTACACCCTGCTGAGGCTGATTGACTGTATGAATTAATTGGATATCCTTCCTCTTGGGAGAGTGAGATGGAAGAAGTTCAAATTGTCCTGTCCATACTATCTGAGGACACACTCATTTGCGACAACCAGCTTTTCAAAAAAGTACACAATCAATACCTATCTTATGTACGGCCTAGTATATGCCTTTTGTTGGTGCTCTAAGATCATAAGGAGACGGGACATGGGGACATGACCAAGACCTATGACTGGCTCTAGAAAAACTATTTCTGGGAAACCCTCCACCTGCTGATTCCAGATGTCATTAATAGTTACCACAATTGTCAGCTCCAATGACCTTGAGGTGCTTCTCACAAATTCAAGCTGATCCCCCCTCAACACACCTTTCATACTATCAGCATTGACGCTATAGGGCCTCTTTCCCATTCTTGCTCTGGCTGCCACTATATTATAATTGCTGTTGATCATTTCAGCAAGTGGGTAGAATATTGCCCTACTAAGGACATCACTGCTTAGACAACAGCTGCCTTTCTGTTGCAAGACGTATTATATTGCCATGGCTGCCCTCAAGTGTTGTTGTCTCACAATGGTACTAACTTTAACAATAAGTTAGTGACCTCTGTTGTCAAGGCCTTGGGATCTCACCAGTCTTTCTCTGCCCCCTATAACCCTTCTACCAATGGAGAAGTTGAGTGTTTAAATTTGACTCTGGTTTCTATCATGAGGAAACTCACTTACTCTTACACTGCAAACTGGGATCTATACTTACCGGCTGCTCTCTTTATGTATTTCCTTAGAAAAAAATGTGTCACTGGGTACTCCCCCTTTGCTGTGCTGTATAGGAGTGAGGCCACCACTCTTTTGCTCCTGGGGGACCCCTACTCTCCTCTGATAAGGCTATGAACCCTGATGATCATATCAAAGATCTTATTAACTGCATAATTGCATACAGGCTACAGTGTATACTTCTGCACACAAGATCAAGATGCTTGAGCTCTCTGCTGACAATGCTAGCCAGTTCACTTTTTCTGAGTTCAAAATTAAGTATCAGGTTCTCTATTATCAGCATAGATTAGAAGGACCTGCTCACAAGCTAGATACACTGTGGGTTGGGCCTCTAGAAAAAACCTTCAAACAAGGGTCAGAGTACATTGCAAAACTCCTCTTTAGTGATTGTCTGTTTTCATGGGTGCATGCCAAATTCCTCCGCAAGTACAACCCCCTAAGGCCAATCTAGAGATAGACAATGTTGTGAATCTTGTCATTCACCATTTTTTGATTTTGTCTTTGATGGATTATTTTGAGGATGAATCTCTTGCTTTTGCTTTTGCCCCTCAAAATGAGGTTGTATCCAAGCTGGGAAATAAAAATGTTTGGTTTCCTGATTCCTTGTAGCTTGCTTGTTCCACTAATACTGGTGGTAAGTGATCCTACTGTCCAAGTACTGTTTTGTGGTAAAGCTACACATTATATATTCCACTTCACTTTTACCAATAAAAACTAAGTTATATTTACATTTTTTTTCTTTGTGTCTCCAAGTACTTTGTTGCCTCTCTCTAGCCACAACTAGTAGAGGTTATTCATTCAGGGCCACAAGGTAATTGCATAGACTTCCCTGCCATCTAACCAAGGCTTAGTATGAATCCGATCCTAAGTTTAGGATTCCCTGTTGTGTGTGCTGCACCTCAGAACACAACAGATCCTAATGCCAACTGGTGATGAACCAAAGTGGACTGATGAATTGGTTTACTAGTACGCCAATTATTGTGTTCTGAGGCGTGGCACAGACACACAACAGGAAATTATAACCTTAGGATTGGATTTGTACCAAGTCTTGGTTAGATGACAGGGAAGGCTATGTGTTTACCTTGTGGCCCTGGAAGAATAATCTCTACTAGTTGTGGCTAGAGAGAGGTGCGGAAGTACATAAGACACAAAGACAAAAATGTGAATAGAACTTAGATTTTATTGGGAAAAACAAAATGGAATATATAGTGGTTAGGAATACCACAAAACACTACCAGGAAGGTAGGATCACTTGCCACCAACATGAGTGGGGCAAGTGAGTTGCACAGGATCAAGAAACTGAACAATTGTACTTCCTAATTCAGTCATCAACTCATTTTGAGAGGCAAAAGCAAAAGCAAAAGAATTTTCTTCAAAATAGCCCACCAAAGGCAAAATCAAAACATGGTGAATAGCAGTATTCACAACACCAATAGTTTCCATGGACTCCATTAGAGCAGAGAAAGATCAAAGTCCATCAGGAAGGAGTAAAGATTTTAAGAGGCATAGTCAGGTTAAGGCCAGGAATGGTATGCATTGCCATAGTGCCTGTATGAAGGAGGGAGCGCGCAGCGTTGCAAGCTTGTTCAAAATTGAGAGAGAAAATAGGATGGGGGCCCACACAGGCCTGGGAGATAATACCATTACCATTGGAGTGGAGGGGGTATTGGTGATATCTTCTTTAAGCAGAGGACTAGAGATTTTGGGTTTCTCAGGTACTTCAGAGACAAAAGGAGAAGGACCAGAGAAAGCACTGGGGAATGGAGTAGGCAAGGGGCTTGCAGCCCCTGTAGTGAGCACCATTTTTTTGTGTTTGGCTCCTGGAGACAACATCCAGGAGGACATGGCAGGAAATCTTTATAAAAAATATTTGAGGTTTGAAGCCATCCTTGGGTTAGCCTTCAGGGTAGAATTAAGGGCACATACCTTAATTCTCTGGAATAAAAGATGAGGAATTCCTTTTGAGAAAAAGGAAAAGAAAGGCTTGAAGAATATTAAAGCCAACACAAATGTGGATAAACTTTTCTTTATTAGGAGAAATTTTTCTACTTAAGTAGTAGACAAGGTGTCAGGGCTCAGTAGGTCTTTACAGGTCTTCATAGGAAACAGCTTACACATATTTAATATGAACCAATCAATATAATTAAATTCAACTTATTTTTATTGGGCTAAACTTAGAATGATCACAAGAAGATTATTGTAAGCAACCTTTTATATACCATTCCATTAGATTGTTTAAAATCTTCCTAAACATTCTAGACAGTCTTAGGGACTCTGCTGGTGGCATCAGGCTGGGGTTTTGGGGCATCTTCTGAACAGCATGACTCATGTTTCTTTATAAAATCCCGCGCATCAGGCTTTGCATGCTTATTTTGCATAAAATAGCACAAATAGACTCTCCTGGTGTTTGGCTTTAAAATGTGTGTTTGGACGTCCAAATCCGTCCAGTGGTTGCTGAGTTATGCTCAAATTAAGATTTGCATCAATTCTTGTGCCTTGGTTGCCTATTTTTGTCATTTTGCACTGGTTAAGAAGTTTGGCTGGCGGCCAAACTTTAAGAAGCCATAACTCATTGTCTAGAGCAGCTAAGAGAGTCATCAAACTAGAATTAGGACTGTGGAGAGCAGTAGAGTTTTCCCAAGGTATTTTTGTAATACAAGATGTGTCAGGGCGTTTCCTGACACAAGGATCAATGATCACTCATTAGGTAGACAGAGTGGCAGAGGGGGTCATGTTGGGTAAAATCATACCAGGATCAGTCACAGGCTGATATGGTAATCTGGAATGGGTGGACATTGATTTCAAACTATTTATGGAAGGCAAGGAATATCCAAATTTGAAATCAAAACCAACCAAATATTTGCACATATCATAATTCAAAGGCCATATCAGAATAGCATTAATGGTGCAATTTCTAACAACTTTGAGCCCCAGTGGATTGGGAAGGCTGTCACTCAGAGGTGAGGTGAGGCAAGGCCAGAGCAAAGGTCAGTTGGAACGTGTACTGGGTGGCTGTCAATGGGGAGCTGAAGACCACTTCAGCTCTAGAGGCTTATCACAAACATCTGAAGGCTAACTTTGGGCTCCAACCAAAGTTTAACAAGTTCTTTTTTATTCTTTAACATTAGCAGGAGAAGACCATCTCTAAGCTGTGTGATCTGGCTAACTGTTTCCCCCCACCAAGCCCTCTACCAAGACAACCTTCTTCACCAAGGCCATCCAGAATGCCACAAATCACAAGTAAAAGGCCTCTGAGATCAAGCAGTAACTTGAGTGTATTGCAACTTTCCTCCCAGAAGGTCTCAAAATGAAGAAGGGGAAAGCGGAGGAGGAACAAACTTGATTTTGTGCTTGCTTCTATGCTTTTTACTTTTAACTTTTTAGCTTTAATTTTTAAATTTTTAATTTACTTAAATGGTACTGATTTTTTTAGTATAAATGTCAAGCTTGATATGAGGATTTATAGTTGAAAGGGAATTAAATGTCTTTTTTGTTGATTTGCTAATAAAACATATTTCATTCAAAGTTATGCTTATATGAAGTATAGCAAAAAATATTAATTTTTTATATTTCATAGAGCTTATAATTTTTTATTTATTTTTATTTCTGTACTGTTAATATTTTATTTTTATGGTAATAAAAACATTTTATAGTGAAGAGTGTAAATTACACTGTAAACTGAGAAATAATTTCTTATTTCTCCTTACTATTATTAAAGTATATTTTTTGGTGTTTTTTGAGTTCTATGGGGTCACTTTTTTACATGTCAGGAAGATAGGCATAGGTAGAGACATTGTGTGACTCAGGAAAGGGTGCTACCAAGCCAGTGGGTAATGACCACCATAGAATGGGTACTAACTTGATAATGTAAGATAAGGAACACCCAAGTAAAGACCAGTGCCCAGAGTTGGGCACCATAGAGTCCATCAATCCTGTCAAAGTAATATAGAGTACTCCAAAAATCTGGGTGGTCATAGTCTCAGTGATGGTAGATTCCATTGGGTGATCTGGTTATGGGGTTGAGGATGGAGTAATGGGGACAAAGTAGGCAGGCAGATAATTGTACTTGACTTTAAACAATATTGGCGGCCTCAGGTATCACTTTCCTTTTGAAACCTATATCTTTGGCTCTCTAGTCCTTGCCAAGGGGTTGGTAATAAGTATTCTATCTAATTTGAACTCAGAGTAGGCTGGGTTAGTGGGTATTTGGTGAAATGCAGAGGTCCAAAGGGGGCTTCAGGGAGATGGTATAGTGCTGAGGGTGGTTTGGTGGGTTGGTCTCTAGAGTGGGTGATTGCCTATTTGTCTACATGTCCATAGTTGAGATAAAATATTGCTAAACTAGATAAGATAGGATTTGTTTGAACCAAAGGTTCATAAAACTTTATCATTGAAAATGACAATATGGTCATCCCCATATCACCAGGGTTCATATACTCAGTGATTTATCTTCTTCAATTTTTGTGGGCTTCAGGCTCATGGGCAATTTATCTGGAAGTGCATTGATCTTGGCTTACAGGGCTTGAGGGTGGTAGATCTTGGTTGTGCTTGCTATGGTGAGCAGAAGTGGCAATGTTTTGTTCCGCTGCTGCTGTTCACTATATCACCTGGGACAGCAATTTGCATTGCCTATTCTGGACAGGAGACTGATGGTAGCTGGTGCTCATTGGTGGTACTAGTATTAGGCTTTGTCTTAGCCTATTTTAGGCAAGCCACAACCTCTATGTAGGTCTGGGTCTTCATTGGCACAAGGTTGGTGGCAATCTGGTGACTATTTGGGGAATCTCCCTTGACAGGCTGGAGGTTGCAGAGTAATTCAACAACTTGATTCTGTGATTTGCCAGTTTGACAGGTCCCCATCCATCCTAGGTCTTCTGTGGCATAAGGTTAGTGGCAATCTGATGAACATTTAGGGAATCTCCTTTGGCAAGCTGGCAGGTTGCAGGGGAATTCAACAACTTGATTCTGTGATTCACCAGTTTGGCGGGTCCCCATCTCTTCTGGTTGACTTGAGTTATTTTCAGAGGATCAGGGTTTGATTCATGGGTTTTCAATACAAGTATTAGAATTCCATTCATGACATTACACCTTAGTTGTATAATTAATTTTTGTATTAAGTTATTAAGTAAATTAAGTACTATTAATTAAAAAATTTCAACCTCCAGTAGTCAATTGGACAAAAAACCAAATTCTCAATTTTATTAATAGTCAACTACCAAGGAGTATATTTTACTACAGTTGCCTATCATACCTGCCCACATATCTCAGCAACTTTGAAGCACAGGCTTGAAGTTTTTTGCAGGAGCCAACAAATACAACACCACAATGTGGATTCAGTCTGAACCAAACAAGTTGACACAAATGAAATGCCCAACCTGTTTCTGAATTGCAGAAATCTCCATTTGCCTGACCCACAACACAGGCACCTGGTGTGATAAGTGGTTTGATGATTGTAAAAATAAATACTGGGACACCTTTAAGTAATACTTCTTGGCTCAATTTGTTATGAAGAATACTGCCCTCATGATTATCTGACAAGTAAAGAACCTAATGCAAACTGTTACAATGAAGGAGTTAACAAAAGCCTACAAGGAACTGCACCTGTGCGCTCTGTCTAAGATGGCCTTTGATAACCTTGCAATACATCTTATTTATTATAATGCTTTCAAAACCCACATCATGAGACATGTTAACTTAGAACAAGTGACCAATCTTCAAATCCTGTACTACAAGGCAGAGAAAGCAGATCAAAATGTCCAACACTCTACACAAGGTGCAGACTGTCATGCTTCAAGCTTAAATTTTGACTTTTAAATTTTGAAAATTGATTTTCCTTTAAGAATTTCAAATTTTGAATTTTTAAGCTAGTGAATTTTGAGTTGAATCTCTTTCCCTTATTTTGACACCAATTTTTCTAGATTCCAAAAGAAAAATGTTAGTTACATTTCAAACATTATGTAACCACCCTGGTTATCTCTTAACTTCAAAACTGTTGCAGATGTTCTGCTTCTATTTGAAGTTTACTCAAACTCTTCCCTTCCTATATCTCATTGTTGCAGTTGCAACTTACTTTTCTATATAAATAAACCCAACAAGGAAGAGTTGGCTTAAGCCAACATTCTAAGTTTTCCTCTGCTTAAGATTATAGCTTCTTAATTTTAAATATTTTAAATTTCAAACTTAAATTTATCTTCAAAATTACCTGTTTCTTTTTTTTTAAAAAAACTCAATCTTTGAAATTTAATTAAAATTTCAGCTTTAAACTTAAATTCATATTTTTGTTAGACTTCAACCTTTTAATAATCATTTTCAAAAATTGAATTTATAACTCTACTTTTTGGCATTTTGTTATTCATTTTTACTGTTTTA
The DNA here is from genome assembly GCA_014839935.2 of Entomophthora muscae. Lineage (NCBI taxonomy): Eukaryota > Fungi > Entomophthoromycota > Entomophthoromycetes > Entomophthorales > Entomophthoraceae > Entomophthora > Entomophthora muscae. The sequence continues at coordinate 217,691 of QTSX02003603.1, forward strand.
TCAAAATCATTTTGTTTTCTTTATAGAATTTATGTGGTCTTCTTTTTATTAATATATAAATATTTTTTCTTACTTTAAAAATCAACACTGATAAATTTTATCAATCTAGAGTAAATTTTTGTTCCATGAAAATGGTAACTCAGCGTACTGCTGCTTTATTTATAAATCTCTTAAATATTAAAGAAAGTTTGTAAAAAGTGATGACTTATTATTCTCATGGAAATTTTACCAACATTGATATACCACTTGTTACCACTCAAAATTTAGTGAATATTTGTCCTATATTATATTTTTTGGATTTTTATAAACTCTGTCCCTAACTTAACAAATTATAAACTTTTGGCAGTTTATCTTAAAGTTTTATTTCAAACTGTGCCTAAATTTTATATCTTTTAAATTCAAATCCAGTAGCTCTATATGCCTTTATTTACAATCTTGTTCCATTATGGGGAAGGTCTTATACAGACTAGGAAAAGAGAGAGACCCAAAGACTCTCACCCCTGGGACATTCCAGCTGCCATCTACCTGGCAACAACAACAATAGCAAACCTGTAACAACCATTGGCCATAACAACAGGAAAAATGGCCAGTACAATTGTACCCACTTCAGGGTCACTACCACCAAAGAAAAAATGATATAAAAATCTTGGGGAGATAAATAAGCAAGCCAAGCTCCTGACAACCATCAGCCTTGCCAAATGATGAGTATAGACCTGAGGTTGTAGACTAGTGCTCTAGGATTCATGTCCCCCTGAAGACCTAGTGCTCTAGATTATTACCAGAAATCCAGATAAACTGATGTCTTACCCTTTCTGCTCTTAAATTTAAACAGGCTCAGCACTTCTGGACTCAGGTGCAGACTGTATCCTAGTTAACAGCAACTTTATGGCAAGTTCAAGTTAGCCACTAATCCTTTGTGGTTTAAAACTGTGGTTTTAGCTTATAAACACCATATTACAGTTACTAGAGAAACTGTACCCTTTTCTATCACACTATAGACATTCAATTCATCATCCAGGGACCTGTCATTTACTTCCCTTTTTTTTGATGTGATACTTGACTTGAATCAGTTGAGACAAAATAACCCCCACATTGATTGTGTCACTTTGATGTTAACCATCAAACAGCAAGGCATCAATCACCAAATCTACCCTGATACTGTAGATCAACTTTTACAAGACCATGTGTTTATACACATAACAAAAACACAAGAGAAGAAAGACAACCTAAAGAAATTGATTGGGACTCTTGAAAATATGAAGCCATAGACTTCAAAGACAAACAAGACATTGCTACAACACAAGACAAGTAGATAGTTGCCCAACACCCAGAAATCTTTGAAGAGGCTCTACCAGGGCTCTCATCTAAAAGCATATACAAAGCTCCATATACCTCAATGGAACAGTATCCAGAACATGCCCTATATATCAACTTAATCCAAATGAGGACAATGCACTCCATGTCTACCTCAAGGAGGCCTTGTAAAAGGCCCTTATCAGAATGTCACAATCCCCCTTTAGAGCCGCTGTATTTTTTATGGAAAAGAAGGACAATTCCCTGAGACTAGTCACTGACTACAGAGCCTAGAACAAAGTCATCATAAGGAACTGTTATCCACTACCTCTCATTGAAAACCTTGTTGACGTGCTGGGTGGCACAACTGTGTTCACCAAAATTAATCTAGCAGCTGGATACAATCAGATTCAAATAAAGGAGGAAGACTTTCCCAAAACTGTGTTCCATACTAAATATGTATTATAAAAGTGTGTTGTTTTTAATTTTGGGATGAGAAATGCGCCATTAGCCTTTGTGACATTTATTAACAAGGTGTTTGTATTTCATACTAGAAAACATGCACTTTTATATCTAGATGCCATCATTGTTTATATCCCAATCTTTTGCAACACCTTAACGTCTGGGAAGCTGTGTTTGCTATGATGTCCATACAGAAACTTCTAGTTAAGCCATTAAAGTTCCTTCTTTACTGTGAGCAGCTACCTTTCTTAGGACATGTGGTATTCAAAGATGGCATCAAGCCTAATTCACAGAAAATCCAAGCCATCTATCAAATGCCCCACCTAAGGAAAAAGAAGATCTCATGAAATTTCTGGGCATGGTAGCTTATGTATGATGGTTTATTCCAGACTGCAGCCTGTCAAAAGCCCCTCTCTCTGCCATCACTGGAATCAAGTCCAAGTTTGTGTTGACTTCCCAGCAAGAGCTTTTTTTCTGCCACCTCAAAGAAAAGTAGACATACCCCCATCCTCCAGCACTCTAGGATAGATGGGAACAATTGGATGGAGACTGACGCCTCAGATGACTTCATATGGGGTGGTGCACCTTGTCCTAGGAGATCATCAGGTGTATCATGGGTCAAAGCCAGGGACCAGCTGGGTTGTGGTTGTTGTTCTCAGAGATATTTCCTCTATAGAAAGGACAAATTTAATTATCTAAACACTTTAAAAGATACCCATCATGCCACCAATCATCATTGGTAACTGATAATCAGGGGGGATGTATTTCACACTAAAGCATAGTCTACCAAAGCAGCTCCATCATCTAGGGGCCATTTGCATGATAATCTTTAGTACAAAAATATACCAGATCTCAAAGTTATTTGCACTGATTCACTCATTCCTTAACCATAAGTTTCTATTAGTAAACAGACTAAAATTCCTGCCTCTTCTGATTTTCTTAATCATCTCCAAAACCATTATTACTAGGGAAGTTATTTATCACAAAAAGAGAGATAGGGGTCAAGATTGGCATTTATTTGCATCAGAAAGAAGCTTACCTTAGAAATCTTCTGGATTATAGAATGATTTTTGAGGAATAGATTTGGTTTAATAATTCTTGAGCTTCTCTTAATAGGTCTTGGGCTCCTTGCACCATGACTTGGACTTCTTCTGTCATGCCTTAGGCTCCTTGTCTATACCTTTGCGCACTACTTTCCTGACCCCTCTTCCTTGCACTGCCCTGCTCATAGTCCTGTAATTCTTCCCTGATGTCTTGGGATCATTTTCCTATTTATTAGACTTCTTTTCTTGCTTCTAGCTTTGATCTGAACTTTCCTCTTCATTGTTTCAGTATTTTACTCCTTAAATAGCTCTTTTTTTCAGCCTATTTTTTCCTTATGAACTTCTTTTTGTCCAGACTTAAAATATTGGGGTTTTCTCTTGCTATAATAAACTAAACTTTAGAATTTACCTCAGCTATTCAGGTCAGATTTTTTCCTTGTCAACCCCTTGATTTATTAAGCTTTTCCCTCTGTTTTAGCAATTAAAACATTGATAAAACAGGCTTTGTACTGTGGCCAATCACATTCTTGTATTAGCCTATTTTCTCACAAACAGTCTCCCTGTGCTACTTGCTCCTGCCCCTGTTTCAAACTTGTTGTCTCCTTGCTCTGGAAAAACCAGGGCTCTGAGTTTCAAACTGTTTTTCTGTTATGTTTTGTTGTGTCAATTTAAACAGTTTCCTATTATGTTTTACTTAGTGATTTTGCCTTCCCAGATTTTTCTCAAAGTTTCTCTGTGTTTTTCTGTCACTTGTCAATTCAAGGACAAACTTAAAAACCCTCTGTTGCTATGCTTTTGCTCCTCTTACTTCCCCAGCAAAATGTTTGACCCTTCTTTAATAGTTTCTCTGTGCTGTTCCTGTCTGCTTCTTCCTCATCCCACTCAATCAACCTCTTAATAAATAATTATATTTATTATTCCAACTTTTTTATTTCTTTATTCTTTCTTAACTTTCTTTTTATCTTTTATAAATCATTTTATTTAATTCTTTTTGTTTATTTATAGTTCTCTTTATTTCTTTAGATAATTATTTTATTCTCTGTTTCATCATATCTTTAAATCTCTTTTAATATTCTCTATTTATCTTTCTCTTTTCCAGCTACTTCTGATAGTCTATACCTAGTACTTCTGCTCCTTATTTATGCCAATCTCTACCAATGTTTCTCATCTGAGCTTCACTATTCCGCTATTCTCCATCAGTCAACACCTCAGACCCAGGCAATAAGTCTCCACAAGTAAATCAACTTAAACTAGACCCCCATCAGTGACCTATCTCTTATGTCATCAGTAAGAGAAACTCTTCATGTTTTTCCACTGTTTTTACTCACTTAGTAGTTATCTTGAGCTTTCAGGCATAAAGTAACCAGCTTCACTTCCTAGAAACCTCCAAATCACCAAGTTTTTGGCTGTTTATCTAAAAAGCCACACTAATGATAGTTCTGAGAATAACTATGCTTGCATAGCAACTTCAAGACCTTCTCAAAGCTACCAGGAGGACATAAAAAAAGAACCTTTACCCCCAGCCTAGGTAAAGTTATACAACTTCACACCCCCTGCAGTTGGTATTAGTATCTGTGACATAAATTTTCAGATGGTAGAAAGCTGTCTCCATGTGGTGGGGAATCACCACTCAGATCCACATAGAGTTGATGATTAACCACCAATAAAGCTTCAAATACTGTTTTGTAAAATTTCTAAAAGATACACTAAAATTAAGCAAAATGAAAATCTAATCAAAAGAGTCCTAGGTAAATAACCTGGGAAAAAATCAAGGTATCTTCAGCATAGAACTCAGGACATTGAGAAAGAACAAGTGTCTCAGGTTCCAATACAGGAGGATAAGCACCAAAATTCTGGGCATTTTCATTAACATTGAGTGGAGACGGTGATAAAAAGCCAGCAGCTGGACCCCATCTACCAGCAATAATTCAACTGAGAATCAAATTATAAGGAATTTAGCGCAGTAAGCCAACTACAGGATGCATTGAAAAAGTTAGACCAGAATATTATTTTATTTTATTTGAGTAAAAATTTAGGAAGGGATCAACTCTTAAGAGTTGAACAGTGAAATTTTTCTCATATATGCCAAAATTTGACTAAGCAATACCACTGGATCCTTGGCTTTTATTCCTTCAGCATTGTCCAAAGAGTACCTAGTCTAGTTTGCAAAGAGCCCTTGTGTGACCAATTTTGGACAACCATTCCAATAAGCAATCTTGTATCAAGTGACTATCAGATTACGTTCAATTATTAGGATCAATTTGGTAAGGGGAATCAACTTTAGCTGGCAAACAAGAGCAGCAGTAACCCTTTTAAAATCAACCATCTGATTTAAATCAGTCAAATTGGTTAACCTGGTTAACAGCTTTCCCACTTTTCTTGCTTTGCAACTCAGACAGATAATTCCCAGCATTATGGAACCTACCATGACTTTACCCTCTGCTTTTGCCCAGGGAACAATACCACCATCAGGAAGATGGGACAGGAAGAATTTTTGTTGGCAGGTATGAGTTTAATTGCTGCTAAATTGAGCTTGAGATGACCAATGGCAGTAGGGTTGCAATAATAGAATTCTTGAATAAGATCAGGAGAATTGGAACAATTTTAGTGAGGAATCCAAGAACTCTTGGAGTCAGGATAACCTTTCTAAGATTCTAAATACTTGAGTTGACAAAAATTCTTCTGGGAAGCTAAAATGCAATTCAAATCATACTTGGGCTCACCCTCCACTAGAATAGGTTGGAAAGAAGGCACCTCAGTGCACTGGAAGGGAGAGAGAAAACATTGCTGAAAGGTGTGGAAATCTTAAAGGATGGCGGTAAATCCAAACAATAATTGGAAGGAACAATCTGACATTTGACTTTAAATGGACCAACCTGCTTGGGGCCTAACTTATAACATGAGACTTTTAACTTCATATTAAGGGCATCTGACATGACTAGATCACCTGAATTGTAGGTAGGACCTTCCTGGCACTTGTAATCTGCATATTCTTTGTAAGTTGTGGGTGGCAGCAAGAGTAACCTGAAGCTCCTGATGAACCTGCTTCAATGCAGCGGCTTGAGAAGTTGCAGCTTCTACATTGCTAACTAGACAAGGACCCATGTTAGATGAAGAATTGTAGCCCACATTGGCAAAGAAAGACAAAACTTGGGTAGATGTGTGTGGAGTGTTATTGTATGTGAACTCTGCCATGGGTAGGTTTGCACACCAGTTCTCTTGTTGTGCATTTTTTTAAAAACGTGTGTAGACCTCCAAACTTTGGTTTACCCTCTCTGTCTGTCTATTGGACTGGGGATGGAAAGCAGTGGAGCGGCACAGCTTGATCCCAAGAATCCCAGTAAAGACTTCCCAGAACTGAGCAATAAATTGGGGCCCACAATCACTCACTATCTCCATTGGGACATCATGTAGGGAGGAGATCATGTTCACAAACAACCTTGCTGTTTCCACCAACATAATTTTGGTCAAGCAAGGAACAAAGTGTGCTATTTTTGTAAACCAATCTAACACCATCATGATTGTATTGGTCATATTAGAGTCTGGAAGTTTGCCAATAAAATCTACAGACACCAAAGTCCAAGGCCCTGCAGCTGGTTACAATGGAACCAAAAATCCAGTAGTCTTGTTTCTGCTTGCCTTAGACTGTATACACACCAAGTAATTTTGAAGTTAGGTTGCCACTTGTACCGCCAAACCCTTCTAAGAGAGCTGTTGGCAAATTAACTTCACTGTCTTTTTCTTTCCCAGATGACCTGCTGTAGGGCAAGTGTGGTATGCCTCCATGATTTTGTACCAAATAGTTCCCTCTGGGACCCATAGGAAGCCTTGATGATAAAGTATTGGCCCTATCTTATGGTATCCCGCAGCTGACCCACTAGATGCGCACAAGCTAGTTCTAATAGTCTATCATAACCTTTAGACAGGGGCTGTAAGAACTTAACTTTGGAATAAAAGTCTAAGTCTGCACCCTCATTCAAAGACATGGTGCCAACATAGCAGGCAGAGATAACCCAAAGGGAACCACAGCCTTGTCTGGAATTAAATTATGTGTATTAAACTAAACTTCCATACAGCATCAGGGGAATGGGAAGGATTCCTGTCCAGCGCAACAGCCAAGTGGTTGTCTATTCCTTTGATGAACTCATAACAGAGCTTGTATTTTTCCAGGTCACCATGTCATCTAGATTTTCAACCTGAAAAAACCCTGAGTTAATAATAGTACAGGAGAGCCTTATGATCAGTTCTTATAATAAAGGGTGGCGCGCCAACATGAGATGGTAATGCCAATGCTTCAAAGATTCCACAATTGCCAATAATTATTGTTGTAGATCATGTAATTGCGTTCAAGAGCCTCCATTTTCCAAGAGAAGTACCCCACTGGTCTTTCAACACTATCACTGGCAGTTTCCAACAACACTCCAGCTACAGCATATTTGTAAGTGTTTATAGATACCACAAATGGAAGCTCTGGATCCACATTTTGAAAAACTAGGGGAAACAACAGGAGAGCCTTGACTGCTAGGAATGCCTCTGCACACTCAGGCGTCCAGACTTAAGTTGTTTTCTCACTAGCCAAATACAAAAGAGCCACCACTTCAGGTAAGTATTGGGTGAACTTCTTCAAGAAAGCAAAGGTGCCCAAGAAACTGCAAAGTTGAGATACAGTCACTGGGATAGCATACTTACAAACCGCTACCTCCTTATCAGGAGTAATAGTGTGACCATCCTCAAAGATAATATTACCCAGGAAGGTAACCTTACTTTTAAAGAATTCACACTTACTTTTCTTTATGATCAAATTAGCCTGAAGGATATGCTCCACTAATGCTGATAAATGGGCCTTATAGGACTTCTCATCCAGTGAGAAAACCAAGATGTTGTCCATGTACGCAATAGCACACATAACCAGGAGATCTCCCAAGACCAAATCAATCAACCACTGGAAGCAAGCAGGAGCATTTTTCAACCCAAAGGGCATAACCCAGAGAAGGAAGATGTATTTATAAGCTCTAAACGCTGCCAAACACTCCATCCCCTCTTCAATCCTAATCTTATTTAAAACATCCAAAAAATCAAGTTTTGAGAACACCTTTGCCTTCCCAGCACAAAAAGAGACTTGTGCTTTAAGAGGCAAAAGATAGATATCTAGGATTGTGGTATTGTTTAATTTTTCATAGTCCACACAAGGTCTTAGCAACCCATCCAACTTTTGAACAAACAACAAAGGAGAATAGACTGAAAATTTTTTCTTAAAGATGTATCTTTTTGCCAACATGTCACAAGTTTACTCCTCCAAACATGCATCCTCCTTTATAGTCAAAGGGTAGATAAGAGAAGCAATGCAAATAAGATCAATAGTAACCTTGAATTTAAAGTCAAACTGAGTGTTTTTGGGTAGAACCTCAACTCTAGTAGCGTCAAAAGCCACAGAACAGGGTAGAGACATGATGGTAAATCTGAACTTACGGGCACAGGAACTGGGATTGACTGAATATATTGAGAAGACTGCTCTAACTCCAACATTCCCAGCAGTGGTATATAAACAGTGATACCCAAAGAATTCTTCACCAGCAACTTTTTTACCTTTATAAAAGTTGATATGTTATGATCACACCACCAGCCCACCCCTAAGATAATAGGGTACATGAGGGTAGTGCATATGGAGAATCTAGTGGTAAATAATTGACCCACAACCCTAAAATTCATAGGCTCCTTCAGCTGGAATGAAAGGAACATTTGGCAATTTCCTCTTCTGACCAGCATACCGGTATGATACTTCAACTGCAACAGATCTGTGGTCTCTACAATAATGAAATTTTCAGAAGCACCAGTATCCAATAGAATATCAGCCCAGAAGATAGTTTGACCATTATCAATGCTACCATAAAATAAGAAGTAACCAGAAGTAGATTTATTTGCTGCAAATGAAGCAACCTCAGCAGGATCTTACTTCTCTTTTGTGGCTTGGACTGCAGCTAAGAGGCAGGATATTTCTGAAAGTAATGCTCAATCATTTCTTGAACTGCTTTAGGAAGAACAGAACAATTACAATCAATAGAGACTAAAGGCAACTCTTCAGATTCAACAAACAACAACTTTTTAGGAATGATGTGCCGGAGCATAGCCAAAGAACTCTTGGGAGATGCCGCAACCACCACTTCATTCACCTCTGCAGGTTTGTTCAGAATTGTCAACTGTGACTGGGGAGATGCACAGAAAGAACGCTCTTTCTAGGACTAGAAAAAGTTACCAAAGTACATGTACCAAAAAACCATGAACACACAGCAAGTTTGGCTTTGAGCGCCAACACACCTTGATGGGTAGCAGACAGATTTGAGACCAGGGAAAGAATTTGTTTTACCAGGGCCTCAGTTGTGATTAACAGGGAATCCCAAACTGCCAAATCCTGGGCAGTCTGGTCAACTGCTAACCACAACGCTGAGATCTTATTGACTTCAGGGACATCAATTTTGCAACAAGAAGCAAGAAACTGAGGAAGGAATATCAACAGCAGACTAGCACCCTGATGAAAGGCATACAACTTACAATATACTTTGAACTCATCAATAGATACATACACAGTATTTAACAAAGGACAAGGATGCACTTTCAGTTAAAACACATGGATTGTGCTCCACCAGGGACAACAACTATTCTTGTGCATCCACTAAACCTTTATCATCACATGGTAAGCCTGGGACTTGTGACTGAGGGTGGTGCCAGAATAAGATGATAAGGCTGATGCAACTTCACACAAATTTTGTTGATGGGTAGAGAAGGATAACAATCCAGACAGCAAAATAACATGATGTAGCAGAACCAGGAAACAGATGAACCAGTCTTGACCACTGCCACTGGAGAGGGAAACCACAAATTAATGAACAGTCCAAAATGAAAGCTCAAGAAGGAACTAATACAGATGAATATGGTAAATGCAGATATCTTGACGGAACAGGAAAAAAGAAACACAATTTTGTGACAAACTGCTTTCAAAAACTCAGATGTAAAAGAGTTGATTAATGTGACATAAATAGTCAGATAGTAGGAAGCTATCTCCACGTGGTTGGGAATCACCACCCAAATCCACATGGAGTTAAGGATTAACCACCAACACAGCTTCAAATACTGTTTGGTAATTTTTTTAAAGAATACAATAGGATTAAGCAAAATGATTAATCCTAACCAAAAGAGTCCTAGGTAAATATCCTGAGAAAGAATCAAGGTATCTTCAGTATTGAAATCAGGACATTGAGAAAGAACAAGGGTCTCAGGTTCCACTACAGGAGGATAAGCACCAAAATTCTGGGCATTTTCATTAACCTTGAGAGGAGATGGTGACAAAATGCCAGCAGCTGGACCCTGTAACAGTAAATTCCATAATGCCAGGAATTATTTGGCCAATTATGAAGGCTCAAAAAGCCAGGAAACCTTTAAGATTTGACTGATTTAATGGACTTGGATCAAACAGTTGATCAAAAATGGGTTACAGCTACTCCAGTTTGCCAGTTGAATCTGAAGTCCCCTTGTAGACTGATGTTGATAAATCAACATAATTTGAGGGTCACACAATATGATCTGATTTATCAGCGTGGTCATCAGAAGTTGGTCACTCAAGGGTTCTTTGCAAACTGGACCAGATACTTAATTGACAATATAGAAGAAATAGGAGCCCAGGATCCAGGTGGTATTGCTTAGTCAAATTTTGATATATATTGAATAATTTTCACTGTTTCAACTTTTAAGAATTGATTACTCTCAAAAATTTAATCAATAAAATCAAATATCCCTTGGTCTAATTTTTATTTTAAATGCATTCTGTAGTTGGCTTTTTGCGCTACATTCCCTATAATTTAATCCTTAGCCCAATTTTTACAGGAAGATGGGCCCGGTCATTGGTACTTTGTTGTTGCCTCTGCCAAATGTTAATTCAATGCCTGTCAATCTTAGAATAGTTACTCCTACCGTCAAAACTGAAACTCTGGTGATATCTCAATGTCCTAAATTTTATACTGAAGACACCTTAATTCTCTCCCAGGCAATTTATCTTGGGCTTTTTTGGTTAGGTTTAATCATTCTGCTTAACCCTAGCATCTCATTTGGAAATTTCACAAAACAGTATCTGAAGCTGCCTTTGTGGTTAATCATTAACTCTATGTGGATTTGGTGGGTGATTCCCCACCACATGGAGACAGCTTCTTATTATCTGACAATTTCTGTCACAGACCCTAACTACCATAAAAAAGTCAACTGAGAATCAAATTATAAGGAATGTAGCGCAGTAAGCTAACTACAGGATGCATTAAAAATAAAGTTAGACCAGAAGGTTATTTGATTTTAATTGAGTAAAAATTTAGGAAGGAATTAACTCTTAAGAGTTGAACAGTGAAATTTTTCTCATATATGCCAAAATTTGACTAAGCAATACCACTGGATCCTTGGCTTTATTTTCCTTCAGCATTGTCCAAAGAGTACCTAGTCTAGTTTGCAAAGAGCCCTTGTGTGACCAATTTTGGACAACCATTCCAATAAACAATCTTGTATCAAGTGACTCTCAGATTAAGTTCAATTATTAGGATCAATTTGGTAAGGGGAATCAACTTTAGCTGGCAAACAAGAGCAGCAGTAACCCTTTTAAAATCAACCATCTGATTTAAATCAGTCAAATTGGTTAACCTGGTTAACAGCTTTCCCACTTTTCTTGCTTTGCAACTCAGACATATAATTCCCAGCATTATGGATCTACCATGACAGTACCTCAGTGCTGTCTCAGCACATCCATCTCCAGCTAGCCACAACTTCTCTATTATTCCATAGCACTATCCAGGGGCCATCACAGTCTCATTCCTATACCTAAACTACTGCTTACCATTCAAATGAGCTAGAAATATAAATAAACTAATAAATATTTAGCTATCATAGGCCATCATTCTCTTTTTGGCTAACATCATCCCTGCCTGCAAACCTGACCAACATGTGGATTGTCGTGAAGTGATTGGTTATAAACTAGCTGTCACAATATTTGCGCATTAATCCATTAAGCTCAGTGAACCAAAAGGCAATTGTACTCTTGCCCTAGATGATAACTAGTCTGAATGATCAACTAGGTTGTATTCCAAGTTCATATTAACTGATGATCATCTAATCATTTGTTTGATATTGCGCTAAGCAATAGAGGGAATCGAGCTTTACCCAGAGGATCCTGGCATTCTATTGACTCTTATTAATCCCCTCCTTTACTATATAAATCTCTCCTTGATTAATTAAATAAAGATTGAATTACATAAACTTATACTTATTATACACATTAGGCTGAAAGATTTATCTTAGCTTAATCTTTTGTAACACATAAGGTTGTAGTCAAGTTAAGTGTTAGCAGTTAGCAACCAACTGTAGCTAAAGTTATGACATTTGGTGCTCACTCTAGCATGCATCTGTCCAATGGTACTTGTCACCCTGTTGGGGACTTTTCTTTTTTGCAGGGAGGTGATGGAGATAATCTTCTCCATGCCTTACTTTGTCACCTCCAGGACCACCCTGATGGGCTTTTCTCAGAGATCAATTTCCTAGCTGGAACAAGGGTTGGTCTGCCTAACAAATTTGTGGCTTTTGGTCAGTTCATGACTGACGTACAGCATCCCCATCAAATAGAGGATCAGTCCTCTCTACACCTTGATGTCCCAGTACCACTTGAGGTAGACAGAAACACGGAGCCTACCCATCAACAGTTGGAGCAAGACATTAGCGGTATGGACTGGGGTGTGTACTAAAATGGGGAAGCCCACAAAAAGCTTGCTGTACTGCTATCCTATGGCACTACGGCTAAAGAGAAATTCTGCAATTTCACAGGAATAACTCCCAATCAGCTTCAATTACAGATGAAAACAATCAAACAAGCCAAGGAGTATATCCATAGTTTTGCACATCCTGCCATTTGCCACAACCATACTCACTTGGATTATCAACAGTCCCTGATCTTGAATCAAGAAAATTTGGTAAACTATCAGCAGGCTTTCCTCTGTTGCCTGTATGACAAACTCACAAACTCTATGGCCAATTCAGTCACCAACTGAACAGCTTGGCAATCCACCAAAACTTCACTGCAAATTGGTTGACACAGCTGGAGGAACGCCTGATAAACTACGTGGTCACAATGGTTGGGGCCATGCTTGAACACAAAGGGTTGGATAATAATTGGCTAGGCACAGTAACTCACCACGTAAAAGGGGCAGAAGCCACCTTTTGCTACCTATGTAGCGAGGTCAAATTGCTCCACCGCTCTGTAAGAATGATCAAGGATAGGGTTGCGTCAGAAGGCAACAAGGAAGCTACTGCCATTATACAGCGGGACATGGAGGAGCTATCAGAACACGTCAGTGAGATTGACAAGGGCCTTTGTCAATCCCTCTCTGACTGAAACCAATTTAATGTGGAATTTCCTAAGCTTGTTAAAATGATGGACCACAACCACAACTGCACAGAAGAAAATCATGATAATCTGGAAATATTAAGTGATAGCCATTGGGCTATGCAAGAAAAGAACAATGTGTTGTTTGGAAACCAGGAATTACGTATGGAGAAGCTTGAGGACAAACTACACGTAGCAAATCACATGATAAAAGACCTGCCCCAAGAAGTATGATTGCAATGTAGTAATATTCTGCATCTACAAGGGCAAGTAGAGCAGCTACTTCAGTGTTATTCCAACCAGATTGTGTCTGATCCAGGACTACAAGCAACTACAAGAAGAAGTCAAAGTGTCTTGTCTACCGCCAGCCAGGCAATATCAGAAGACCATTGCCCTTCCATAGCTATGAGAGCAATGAAGACAACATAGGCTGTACAATGAGGAAAGTCTATGTTGCAGAACCAGTTCTGGATAGCAGTTAAACACCTCTTACTGGTGCCGCTGCCTCAACTTCCAGGATTAGCAACAACGCCAGAGATGCGGCTTCTGAAGTGCAATTCCGTGCCTCAAACCAGAGAAATACCTCACCTCTGCCTAGAAGAAGCTATAATTTTAGCACTTTTTCTGTGATCCAGAACTTCAAGCCAACAAATTTGCCAAAATTTGACAAAAAGGCCAATGTCCACATGTTCCTCTGGCTATACAATAACTCTATGTATGGTGCAGATGATGCCATAAAAGATGTGGCCATTTTTAATTGCTTGGATTTAGAGACCCAAACAATAATAATGCCAAGACTTCTGGAACAAGGCTGGACTTACAAGAACGTATCCAGGGCCCTTATTTCAGAGTTTAGCAGTAAAGAGGCTCTATTTTGCCGGAAAATGGAGTTTACAGAAGGGAATATAAAGAAGGGGGAAAGCCTAATGGAGTTCTCAGAGTGCTTCTATTTGGAAGCACAGACTCTAGTGTTGATGAGTGTAGCTACTTTTGTTGATGTAAAAGGAGCTCTTCTTAACTATGTACGTCCTAACAGAGAGCTTTCTATTTCTCTAAAATCTGGAATCTATGATGTAAGAACAGTCCCTGAACTCATGCGTCATTTGGGATCTTTTAAAGAGCAGTTAAAGGTTCCTTTCCTGGACTATAAGAAATCCACCTCCTTCTCTTCTAACAAACCCAAAGGCAAGACTTGGGAGAAAGATCCCGTGAAAAAGTCAACAACCGTTGTGACACCCCCAACCAACAGCACTGCAATTAATTGCATATGTTACAAGCATGGGCAATTAGGACATCTTTCTTGAGATTGCAAGCAAACCAAGGCTAATGTTTGCCACCTGAACCAGGAAGACAACATGGAAGATAAGCTAGATGACAGGGAAGAAGACAAGGACAGAGAAGAAGATGGCAAGGAGTCAAAAAACTGCTAAGCAGTCAGGCTGAGGAGAAAACCCTGACTGCTAGTAGTTCCCAACCCTCTCCACCTATCAACCCGGACCCCAACATTCCTGATTGCAGCGTCAGCCTGCTGGACTAAGAAGCCTGCCCCAAGAGATACTTGCTGGATAAAGAAGAAATAAACAAAAACTTGCTCCATAGAGTTTTAGCCGTCAACACAGTCACAAGGAAGCAAGCAATCCGTACAGAAAGTATACCTTCCAAAGAAGCTGTTGACATCATCTCTATACCCTGCGCTGAAAAAATTTCCATGCCATACACTGAGGTCATCCATGAGAGCAACAGTGTTAAAAAGTTGTCTCAACTATTGAGGTTGGTACAAGTCTCTACAAATCTGGATACCTTAAAATCCCTGAAGCCTTATATAACAACTGTGCTAGAGTTGTTTCTTGCTCAGTTTAAGGGTTTAGATATTCACAAGATTACTGAAATTGCCTCTACTCATTATGGGGAACAACACAACTTCACATACATTGCACTGGTGGTTCATAAGCTTCAGGTAAGAGCAATTCTGGACTCTGGAGCCCCAGGGAACATTGTATCAACCAAGCTAGTCAAGAAGCTGAAACTTGCACCTGACCTAGATTACAATGAGGAATTTGGTACTGCAGGACCCAAAAAAACAAAGGCGTTGGGAGCCTATTCATCCTTACCACTTTGTTTTGGTAAATTGGTGGTAACAGCCCCAGCAATAGTGCTGCGCAATGAAAGCTATGATATCTTAATTGGAACAAGCTTCATGGCAACCTACGGGACTATCATCAACCATCAGGATAGTACTTTCAGCATTTTAGGTCACTCTGTACCAATGTTTTATCATGGCAACGGACCAAGAGACCTCCCTAAAAAGAAGTTCCATTATATTAACATGGAATATGCTGATGGAGATATGCCAGTAGTGTATACCTTGCGTCAGCGCAAAATCAAGGCTCTACCTCTGACCACTAAAGAGTAAAAAGGGATTCCCTTATATTTTTCTAGTGAATTCTCCATCCCAACTGGTTCTCAAGCTATACATAATACAGGTCTAAGCCTCAGCTTCCCTAAAGGTATGCATGGTGAAGTATCTGGACCCCATAATGGTTTGCAACTGGAACCTTGGATCCTACCTGGGATTGTCATGCCATCATCAGAAGAGATTCTGGTACTCTTGGGGAACCTTTCTGATAAATCACTGAAGGTGAAGAAACACCAACTGCTGGGCTGCATTAAGTTGGAAGAAAATTCTAGCCTTATGGATGTCACTCCTTTTGGCAAGTTCAGTAAATTTGCGCTACTGTGCAACCAACTGAGTGTTCTGTTGCTTATCCCACACAATTCTTTAAATGGACTAACGGAAGGTCAGAAGGACCAAGCTATTTGGCTCTTTGGAAAATATAAGGACGTCTTTGCAGAAAATGACTAAGACCTAGGGAAAGCTCTTGGGGTTAAACATGTATTGGATACACAAGGTACTGCCCCTATACACTCTAGGACAATAAGACACAGCCTGGCCAACCAAGCCATTGTCAACAAAGAGCTTCAGAATTTACTTGCATCTGGCCTTTTGGTACCCAGCAAGAGTCTCAGGTCTTCATCACTGTTGATTGTAAATAAAAAGGACAGTTCAAATGGCGTAGTAATGGACTACTGCAAATTAAACTCCGTCACAAAAAAGGATTATTATCTGTTGCCCCACATTGATGACTTGTTGGACAAGCTGGGTGACGCAAAGTACTTCAGCGCAATGGATCTGATCAGTGGGTACTGGCAGATTGACTTTCCAGCAGCAGACCAGGAAAAGTGTACCATCATTACAGAGCAAGGGCTTTTTCAGCCTACTAGGATGTCACAAGGACTCACAAATGCTCCTGCAACTTTCCAAAGAGCCATGGACTCTGTGATGAGAGACCCAAAGTTGACTTGTGTTCTGGTTTACCTTGACAACATTAATGTCTTTTCAAAAACTTTTGGTCAACACTTGGACCATTTGGAGGCCGTGTTTCAACGTTTTATTGCTGCCAATCTCAAGCTAAAACCAAGGAAGTGTAACTTCTTTAAGGAAAATTTCGAATTCCTTGGTTATATCATCTGCAAAGATGGTTTACGACCTGTTCCTGCTAAGGTTGAAGCTATCACGCACATGCAAACGCTGTCCAAAAAGAGAGATGTTCAGGTGTTCCTAGGAATGATTGATTACTATAGATGTTTCATACCAAACTTTGCAGGTCTAGGAGGACCACTATTCCACTTGTTAAAAAACAATGTTGAGTTCTCATAGACAGAAAGATGCCAGAAAGCCTTCAAGGACTTGAAGGCCACCCTAGTGACATAGCCAGTACTCTCCTATCCTAATTTTGAGCGCCCCTTCATTGTACACACAGATGCCAGTTTGACAGCAATTGGTGCTGTTCTTTCTCAGCTGGACGACAATGACCAAGACCATCCTGTAGGGTATTGTTCCTGCACACTCAATAGTCACAAAAGTAACTACACAGTCACCAAGAGGGAATGCCTAGAAGTCATTTATGCCTGTCAACAATTTAGAGTGTACCTCCATGGAGTACAATTTAAGGTGTTAACTGATCATGCCTCACTTAAATGGTTGAAAACCCTGAAGGATCCTGAAGGACGCCTGGCACAATGGGCTATTAAGCTACAAGCTTATGACTACAAAATAATCCATTGCGCTAGAGTTATGCATCAGAACGCAGATTGCCTTTCACGCCTTCCTACCATAACCTTGGTTTCCTCAGCAGCAGATGAGCTTTACAAAAAGCTGATGCTGGAACCTTCTATGTGGGGGGAGGAGCCGCTCAAGATTCAGAAAATTCTGAAGTCTCTTGCAGTGGACACCCACGTCAAGGATAATCAGCTTTTTAAGTTATACAAAGGGAAGTGGCTACCATGCACTTGTCCACCCTTGCATACAGATGCAGTAGTATCAGCACATTGTACTGTGGGCCATGGCAGTATCCATAAAACCTTTAACCTCCTACAGCAGCACTGCTACTGGGAAGGTATGAACTCAGATGTAGCGGAAACCCTGGCTGCTTGTCATGACTGTACTATAGAGCAACCAAAGGTCTTGCGCTACCAGCACTGGCTAATTTGACCTGGCTTTGCGTTTTATACTGTTGCTATAAACGTAGTAGGTCCCCTTCCACTGACTGCTAGCAAGAACAAGTTTATAATTTTAGCAGTGGATCAGCTTACAAAATGGGTAGAAACAAAAGCAATTCCTAACCATTTGGCGCTTCCCATAGCCAAGTTCATTCTAGAGAACATACTCTACAAACATGGCTGCCCACAAACATTGCTAACGGATAATGTGACAAACTTCACAGGATACATGATACCCAGGCTGAAAAAACTAATGGGTATTTGTGGTACCCTGTCAACACCCTATCATCCCCAAACAAATGGAATGGTAGAGAGAACAAATGGAAGTCTTTTACAGATCCTAAGGAAGTTTAGCCACCAGCACAAAACGGAATGGAATACATATCTTCTGGCAGCTACCTTTGCATACAACATAGGATTCCATAGGGCTACAGGAAAAAGCCCCTTCCAGCTTCTTTATGGTTGACAACAAAGCCTCCCGCCACATCTCTATAGTTTAGTTAAAACCAACAATCCCCTCACCCATGATGCTTATTTGAAGAGACTAGCACAGACACTAATCAAGTTACAGTCTGAGGCGTACTCTACCAATTTAGCAACAAAGGAGAAAGATATGGATCGTGCAGTAAAAACCCGGCCTGCTCTCCCTGCATACAAAATAAGAAGCTTGGTATACTCTTACAGCAACTGAGGGTATGGTCGCAAAAGTAAACTTGCCTTACTATGTCAAGGTCTGGTCAAGGTAGTCCAGAAAGTGGGAGTAGATAGCTACACTCTCAAGGATCTGGAAACTGGCCAACTGATCACTCAAGTCCATATGCAGTACATGTGCAAGGCTCTAAGTGATCAAGCATAAAACCCTTTATGGATAACAATTCATAAAAAGAAAACCCTAATGAAAATATTCCATGGGTTGTTATCCTTTTTGCATCAAGAAGAGATAAAGATTATAAATAAGAAGGATTAGTGTGGTTTAGGCAATTGGTTCTTTATTGAGATACTATTGCCTCTAAACCAAGGCGCAACTGGATGAAGACTTTGGCAATGGCTGCGTAGATTATCCAAACATTAGGTAGCCAATGGAATGCAAATGGAAGAAAAGGAGAATCATCTACGGGAAAGAAATTGACACGGTTCACACCAATGGAATAAGGAAAGGAAAGCCCAAGAAATATGCATTCCCAGAGAAGACTTTCTCATTGGACATATTCCTTGGGTGTTTTGCCTCCTACTGAGTACATGACTCCCAACAGCCATTCAATATATTTGGGAATGTGGTGCAGTCTCTGGTGATAAACAACCTTGGAGCCGCTGAGCACCAAGTTTCCTACCAACGCCATGGACTGTTCACTTCCTGCGCAACTATAACTAAGGAGTTCCAGGGTAGTACCCATAGCTTGTTGCAATCAATATTTGTGACTATCTGAACCATGCCACAAGGGCACCAGGCCAACCGCAGACCAAAATCAGATCATGCTGCAAAAACCAGCTCCAGAAGCTTGAGAGCACAAGAGATTTGATTGTCTGTCAAGTATACCCCATTGAAGGAGAAGTCCTGTAGGCACAACTGAGCATACCTTATCAGCTTCACCCTAGGAATTTGCCAGTGAATGTTATTTCCGACTTTGAGTCTTTTTGTGGAGATCACATAAGGATTTTCCAGAGCTAGCATAAGGATGGACCACATAACTACTGGGCCGCAAAATTGTAGAATGAGAATTCTCTCCCAACAAAGATAGGCAACCATTTTGATGTAGGAACCTTGACTATCTTCTTGGACCACTACAGAAGTAGAGCTCACCTCCACCTTTGTTCAAATTTTGGAGAGGATCAGTTAAGCTTGGTACAGGTTCCTTGGTCTTATCAGTTGGAGTGGTTGTAGTAGCTTTACTCTTGTTACTATGGCTTCTCTTCTTTGCAATCGTGGAAAGCTGGCTAGATGTAGGCATACCAGAGTCTTGCACTACCAACTTACTCAAAGATGTACTCGGTTTATAAGAGACAGTACTGGACAAACAATAGAAAGCTGTGTCTATTTTGCCGCCTAGGATCTTGGTGAATTCAGCTTCTTCTGAGGCTAGAACGGGTGAGTACACACACGTTCCCAACCGTAATTTTGGGTATTCCCCTTTGGGTCTTGTTGATTCTCTGTTCTGGAGCATTGGTGTAGCATACAACTGGCTTTCTGTTCCTTTTTGGGCAGTTTACCATACTGAAGGAAGTTAAAAGACTTTTACAGTAACATCTAGTTTAGTGGGGGGAAATGTCGTGAAGTGATTGGTTATAAACTAGCTGTCACTATATTCATGCATTAATCCATTAATCTTGGTGAACCAAAGGGTGATGGTACTCTTGCCCTGGATGATGACTAGTCCAAATGATCAACTAGGTTGTATTCCGAGTTCATATTAACTGATGATCATCTGATCATTTGTTTGATATTGGGCTAAGCAATAGAGGGAATTGAGCTTTACCCAGAGGATCCTGGCATTCTATTGACTCTTATTAATCCCCTCCTTTACTATATAAATCTCTCCTTGATTAATTAAATAAAGATTGAATTACATAAACTTATACTTATTATACGCATTAGGCTGAAAGATTTATCTTAGCTTAATCTTTAGTAACACATAAGGTCGTAGTCAAGTTAAGTGTTAGCAGTTATCAACCAACCAATAGCTGAAGTTATGACATGGATCATCACATGGCATACTCTGGATTAGGACAGAATCTGGTGAATTTCTTCTATTTTCATATGAATCCCACAATTTAGAAAACAACAAGCGCCACTATCCCATCCACATCAAGGAACTCATTACCATTGTGCACTGCCTAGTCAAATAGCGCTGTTACCTCAAGAGACAGTAAGGGTTTACTTCACTCACAGACCACAAATATCCTATTTAGTTCAAGACACAAGAAAACCTCTCCCACATACAAGCACACTAGATGGTATTCCTTGAGAGAATCAAAATGAACATCTAGTCTAAGCCTGGACCAGAATTAGTTACTGCTGATGCCCTAACACAACTTTATGTGTGAGCCTCAATAGGGAAAAAAAAGGTTAGATCCTGATTAGCCTCTCTTGGTATTACAAACTAATGACAAAGGCTTCTCCCTGGGGCACCACAGACATAATGTGTGATATTATTATCAAGAACAGACACTTGTTAACAAACGTATAAAGAACACTACTTTGTAAGATGCCAGACAGTGTAACCATTTTCCATATGCCTACACATCAAAGAGTGAATACAATCTTACACTACCACATATATCTTGGCCACACTAAGAGTAGAAACTATATGAGTTTTTGAAGCACAAAGCATGGTGGCCTACCTTATACAGAGACATCCTCAAAGTGTTCAAACAATGTGAGGGGCTCAAGAAGTTTTCCAAGAGTAATACACTCCCAAGTCAGCACTACCTATTCAAACACAGTTGCCTTTCAAGCTATTGTTGAGGAGCTGGACTTTCAAGTATTCTGGCTACCGCCAACCCACTTAACATTCAGTTATTGCCCAATTTGATGCCTTTTCAATATACAGTTTGACATGCTGGAAATGGCAACAAAGCAATATCACATGACTGTCTAAGTATCCAGCAACGCAAACCCATCCTGCACATGACCGCTATTATCTTTGATCTGAATTAAATCCCCGTCACAACACAAACTATATAAGTCTAAAGTATTAACCATTAAAATATACTTCTCTTCTTAATTTCATATTTAAAGCTTCCCCAAACGTTTCTCCTTATCAGTATTATGGGAAGCCACATACTGCCCATGAAAGTCATGAGGCTTATATGAGTAATGTCCTTCTAATTCATGAGGCTTTTTCAATTTGTGTTCTGTTTAGGATTTGGAATGTTTGATTCCTGTGATAGATGGCTGAATGATAGTGGTGCCACCAACTTAATGAATGGTTGGGGAATCATTTGGCAAGTCACTCAGGGAATTGATTTCCCAAGAGAGAATAATCAAAGATGCTGGGACACAACTGACCCTCAACTCATTTTTTTCCCTTTTAAGATCTCTGCAGGGCTCATGTTTTTTCTATCTATAAATAAAACCCTTAGAAGATTAAACTTTTAAGCTGAAATTATAAGTGGACTTTCCTCAAGAACACAACTACAGGTTTTTTCTTTTATCTTCTAAATTTACTTTTCAATATTTAACATTTTTAATTCTGAACTTATATTTTTAGTTATAGCTTTTGAAATTTAATTTAAAGTCAAAGTAAATAAATTCTGGAATAGATATATATTTCTTTAAATTTGCTAGTGTTTTAATAGCTAGGATATTTAAAATGAAGATAGCCCAACAACAAGCAATTAGCTTGTTGTTGTCATCCTTTTATATGAGGGATAACCCCTATAATTTTATGTTAAGATACTCCCACAGGGAAGATCCTGAATCAACATTCCGTCAGTCACAAATAAATCTTTATTTAACACATTTTTTATATAGTTTTTTTAGGTTTAGTAAATTCAATGATACCTTGTATGTCAAACTATAAGCTTTTAGAAGGCCTCATAAATTTGCTTTTACAAACAGTACCCAATTTTCTTTATTTTCTAAACCTTAACCCAAACACTTTACATGGCTTAGTCTATAACCTTGCAACTTATTGGGCAAGACCTTACACTTACCTCATCAAAGGAAATGGCGCTTGAACATAACTCAAGTGTATGCACCATGACCAGCTCTGCCTGTGCAAAGCAAGAACAGAACAACATATCTCCTAACTTCCTGTACCAAATGCAAAACTGGAGCAATACCAAGCCCAAATTCCTGAAACTCTCAAGAAAATTCCTAAGGTTTCATCTTTCAGCACCCCAGGGGGAGATGTTGGAACATTTTTGATTACTCTCTCTTGGGAAAATAATTTCCCGAGTAACTCCCCAAATGATTCACTGGCTAATAATTAATTCAGTGGCACTCTTATCATTTGTACATTCATTACAGGGATCAAAGATTTTGAGTCCTAAGTGGAACACTACCTGGACAAGCCTCATGGTTGCCATGACGCACATGGACAACATGTGGCTTCTCATGATACTATATAATACTCTAAACTCATATCCAATAAATCTAATTCTCTTCTTAATTTTCCCCTTTATCTCGTTTACTATACTTCTAAGAAGTATATACTCAAAAATATGAAATTTTTTGCTTAAATATGAGCTTTTTTTGCTTAGCACTATAGCTTTAAAAACTACTGTATAATTATATCTTTTTTTGAAATCCTTAAAACAAACATAGTTTGTTAAATAATTTAAGAAAGTATGAATCAAGGTACATTTTTAGGGGGTATCCTACAATTAATTCTATAAAAATGTGTTTTTGTCTAATTTAACTGAGTTTTCTATTATATGAATATTGGTTTTATTTGAAAGAGGACTGTAAATTCAGAGCCTAAACAAAAAAAATGCAGGATTGTCAAATCCTTGGTCCAAATTTTGAATCGCTTTTGTGGGATAGCCTTTTTTAATTAATTTGAATTCTTTGTATTTTTATTTGAATTTTTAAAAATGCGGGAACTCATAGACACTTTGCAAAGTTCAAGTCAAACTGCATATTTCCAATGGACAAAATGAATTAACTGGAATCAGATTTGAAGCGTTCAAATCCATCAACCATTTTCATTAAGGTTACTATGTTTTTTGAAATTGTGGAATTGTCAAATCCAAGAACCAAATTTCAAATCACTTTTGAATGCCACTAGTAAACTCAGATATTAATTGCGGGAACTGGAATCCAAATTGAATAAAAAGTACTAAACTAGGACAAATCAACCCAAATCAAGGATCTCCACTCTGGATAAAATCAAATGGAAAATACAATATCAACAACCATGTTTAGACATGAAATTAAGTGAAATGTAAAATTGTCTAAACCAGAAATGATGCAATATTCTGAACTCTAAATCACTAATATAGCAACCATAAACCCATATAATGATTTATGAGCTACTCTCCTGATGATGCAAATTTTGTTTTAAAAGTTTCAAGGAAGAAAGGAGAGAGAAAGATAAACCATCAGTTTACTGCACTATGTATTCATGTACTGCTATTAAGGATACTTGATTACAGTAGATTTCAGAAAATACTAATAATAAAATAGAATTATATATTACAATCTGTTTTACCAATTTGCCTTTTCCTTGGTGTGTTGATAGTTCATTTGCTGTTGATAAGGTGTTTGCATTTAATTGGATAGTTTCACCTCCAGTTGTCTTGGTGAAAGGAAATCAAGTCGCCTCCGCAACCACAGTTGGTCTTGGGGAGGCAGCTTGATTTCCTATCACCAAGGCAACTGGAGGTGAAACCATCCAATTAAATGCAAACACCTTATCAACAGCAAATGAACTATCAACACACCAAGGAAAAGGCAAATTGGTAAAAACAGATTGTAATATATAATTCTATTTTATTATTAGTATTTTCTGAAATCTACTGTAATCAAGCATCTAAATTTTAGCTGTCCTAAAATGGAATAGGGTGATTTTTGAGAATGCCTATGATTCCTAAAATAATTAGCACAAATCCACTCTAGATCTTTAGCATCCTTTTTGAGACACCCATAAATTATATTTAATTCAAATTCCTCACAATTATGATTTGAAACTTGGTTCTTGGATTTGACAATCCCACAATTTCAGATTCGTTAACTTTTCCATGATGTCTATGATTTGTTTGAAATACAGGAAATCTCAAATTGTACATTAGAATCCTGCATTTCTGATTTATGTATCCTGCATTTGTTTGCTGAGTTTTGTCTTTTGTTAGTTGAGTTATCTACTCAAGAGATTTGAAATTTGCCAATTTAAATAAATCAAAAAAGTCAAATTAAATGTTTGATTTTATTAAATATTTTATTTTTCACTCAGCTGAGTTGCCTGCAAAAGTGATTTGAAATTTGGACCAAGGATTTGAAAATCCCACATTTTTACGTTTAGGTTCTGAATTTACAGGATTAACTTCATATTTTTATTTAGGTGATCCTAGTTTAGACAAGGCTTTGTTTCTTTTGTGGATGTAAAGAATTAAGACAAGAGATCAAGATAAGTGATATTGATTAGCATCTAGTATTTCTATATGGGTGGATAGTCACTGATATGAAACTCTTGCATCTTTTTTAAATAGTCGCTAGTTGAAAATGTAACTTGTAAGCTGTACTTGAGTGAAAATTTAATTGGAGTTTAAATGGCTCAGGGAGACTTGGCAGGGGTATCTCTGGCAACTGTCTATCGAGAAGGGGAAGGTTCGGTTGATCGACTTGATTTAAATCGTCCCGATTCGGTTGTTGATGTGGGATTATTGTAAATACCCCTTGAAGTATGATCACGTTCTGATGCTGGAATGGTATCGTGATCGATGTTCCATACAAGGACTTGTGAAGTTTGGCCGAAGAGGCTTCAGACTGGTGGTCGCCCTTACTCCATCGTGGGCATAACCTTATTGGCTTAAATAGACAAGACTTGATGGAATGATTAGAGGGTGTGGACAAACTAGGGTTGATTGGAGCGGGATCTGGAGCTCTCCTTTTAAAAAGGGCTTCCTCGCTGGCAACTAAAACCCAATCCACTTCATGCCAAGCTAGGCTTAGGGGAAGTTGTTTTGTAAACCAAGGATGGGCATGTCTGAATTGATCAACAATTACCGTAAATTCTTTACTATAGCTCAGTTGAGACACTTTTATCTTCGTATAATTAACATTATCGTTGCCAACCGAAAACTCTGGTATAAATCTATGAAGTACTGGATTCTACCGCAGTCCAAATGCTCTGAGAAAACAAGCAGTCCTGGACGATATTATCAAGAGCAATTACCTACCATCTTCCACACTTCCAAGTTAAATGTCAATTTTAATGCATGCAATAAGAAATCATCCACACACAAGCTCGTCCTTTAACCAAGTTTAAATTTTGATCGTGTCAAATCTACTCCGTTTGTTCCAAATAGGTATAGCCAATAATTACCATCCATGGCAAGGCACGACGGTGGCTTATTTTCAGATTTCATGGATACTTTTACTGGCACAGCATCGAATAAATGAACTTCTTATAATCAATACTTCTTACTTATTCTTCTTATTGGCGTAATATAGTTCAAAGATGAATGTGTAATTTATGGTCATTAATCATATTAATTACATGCTTCATGCAGTGCACAATTAAATGCGGAAACTCGCCGCGTGGAAATATTTTTAATCAACCATGGATGAATGCAGGGTGGGAATCAAAATCGATTCATGGGGCATAAATGAGTTTCAGGTAAGTTAATTTAGTTGATTGCAATAGGCAATTTGATTGGATAATTAATATATTTGAATAGCCAGGTGGGCTGCGATAATATACTTAAGGTTTGTTGCATTTATTTTGACTTTGCTGCGATCCAACAAGATCGATCTGGTTGGTGTGAATAGTGCTGAGCACCAATCGAAAGAAGCATGGCTTGGAGAGGAAGGATCACGTGGGCTAGGCACTTGGCCAATCGTCTATTTGGACTATTCGGAGAGGCATTCTGGATTTGGGGATGCTGTGGAGGAAATGAACTAGTTGCTTAGGATTAAGCCGAGGCAGCCTCCTTTAATTAAGCTCTACCAATCAAGCCAGAGATAAGGGATCCGGAGTGGAGGGGGATTTGGTGACGATGAAACAAGTTTAACGGGGAAACCGTTAGGCCAATGGCGTCGGCAAGTGAGTGCGGGGGGCAATTTGGACCAATGGTGGGAGGGGGCATGACGAGAAATCTCCGCTACGGATAATTTCATGCAGAAGAGTAGAAAACGATTTAGAGCCATGAATCATCAACAACCCAGCATGGCGGAAACAATCTCAGCTAGGTTTGGCCATGAGAGCAAGACTTCCTCGTCGCTGACCATTGCGGTAGGCCATATGGACAAGTCTAGATCCCTGATGACGCAGATGCGCCAGTCGCTGTTTCCCAGGATGACGGTTTGTGATCGCCGCCTATCCGGCATATCTCTTCTAGGCCAGGGGCGGCCCTTGCTGCATTCACGGAGCAGATTCACCCCACTTGACTTCACCTCAAGCCACATAATTGAATTGCCAGCCTTCCGTGTCGACGGCCCCATGGAGAAGGAGCTGCGGCGGAAGCTGCCCGCCTTCCTCTACTTGGAACTGGGGCTTTGCATGGGACATCCCCGTCTGTTCCCAGGCGACCATGCATATACAGGGACAATGCCATGGCCAGAGTACGACCCAGTCGCATGCTCTGAACAGCATATCGAACACACTACCCATGAAGCTGTCACACGAGCAGCCACCCTCAACGGAGTCCTTCATCGGCTGGCATGCCAGGGAGCGACTGACAATGAGTTGATGGAGGACTTTCTCCGCACCTACCACTACTGCACTACAGGGCGGGATCTCCTTAGGATGATATTTGCACGCTACATCAACTGCTTGTTTGGAGCAGCCAATGACCAATGGTCAAGTATCATCAAGCTAAAGCTGGTTAATCTTCTCAAGAAGTGGGTTGGTGGCTACTGCTCAGTATTCCGTAACTGCCCTGCTCTTTTGGAGTTTGCCCAAGCCATCTTGAGGTTCATGGGAGATACCGAGCCCAACCGGAGGCCCTTCATCCATGGCATTCTAGATGAGCTGACATCGCCAATGGTTGATGTCCTTCGCCGTGCTCCAATCTACGAACCAGCATCTGCCCTAGCAGGGCTGAGCGAAGTGCTTGACATTGAAGTGCTACGCCCAACGTCCTTTGCCATCCGGTTTGTTGATATTGAGCCAAGAGCCTTGGCCCAACAGCTGACGCTGATGGAGCACAGCCTGTTCTGTGCCATCCAGCCAGAGGAGTTCTATCACCAGGCATGGAACGACAAGCTTCATCGCGAGTACACCTCCCCCAACTTGTGGGCGCTTATCCAGATGTTCAACCGAATTGCCCACTTTATAACACAACAAGTCCTTGACCAGAAAGAAACTACATCCCAGGCTGCTGTCCTATCACACGCCATCCGCGTCGCTCGCCAATGCTCCAAGCTAAGCAACTACAACTCAGCATTCGAGATACTCGCCGGACTCAACGGCGCCCTTGTCACCAAACTCAGCCGCGCCTGGCAACAGCTCCCATCTCGCGACAAGCGTGATCACTCAAAGCTCAGCCAACTCTTATCCACCAGTGAAAACTACAAGGCATATCGCGAAGCCATCCGAAACAACCACTCCTCCGCTTTACTTCCCTTTGTGGGGGTCTCGCTCACCGATCTTGTGTTTGCTGAGAATGGAAACCCAACTTACTTCAAGCACGGGACAAAAAACATCCCACCAGGCTACCACTTCCCCTCTCCTTCTGTCCCATACATCAACCTCCCCAAGCTCCACCTCATGTCCAGTATCATGACCCAACTCCTATCATACCAACTCGTCCCTTACCAACTTGACACTGATGCACCTATCCAATCCTGGATCCTCCAGCATATGTTACAGGCCCCACCAATATCCCCTCTACCTTCCCCAAAGTATGCCCCTGACTCCAGCTAGCCTACTTCAACCAAAACACGATCAGCCATTAAAAACTTATATCTGCCACAGCAGGCAAATAGCTACATCTTATCAATATTGTCGAAACAATATCTTAGTCGAGCCTATTACAGATATTATTAGGATAGACTTGAAAAGCTGATTCCTAATATGGTTAGCCATAAAGCTTAAAGTATATAAGAATACAATTTATTCCTCCTTGGGTGCAGTAAGTTAAATGCATATATGGATGCTTATGATTGGCTATGTTTTATAGCCAGGCGATCGATAATAGCTTAAGCTTAGCAACAATGTTTTAAAGCGGCTGTCTTTACTTTTGGATAATGCAATTATTTAAACCTGGCGGATATTGTGTAATATGCACATAGCACCCCACAAATAAAGGACTTTGCATCCCCATCCGGAATAAACCAAGACCACGGTTTAATAAATGTTGCAACTAGACAAATTATAATTCCGTATTTGGATTGGGAAAGGCAACAGTCCAGAAAGGGACAATGCTTTGGAATAAGATAATGTCTTTATTGGGAAATGAGATATATGATACTGTAAAGGGCAGCCACAAGAGGATGATGTGGTAATACAATCCAAAAGGGGTTGAGCTTAAAATAACTTGTCAAGGGTGTTTGTCTGAAATCAATTTCTCTTCTTATAAGGAATTATTGCCTTATCTTGACATTTTAGGCAGGAGTAAAAAGTTGTGAGATTTGTCATGGGGCAATACATTGAGTGCCCTGCATATTATAAGATACATTTTCAGGAAAGTGACAAACTTAGTGACAACACCTTTTGACTCCTGCCCATTGTCTTCAATCAGGATCAGAATTTTCAGTGCATCTGAAAAATTGTGAACAAAATCTTTCTAAGTAGGAATGGTGCAGCAGGGGTGCAATTGGTTGTAACCCAGTTTTTTGTTGTTCTCTTGGGAATCTTCAATTAGGTAGGTGTAATTTTAATAAACTGCTGTGATCTTGAAGTAGCTGAGATAACTAGATTCAAGTTTGACATTGTGGGAGTTCAGTGTATAAACTGGATATCCAACAGTGTAGCAGACTTTTAAGTGCTTGGTCATCCCCTGGATTTGCCCTTGTTTAATTTTGCAAGCCTTGACTTGTCATTGTATCAACAAAGAGGTGGTAGTGAGAGAAGGCTTGGTAGAAATCATGGAATTTGGTTTGCCTTGGGTGATATTTTTCACATCATATAGAGTTCTGAAGGCTAGGGTGCTAGGGCTGAACCTCATGTAATGGTTAATCCTGGTACATATGATAAGCAGAGTGATTGAAATATGTTTGTTCATGCATTGTTGGGATGCTCCTGAAAGAGCTTGACAATTAGCTGAACTAGAGCCCATTTAGATGCTCAAAATACTCATTAGCTTGAAAATGATACAGAGTTGTCACTACACTCTGATGATGTTCTTCATGAAATATGTCTTTATGACATCACCTAAAAGTTCTGGCCTATCATATGTGATAAGGTGTTTACAGCAACCAAATCATGCCATTATTTTCTTATCAACAAAATATATTATAGTGGTAGCAGTGTGATGAAATTTTTCTCAGGCCATGAGCCAGCAGATAAAATAATCAATTGTGGTAAAATGTAGTTCTTGCCTACCTTGTCTTTTAATAGAAGCCCCACAATGATGAAGGCTCACTGTTTGAATGGTTTCGTGGCTCTGATTGATAACATCATTTGGGTAGAGGATGCTTTGATGTGTTATTCTCACACAGCACACATGCTGTTGCCAATGGCTACAGGTAATTGGATTTGATTTCATAATACCAATAATCAGATCTAATACTCACCCATTTCAGGTAAAATTTAGTAACTGCACAGCTGTAACCAGTGGACATTGCAATGCTCTAAATAAATAAAAAATGGTTTGAAATTAAATCATCATCAACAGCCCCTGGCATTTTTAAAGCACATGGGCTACTAATTCAAGAAGCTTGGCATGACCCACAGTTCTGAGACCATTATACTGTAAATTCATAACCTACTGGTAGAAATGCAGGATTTTCAAATCCTTGGTTCAAATTTCAAATCATATTTGCGGGCAACTTAGCTGAGTGAAAGCTAAAATATTCAATAAAAATCACCCTTCTAATTTGGCTTTCTTGATTTATTCAAACCTGCAAGTTTTGAGTCCCTTGTGCAGATAACTAACAAACTAAAGACAAAACACATCAAACAAATGTGGGATACATAAATCAGAAATTTGGGATTTTAATGTATGATTTGATGCTTCCTGTAAGTTTAGCAAATCATAGACAACATGAAATTATTAACCAATATGAAATTGTGGGATTGTCAAATCTAAGAGCCAAATTTCAAATCAAAAATGAGGTGTTTTTTAAATAAATATAATTTATGGTTGTCTTAAAAAGGATTTCAAAGGGTCTAGAGTGGATTTGTGCTAATTCTTTTAAGAACCATAGGCATTCTAAAAACACCCAATTTCATTCTAGGACGTCAAAAATTTACATTGTAATATTCACCAAATTAGACATACTGCCAGGATTCTCTTTCATCATGCTTTGCTGCTAGTATTTTGCTAAGACACTGACTTATTTTGATCTCTCTACTTTTGGTTATAATCACTTTATTCTTCTCTTCAAAACCTTCACTCTTTTCCCCTTACTTGACTGACTAATTTGATCTATTTTAATGGTTAGTTTCAAGTTCAAAGTTTATCTTTGTTCCTTGTGTCAAAACAGTAGGCTCAACCCGCCAGCAAGGTTCCAAGTAAGCAGGTTTGTGACCTGCAATCCAATTACCCGGCCACTCAAAGCTAGACTAAGAAATCAACTTGAATTGCCAAATCCAACAACATGAACAAATGCTGATCCCCTAAAGTGGATACCTTGTTTTGGCGCTTGACTCATTACCAGGATCAAGCCACCCCCTTCACCATCCCATTGTGTGATCAACACAATCATGTTCCTTTTATCCATGACTCACATTAACTATATAATCATTATCTCCCAATAAAGAATGTTATTTAGTTTCTAAATATTTTTCCCCTTGTAACTCTGCTAAAACAGCACAGTTACAACACTTGGACAATTCTAAAACCAAGGACCTATATAATGGATTAGTTTAATTAAACCTGAGGTTAATTACCTTTCACTTTTTGCTCGCTTATGCCAGCACTTTCAGACCAGATTTTTCCTGCTCTTCCGCCGTCTTTTGCTCTTTCCAAAGGTTACTAAGCAGCCGCGGCTCTCCTTGCTGTCCCCTTTACCTTGGTGCTTAACTTTTTGAAGTTAAGTTGCATGAAACATGTTCTTTTTTTGTTTTTCAACACCAAGTCACCTAACCAATCTTGTTTAGACTTTCCACCCAATTCTTGCACCTCACAAACCAAGCAAAATAAAAAGGCTTGGTTTTCCAATCTTAAAAATAATTTGAGATTGCTTGACTTGTACCCCAAAAAGGTACTGGTTAAGTTTTTTGGCTTGTGTTTCCTTTTCTTCACTCTTTTATTTCCCTATCTTAGCCCCATGATTCCATTTGATTATCTTTTTTAACAGTTGGGGAATTTTTATAGTGGAATCACTCCTTTATTGTGGAAAGTTTTACTTCACCAGCTAGTGTTGATCAGTTTCCTGACTTAGAAATCAACTTTTTAACTAAATCATCAGTCATTAAGACTGGTCTCTATTTTTTTCCTATGGTTAATAAACTGCTGTATCCCTTATTTTACTTCATATAAACTTTTAGGAGCCTTTTTCCAGTTGTTGTTACAAACCTTACCCACCTTCTTATATTTAACAAATATAAAAATTATTGATTTAAAGGCCTTAGTATACAATATTTTACCCCAAGCCTTCAGAACTTACCATATTAAAAATAAAATTGACTAAAATATAAACTACTCTTATTGAGTTTAGTTTTTTAATAAAAATATATTATGTCTTTTTCTTCCACTAGCCAATTAAACAAGCTTATCCCTGGCCTTGCCAAAATCATGCAGGGCTACACTGGGTCTTCCAATAATGAAGCCTCTGTATATGTTCACTCCCAATCTACAGGCCCCTCCCCAAGCACTACCCAGGAGTGTGTTCTTTCTCCTGTGTCCTCAAGCATGGCTCTGTTTGCGCACCACACACAGGCAGTTGCTAGTCCAAATCCCATATTAGCCCTGGCATCAGGAATCAATTAATTGAGCCAAGGGCTCACCCAAGGAAGCTGTAATCCCAAAACAGCCAATCAGATATCATCATTTGGTTCCCAAGACAGACATATTCTTCCCCCAGTCAATCAGAAAATCAGCCTGCAAGCTTATGCCAACTGTGGCCCCCTCCCAAGAAGACTTCAACTGGTGCCTGTACGTCAACTGACAGTGATAAAGCTCACCCTATCATGCCAACCATCATTGAATATGACCCCCAGATGCCTTTAGTACAGGTGATCCTCCAACTGGGACTCCACAGCATCTTCACTAATAATAAAACGATTGATTTGTTGATGCAAAGAGTTGTAATTGCCGCAAGAATCTTGTTCAATCAGGTTCTCAGTGGTCCTAGTTTGGTAGATACTGACTCCTAAAATTCATATATTATTAAGTTTATTAAAGGGAGAGAAATGAAGATGCTAAATGATGCCATTTTCCTGTCATATGCCAAGATTTTTGCAAGTATCCAAGACTATAGAGAAAAGTGTATCCAGTCTGACGTCTACAAGAACAGCCTAATTTTGTATTGATTTGTTGGGGTTTTGATAGCAGCTTCCCTGGTGTGTTTCAGCCATTATTATGCTTCTTTTAACACTTCAGATGAGTATACCTACCAGACAAAGATCAAGGACATGATGTCAGTAATATTCCTGATACTTATAGTTATGTAACTAACAAACTGTCACCCACTGTCAATGTGAAGGCATTTGCCGCCACTGAGCAGACGTCTGCTGTCACTGTATGAATGCTGCCATTCACCATGTTTGGATTATGCCTTTGAAGGGTTATTTTGAGGACAAATCTCTCTCTTTTGATTTTGCCCTTTGAAATTGATAAGGAGCGCCTTTTGGGGAAGCTTCAAATATTGAATTAGGAAGAGAAGAAGTATATTTTATTGGATAATACTTTAGACTTATATAGCTTTAGCTGTGGCGGAGATTTTAGTTGGATCAAACCCAGGGGATGGTCATGTGCTGGATGGGTTCAAGTTGCTGGATACCTGGACAGTCATGTTATATTGGTTTGTTGCCATTTCTGGTATGTCAAATGGTATATTGGAAAGGCACCAAATTGGGCAATGGCTGGATGTTAGGTGTGATGGCAATAGCCAGAATACTTGTACATTCAGACCCTTGATACACCCCCTCCCTTAAGGGGTTACTCAGGTACATCAGGAGGGGGCTTTGTCTTGACGGCTGCTACCTGATGTTCCTGGAGTTGTTTACTAGTGGGCACCAACTGGGTCAAGTGTTCTCCTTTGCTAGGGCGGAGGCAAGATCTGTGATACTTTTTGGTGATGGGCTCTTTGGCACCCTGGAACTTAACCAGGTAGGTGTTCCTGTCTGGTTGGTATCTGATGATTCTTCCTGGTCCTCTGTGTACTGATTCTAGCTTCTTTCTGTTCCCAGCTAGGACCCAGACGGGGGAGTTGATGAGGAGTGGGTCCTCTGTTGAGGTTACCTTTTGGGTTTTGAGTCCCTTTGTTTCTGCCAGTTTGGCTTTGAGGCGTATGTGTTGTAGAGCTGGTTTCTGTTCTACTGTAGGAGGTTTTCCCGGGGGATCTTCACATATGGTTGATTATTGCGGGTGACTATTTCTGGCTTGTACCTGTATGTGAGTTCAAACAGTGAGTAGCCTGTCCCTTGATTGGTACAAAACCAGGATACTAGTAATGCATGTTTCACATAGAGTGGCCATGTGTCTTTGGCTTTGCCATCCATTATTTTCTCCAGGGTTCTGATAAGGCTGCTGTTCAGGCTTTCAACTCTGCCGTTGGCCTGTGACCTGTAGGGCAAGGTTGTGGAGTGTTTGATGTTCTTTGTTTTTAGATTATTGTTTACTACATGGCCTGTTAGCTCTTTTGCTCCATCTGCTATGATGTAGTCTGGAGTGCTGTAGTCCACTATGATTGCTTTATTGATGAATTGATTTATTGTTTCTGCCTTGTGATCTTTTGTTGCCCAGCAGATGGGCCAAGATGTGGCAAAGTCAATGGCTACAATTAGGAAAAATTGTGTGAGATTAGGCTGATTGACCACAAATGATCAGGCTAATTATTGCACGCAGACCTTAACCAGTTACACGCCGTATTATCACTAGGTTACATTATATTAAGTGTAGTAATTATACGCTGTATAATCACTAATATATTATAATTGAAATGACAGTTATACGTTGTGTAATTGTTAGATTATTAGATTAGATGCAACAATTATACGCTGTATTATCACTGATCATCATCCCAATGTGAATTGATTATACACCATATAATTAATTGCTCCATTATAATTGATGTAACTATTATATGTCATATAAATGTTAGCCAATGTAGTGAATATCATTGATTACACGGCGTGTAATCACTAAAGCATCAATTGTTTATCACTCATTCTACCCTACTGGATGTTGTATCAACTCAGCCCCACACAGCCTGATGGGCGTATATATTTATATCAAACAAGTGATATACAAAGGGCTAAGAAATACCAAGTTTGGATCAGCATTTTACAGCAATAATCAGCTTTCTTATTGGTTTGGGTCAGCATTACATGGCGGATAATCTACAAGTCACTATTGGATTGAGTCTGCTATTATATGGCGTATAATCCCCAATTCAACTCGTTTCATAATAAGCAGAAGGTTTTCCAGCCAGAAAAGGATCACTGATTAAGCCCTATAAATGTAATAGCAAAATTCCACCTTCCAACGCTGGAAGACAGATTAAGGACCATTTATAATTGTCAACTAAATATGGCGTAGTTTCCTAGCGCAGTAATAGGCGTGTAAGATACAGCCAATCAATAAATGACAGTAGGTTAGCTCAAGAAGAGTGTAGGCTGTAGCTGAAGTGCCATGCACTCCTGCAAAGGCCAGTAGCAACACACATGCCAAGGACAGCCAATCAGGATAGGTGCAACTAGCAAAGATGGATCTATTGCAAAGGTAGCCACTGAGAACAGTCTGAAAGGACAAGAACAAGGGTTGTTGCAGTATATATTGGTACAGACGCCTGAAAGAAAGAAGGAAGTTCTTAGTTACACCTGGATAGATTGTAGCCGCTGGCTAGATTGTACTCCAGTATCAATAAACGTAATTATCTTCAAAGTTCTATTCTATTGTAGTCTGTAGTGCTCTAGCATAGAATTAGGTAGAGTACATTGGCAAGGCTAACATCTATCTGTAGCTTTGAACATACCAGCAATAACACAAGTTGCTCAACATTGGTGCTCACTTGAAATTGAGCCTCTGCCAATGCCAAAGGAAACTGCCCCCGCCTGCCAAGGATTTTCCTTGGCCCTGCCTCTGCCCAGCTTTGTTGACAAGCATGGGTACAAAATAGAATCATTGGACAGTGAGTGTGCTCCTATCTTTTCTGTGAGCAACCCCGTGGTTGTTCATCCTCCCACAACTTTCCCTTTGGTTGTGGCTCGTTGCCCTCTCTCACTGAGGGTCCCACCTTGTTTGGTTCATACAATTGCACGCAGATTGTTGAGCTGTCTGAGACTTTACTTTGTGGATTCTGCCTCTGTCCCTCTGATTGTCCTGACCAGAATCTAAGAATTTTCTTCCTCTACCGGGACCAGGAATCCTGCTGGCAACTTTACTGGCTCTATTGTAACACATCCTTCAAAGCTCTTCAGGAGCGCCTTGCTAGTGGAAATCACGCTGTAGAGTACCTTGCTGGCTTTTTCCAGCCCTCTGTGAAACAACTCCAGTTAGTTGCCACCTGCCAGAACCTTGAACTTTTGTCCCTTGGTGATGCCCTCCTCTCCTGTTGCCGCAACTGGGCTGAGCAGTGGGCCACGGCCAACACCTCCTTTTTGGAGATGTGTGCTGTGGTCCTGGCTAATCAGTCCATGGGGGGGGAATGTGCATGCATGTATTGATAACCTGATTGACATA
Source organism: Entomophthora muscae (assembly GCA_014839935.2). Lineage (NCBI taxonomy): Eukaryota > Fungi > Entomophthoromycota > Entomophthoromycetes > Entomophthorales > Entomophthoraceae > Entomophthora > Entomophthora muscae. The sequence continues at coordinate 254,069 of QTSX02003603.1, forward strand.
TTAAACACAAAATTCAGAACCATGGTCCATGGAGAAATGGATGCACGTGGAGCCTCTCTGGCATGGCTGAAGGACGTCCACAAGTTCTGTGCCAAGTCAGACAAATTCAGTGTAAGAATGGTGGATAACATAGCCACCTTGGATCAGAATGTTATTGCCCTGGACAAAGAAGTAGAGCAGCTTAGCTCAAGGCTCCACCAGTTTAAAAAATACGTTCTGGACAACTTTCAGAGACTAGAAGCAAAAGTTGACAATCAAGTGAGAGTATCCTGCTTGTCTACGCTGAAGCCACTACCTTGCCTGCACAGGGCAAGGATCTCAACACTAGAGACAAGAATAGCAACCTTGGAGAGCACAATCAATGGATATAAAGAGAGTTTACCAGGGCACACAAGACCATCATGGCTCTACAAACGGAGTAGCTGACCCTGAGAGACGCCGTGTCACGCCTTTCTAAAACCACCGCAAGTGTAGAGTCTGAGCTCCGCCAGAAAAGCCAGCAGATGGACAACACCAATGTCCACAACCGCCCGGCTAGAATGGAAGCTCAGATCCAGCTACTGGAAACCAAAGGCTGCAAATGCGTCTCAAGCAGCCAATGGACCTCATCATCAATGTGTATGCACCACTACAAAGACGCCGCAGATACCTCTGAGGAGGAAGGGGAACTACCAAACAGGGGGATTCCTGACATATTCACCACCCTTCCTTCTAGAGAGCCCTTCACGCCAAAGGCAACACCTAGGGCTAGGTGTAGCTTTACAGCGGATAGACAGTTAACCGCCTCCCCCCACCAGCCCACCGAGCCTACAGCTGTGAACAAACGCTTCAAACCCCTGAAACTCCCAAAATTTGATAAACAAGGGAATGTACATTCCTTCCTGAGACTCTTTGAGACGGCAATGAGGGGCGCTAGCAACCACTAAAAGGCAACCACGCTCATCACCACATTAGACACAATCAGCATCAACTTAGTAATGCCACACCTACCTGCAACTGACTGGACGTACCAAGAGGCTAGACAGGCTGTGCTGGAGGAATTTGGTGGAGAGGATATTCTCTTCACCAGGAAGTCTGAGTTTGGTGCCATAAAGTTTGCTCCAGGAAAAACTCTGCAGGAATTTGCAGAACAATTCTACCATGATGCGTTGGTGCTCCTTGGCTCTGGTACAGTCTCCACCTTTGATATCCGCGCTGCAATAAAGCAGGCCACGTACCCATATAAAGAGCTCCACAGAGCAATGGCCCTTGCCTACACCAAAGGCAAGGACGTGTTGGAAATTGTGGACTGCCTCTGTAGTCATGCCAAAACGTTTGGTCCTCCCAACCAACCCAAGTCCAAGCAACCTAAACCAATCTATGAGAAAACACACTTCCAGAAGGAGAACTCTGCTAAGTCCTCTGCACACCCTCCGACGTGAAGGGTCCTTACTGCATTGCCTGCAACACAGCAGGACATTGGAAATCAAAGTGTCCAACCAACTCCAAGAAGGTGCATGTGGTGCAACCCCATTTCTCTGGCACAACCAAGGGAAAAGCCAAGGCGGAGTAGAAGAGGGAAATTCTACCTCTGCCAAATCCCTCAACATTCCCATTGAACCTGGCCCCAAAGACCACTGTCCTAATGAGCTACACAAAGACGCAATCCATATGGTTGTAGCCAACAACCTGTATGCAGTGACTACCTGATCCCAAAGCAAAGTCAAGCAAGAAGAGGCCGCCCTGGCTGAAGTCTCAAAGCCATATGCAGCCCAGCTACAGGATGCCAGGGAAAATTGTTGCTCACCATGCTCCAATGACACCCAAACCTAAAGTCAATCCAAGTAGCTTTCCCCCTGGAGGAGCTTAAGTCCGCATACCCCAATGTCTGTGAAAGTTTGCTCTGCACCTTGGAGAGCAATGAGGAGAATTGTATACACACATTAAAAAGCCTCAATGACTCTTATATTGATTGTACCTACATCAACATATTGGTTAACAAACATTGCATTTGAGCCATAGTGGATAGTGGCACTCCATTTAATATCATCTCCACTAAGATGGTGAAGAAATTGGGTATAGCCCCAGATGTGGACTATAGATCACCCTTTGGTACAGCTGGCAAGGAACCTGTGTACTCTGTGGGATCATACAGCACACTACCTATGCAATTTGGCTCCATTGCAGTGTCTGCCCCACAGTTGTTTTGCCAAAAAACACCTACAATTTCCTCATAGGCACCTCCTTCCTGGTGAAATATGGTGCCCTGACACATTGAGGTCTTTCTACCTTCAAAATCCTTGGTCAGACCTTACCCTTGTTATTCAGTAAGGAAGGTCAAGACACCGCTCCCAGGCCCTGCAAATTTGTCAATCTGGCTTACGCCAACAGAATTGTCCCTGTAGAATAAAAACTTGCCATGAAACACAGGCGTAAACCTCCTACACAGATTCTGGAACATAAGGGTATTCCGCTGAGGACCAGGTCCGCCTTTTACCTGGAGCCTGGACGCCAGAAGATTGCAGAGACTGGGTTGTCTGTGGTTATCCCTGAAGGGTTATATGCGGAGATCATCAAACCCTGGGGCTGTTCTTGCTTTGAGCCGTGCATTGCGCTGGGCATTGTTACCCCAGGCCAGCAGAAGATACACGTTCTCTTGGCCAACCTCATAAAGAAGACACTTTCTATCAAGAAAGATCAAGTGGTAGGCTTCTTACACTTCTACCCCACAGAGGAACTATCTGAGGTTAAGGGATTTGGTACATTCAAGGAAATGGGTATACCAGACAAACCTGGACCAGAAGTCCATCTGACTACCCCCTTAGCTGACCTTTCCTCTCATAGTCCTTAGGAGCAAGCTCAGGAATCTTTGCGGAAAGAGTTCATGGTCTGGGTTGTGCTGAAGGAGTAACCCATCACATCAATACAGGAACCACTCCTCCAATCTGCATGTGCCCCATACAAAAATTGAAAGCAAATAAAGAAGTTGTCTCAAATGAAGTCAGCAAACTGCTGAAACAAGGTATGTTGGTTCCATCCAAAAGTCCTTGGGCATCTCCATCCTGATTGTCAAGAAGAAAGATGGCTCTAACTGAGTTGTCATTGACTATTGATACCTCAACAAGGTCACCAAAAAGGACTCATACTCCTTACCTTGCATAGATGACACATTAGACTGCCTCAGGGATGCCAGGTACTTCTCTGCCATGGACCTCATATTGGGCTACTGGCAGATTGAACTGCCCCCTGAAGAACAAGAAAAATGTGCCATCATAACCTTACAAGGACTATTCCAACCAACAAGGATACCGCAAGGGCTGTGTAATGCTCCTGCAACCTTTCAGCGTGCAATGGATACCATTCTTGGTGACCTTAAACTCTCCTGTTTCCTAGTGTACTTGGACAACATCAATGTCTTCTCCAGGACCTTCACTGAGCATCTAGCTCACTTGGAAGAGGTTTTCAAGAGGCTATCAGCCGCCAATCTTAAGATAAAGCCACACAAATGCCAGTTCTTCAAGGACCAGCTGGAATACCTGGGCTTTGTTATAGATAGCCATGGCCTGCGTCCCCAACCCACAAAAACTGAAGCCATATCTAGGATGAAGCAACCTGAGTCAAAATGTGACATACAAGTGTTCTTAGGAATGGTTGGTTATTATTGACGTTTCATTCCCTGCTTTTCAGTAATTGGAGAACCTCTCTTTCACTTGCTGAAATTGGGAGTTTACTTTGTATGAAGTAAACAATGCCAAGGAGCCTTTGACAAGTTACGCTTGGCCCTGTCAAGTAACCCTGTTCTGATGTACCCAGACTTTGACAGACCATTTGTGATCCATACCGGCGCCTCACTTACTGCAGTTGGAACTGTACTATCCCAACTTGACAACAAGGGACTCAAACATCATGTAGCCTACGTCAGTAGGACACTAAATGTCTACAAAGGCAACTATACAGTGACAGAGCGCAAATGCCTGGCGGTCATCTACGCATGCAAACAGTTTTGGGTCTACATCCATGGTGTACAGTTCATAGTGGTCACAGACCACACGTCCTTAGCTTGGCTCCAGAGCCTCAAGGAACCAGCAGGCCAACTTGCTTGATGGACATTGAAACTACAGGCCCTGGACTACAAGATCCTTCACCGCCCTGGCAGCAAGCACCAGAATGCAGACTGCCTTTCCCGCTTACCCACTGTGGCCCTGGTGAGCCTATTAGCGGATCATCTGTACCAGAAAATGATGACTGGGAAGTTTAGCAACAAACCTGAGTAAGTACAGCATATTATACAGAACCTTTGGAAGGATACAGCACTATGCAATGGTGTACTGTACAAGCTAGTGGATGATAAGGAACGTTATTCCCTCCTCCCTCCAAAAGGACTAGCATTGTTGCGGCCGCTCATAAGGCAACGGGTCATGGCACCTTTTGGAAGACCAAAGAGATCCTGTCTCACACCTACTTCTGGGAGGCAATGAATTTTGACATTCAGGAGACAATTGACTACTGCATTGAGTGCCAAGGGAATAAGCCAATACAAAAAAGCACAACCTACCAAATGGTGCAACCCCATTTTTCCTGGCATACTGTATCAATGGACGTAGTGGGACCACTCCCACGTAGTGGCCCTGGCTTTTGTTATGTGATAGGGGCTATAGATCACCTAACTAAGTGGGTAGAAGCCTGCCTCTAAGGAAAGTAGGTGCCCCTTCCACTTCAAAATTTGTCTTGGATGCCATTATACTTTGCCATGGCTGCCCCCAATTCCTACTCTCAGATAATGGGACCAATTTTACGGCCTCTGTAATATTGAGAGTGAACAACCTCATGGGAGTCCATGGAGTACTCTCCACTCCATACCACCCTGAAACCAATGGGATAGTGGAACGTGTCAATTGTACCCTAACCCAGATCCTCCAGAAATTGGCTTCATTGTGTACATCCTCTTGGGAAACATACTTAGGAGCAGCAGTGTTTGCGTACAACATTTTGTTGCATTCCATCACGGGTGGGTCCCCTTTTCAACTGATGTATGGTTGGCACCCTGCCATTCTGCCTGTCCTATACTTGGCCACAGGCAATCCTGGGCAACTTTCTTACAATCAGTACCTAGGACAACTGGCCAACTGGCCAACACCCTCATCAAATTGCAGGCATCTGTTTTTAGCAACACAGCTATCAAAACCCAAGCCAGATTTGAAAGAGACTCTGCTAGTAGGGCCCCATTGCCCTCTTTTGAGGTAGGGGAGGGGGTTGCATACTGCAACACTAGAGGAGCAGGTAGATCCCACAAACTAGAAAAACTATGGGTAGGTCCCTTTGAGATCATAGAGAAGACCTCACCTGACGCCTACACCATCAAGGATAAGAATAGTGGACACATATTCAACCGCGTACACGCAAAGTTCCTTTGCTCATTCTGCACCCCAAAGGAAGGGCCTAATTAAACACCATCTGAACTTGTCATAAAAAGAAAATAACATAAGTAATATAGACACATCATATGATTCATGACAAGGAAAATATAAAGAGATATAAATATTTATAAAGATATAAAGGATATAAAAATATAAAAATATATAAAAACATAAAAAGATATAAAATATAAAAATAAAATGTAAAAAGTGCATTGTATGGGAAGAGGACTTAGTCCTAAAAATCTTTATTTGCAAGCGTCTTCTTCAGGCTCTTCAGGGACATTGTGGGTGGTAGCCTCCACATAGTCACCAAAAGCGTGGTGGCCACCACCTGGTAGAGGACAACAATGTTTTGGAGCCATATACACTGCACCCCGGGAGAGAACTGCTCCCAGCGCATAATGGGCACTGACAGGGCCAGCTCCCCATTGGCTAGGCAACCTAGGCCACACTCAATGGGAAAGCATGCCCCCAACACCAGGCACTCCACTATAAACCCCTCGGAGGGATAATCAGCTGGAAGACCTCGTTGGCGGCGCAGCACTTTGCATCAGTAAAACTCCAAGATGGCCTGCATCTGGGTCAAGGAACCTCAAGGAAGTGAAGGTTTTGGCACTAAGAAAAGATTCCCCAGCAAAGCCATATGAGGGAGATAATGGGCAGGATCCCCAGTCTCCAGCTTTTCCAAGGTTAAGTTGATGGCTGCTGCCAGCCAATTGTGCTGATTATATGTACTCCAAAGACCCCACTGGCAAGTAGAATTGGGACTGGGCCCCCAAGCACAGGACCAGACCTGCATACCCCATAGTTAAAGTCAATCACCTGTGCTTACTTGGCATACAATGCCACATTGGAGCAAGGCGGCTCCACTAAGACCCCCTCCAGAGGCCAGGCCAGCTTGCAAAGAGCCACAGAACAAACGGCAGGAGGGTGATACTGTTTAGAATGACAAAGGCAGGAGTGGATATCTACCCCCTGGCAACAATACTGAAGAACAAAGAGGAACTCACTTAGAAGCTCATAGCCTTAACACAGGCCATTCACCTCAAAGTCTGCGTGATCAGGATTGTAGGTGAGGACCACAGAACCCAGCAAGGCCGGGTCAGGAGTATAAGGCACGGCAGGTGGGAGGGAAACAACGGCCCTGACCCGCCAGATCTGTGGGTCCACAGAGGCAGCCCAATGGGCACCCCCAGCCGCCAAAGGAGGACAACCCTCCTGTTTGACTTCTTGCTCCAGGATCAGACTGGGGGGCGCTGAAAGGGATTGGTCACCACAGTGGTGGCCAAGGACAACTTGAAGCAAGTATTGTTCTTGTGAGCCCGTAACAAACGCCAACCATAGAAATGAAGACGGCGTGCCTCCTTACTCTGGCAGTTGAACTCCTGCTGGCGCTCCTCTGACATGGTTGCCAGGAACTCCTGGTACTCTTCTTTAGCACTGAGACAGGAGGAGGTTGTTGAAAAAGCCATGATGCCTGACTCTCTTCTTACCTTCCCTATTTATGGTCAAGAGGGGGGAAATGTGAGATTAGGCTGATTGACCACAAATGATTAGGCTAATCATTGCACGCAGACCTTAACCAGTTACATGCCGTATTATCACTAGGTTACATTATATTAAGTGTAGTAATTATACGCTGTATAATCACTAATATATTATAATTGAAATGACAGTTATACGTTGTGTAATTGTTAGATTATTAGATTAGATGCAATAATTATACAACATATTATCACTGATCATCATCACAATGTGAATTGATTATACACCGTATAATTACTTGCTCCATTATAATTGATGTAACTATTATATGTCATATAAATGTTAGCCAATGTTGTGAATATCATTGATTACACGGCGTGTAATCACTAAAGCATCAATTGTTTATCACTCATTCTACCCTACTGGATGTTGTATCAACTCAGCCCCACACAGCCTGATGGGCGTATATATTCATATCAAACAAGTGATATACAAAGGGCTAAGAAATACCAAGTTTGGATCAGCATTTTACAGCAATAATCAGCTTTCTTATTGTTTTGGGTCAGCATTACATGGCGGATAATCTACAAGTCACTATTGGATTGAGTCTGCTATTATATGGCGTATAATCCCCAATTCAACTCGCTTCATAATAAGCAGAAGGTTTGCCAGCCAGAAAAGGATCACTGATTAAGCCCTATAAATGTAATAGCAAAATTCCACCTTCCAACGCTGGAAGACAGATTAAGGACCATTTATAATTGTCAACTAAATATGGCGTAGTTTCCTAGCACAGTAATAGGCGTGTAAGATACAGCCAATCAATAAATGACAGTAGGCTATCTCAAGAAGAGTGTAGGCTGTAGCTGAAGTGCCATGCACGCCTGCAAAGGCCAGTAGCAACACACATGCCAAGGACAGCCAATCAGGATAGGTGCAACTAGCAAAGATGAATCTATTGCAAAGGTAGCCACTGAGAAAAGTCTGAAAGGACAAGAACAAGGGTTGTTGCAGTATATATTGGTACAGACGCCTGAAAGAAAGAAGGAAGTTCTTAGTTACACCTGGATAGATTGCAGCCGCTGGCTAGATTGTAATCCAGTATCAATTAATGTAATTATCTTCAAAGTTCTATTCTATTGTAGTCTGTAGTGCTCTAACATAGAATTAGGTAGAGTACATTGGCAAGGCTAACATTTATATGTAGCTTTGAACATACCAGCAATAACACAAGTTGCTCAACACATTGATTTGTTTTGGTTTCCAGGAAGGGTCCCACTACGTCCTGTCCCCAAACCTTAAATGGTTTGGGGTCAGGTACTGGGTTGACCGTTGGCTGTGGTGCCTTGGTGCTGGCGTATTTTTCACACACTGTGCACTTCTTTAGAACATTAATTATGTCTTGCTTCAGGTTGGGACACCATAATATCTCTTTTAATGTGAGATATAGGTTTTTAGCCTTTGTGTGTCCCAGCAGACAGTGGTGTCTTAGTATAGTGTTGACTCTTTGTGCAAGTGGAATGTATGGAATGTGTTTATCCTTGATGATTTGGTATAACGTGTCATTTGATACATGGAAATGTTTTTCATTCCTTACTAGCATATCATGGGTTAATTGGTGTATGGAGGGATCCTTTCCTTTTGTCTTGTACTCAGTGTTTTATAGGTTGGGCCAGTCAGGGTCCAGGTGGTCAGGATGATCCTCTCTTGGCTGGAATAGCCTAGAGAGAGCATTGGCTGTGATTAGCTCTGCCCCCTTTTTGTAGTGGATGTCCAGGTTAAGCTTTTCCAGCAAGGATATCCATCTGTCTTGGCGCCGTGCAAGTGTGTTCTGAGTTTTGAAACAGATTAAGGATTTGTGGTCAGTCAGTACCCAGACGTTTAAGTGTCCTTTGAGGTAACATCTCCATTTCTTGCATGTGTGATATATTGCTAGCAATTCTTTGTCATGTATTGGGTACCTTTTCTCAGTGTTTGTTAGTTTTCTGCTTTTGTAACATACTGGCAGGAAATCTTTCTGCCCTGGCTGGTGGATGCGTAGGACTGCACCAATGGCGGTGTCGCTAGTGTCTGGCTCAAGCTTGTAGTACCTGTTGTTATTAGAGTATTGCAAGATTGATGCTTCAATCAAAGCTTGTTTTAATAGTTGGAAATTCTTGTCACATTCTGGAGTCCAGATGAATTTCTTTTTGGCATTACCTTTGGTTAGGTCATTGATTGATGCGGTGAGCTTTCTGCAGTCTTTTATGTATTTCCTTAGGTAAGCTACCATACCAAGAAAGCATCTTACTTGTTTCACAGAGGTGGGGCGTTGCATGTTATTTATGGCTTTAATTTTGTCTGGATCTGCTTTTATGCCACCGTCAGAGACAATGTGGCCCAAGAATAGGAGTTTCTTTTCCATAAATTGGTACTTACTAGGTTTAGCGTATAGTTTGTTCTTTGCAAGTCAATCAAGTGTTTTGCAGACATGCGTGAGGTGTTCCTCTTTTGTTTTTGAAAATATGATGATGTTGTTGAGGTAACATAATGTGTTCAAGAGTCTATTCAGCGCCTGGTTCATCATGGTGACAAATGTTGCTGGGGCGTTTGTCATCCCAAAATTCATTACTTTACATTCAAACACCCCAAATTGTGTGCAGAACACAGTCTTTGATATGTCTTTCTCTTTAACTTCAACTTGGTTATAACCAGATGTGAGGTCAATTTCCAAGAAAATTTTTGCTCCAGAGAGCCTTGCAAATAGATCTTCTATGAGGGGAAGTGGGCATTTATTTTTTACTGTACTTGCATTTAGTGCTCTGTAGTCAGTAACTAAGCAAAGAGATCCTTCTTTCTTCTTTATGAAGAAAACTGCTGCCCCCATGGGGATTCAAAAAGACAAATGAATCCTTTGGCTAGATTGTCCTCAATGTGGGCTTTAAGTGTTTGGGTCTCCATGGGAGAGATTATGTAGAGGGGTGCAGGTTTGGGCATGGCTTTGCATAAGTCAATGCCATGTTTGACCTCTTGTTAGGGGGTAACTCTGTGAGTTCTTCCTTGAATACATGATTTACTCATTTAGGAGTGCCGCAAGTTCTGGGCATTGGATCTTTTGTGAATTTTATATTATTAAATTTGAAGTACCTCATTATGTGGAGGGTACTGTCTTTGGTTAGATGTTCAGAGTCATCTTGATTTATGACTTGAACAAATACTGTGTCTCTTAGAATGAGGTTGTTGGGCTCTTTGAGAATGTTGAAATTGACTCCATTGCGTTTTATTGTCATGGTTTTTGTTTTCTAACATACACTGGGATTCACTCAGGTGAACCAGTCCATGCCTGCTACAATATTGTAGTTTATGTTGCTCATGACAAGTCCTTTGATGGACGTTTGTATGCCTTGGAGGTCAATTCTGAAGGAAGTTGTTTTGCCTTCAAGTAGAACCTTTGATTTATAAGCCATTCTGGCGTATTTGAAGTTAGATTTGATAACTGGTATTTTGTACTTGGTTACAAATGGTTTGCTAACCATGGTGTGTTGTGCACCAGAGTTAAATAAAATTTTATGTGTATGATTTGTAAGTGCATGGATATACAAGAAATTGTGAGCAATCTTTAATTTTTATGTTCATAAAAATGGGGTATTGCGGGACACGTGAGATGCAAGCAGTAAAGTTTGTGCCTTGGTACAGTTTCTTATCAAGTTGGTGGAGACAGGGGCACTTAAGCCTGTTCCCCCTCCTCTTTTCCCTGTTCCTCTGTTTTGAGACCTTTGAGGTCAGAGAATGTGGGGTCAGATTCATAGCAGGTTGCTACTTCAGTGTTGTTAACTTCAGCAGTGTCCTCTTTCTTGGGACAGGAGCGGTTTGCGCTTTGGCTACAATTGCTATTGTTACAATTAGAGTTGCTGTTGCTATGATTGGTATTTTGGCATTTATTGCCATTGGAGTTTTCTCTACCATTGCTGTTTGAGGAGTGATTGCCGTTGTGTGCAGCATATTCCATGTTTGCGCGTTTTTCAGCGTACTTGGCTTCAGCAATGAGCGTGGGCATGAAGGTGTCAGCCTCTGGGCGGATGAGGGAAGCAACAGAGGGTTTCATTCTATTGATGAATGAGGCTCTAGTGTGTACGTTGTCAGCTTGTGCTGGGTTTTGAATTTTACAGTGTATTTCCTCAAATTCATTGGCGCAAGCTGTGATAGTGGTCTTCTGAGGAAGATTGCTGAGCTGTATTGCAATGTCTTGGAGAGATTCAGTGATGCAGAAATTGTGGGTGATGTCGGCTTTGAACTCTTCCCGTTTGTCAAGCTGGTTGTCAGTTTGTGAGCCAACCCAGGTGGCAAACCAGTTAGCTGCGGCCTTGTATAGGCGCTTGCTGGCTTCTTGGACCCATTTTTTGTGGGGATGCGGCTGGCGCAGAGTTTTGCGGCTGAGTGGTCTAGCAAGTTAATGATGTTTTCTTTGTTTTTACCAAAGAACTTGTTGATACCAATGTACTTGGTGTTGGTGACTTTGTCTGTGATAGGCAGTTATGTGTTTGTTTGTGGTAGTAGAGAGCAACTGTATTAAATTATCTTGGTGCATGCTTTGAGCATGACCAGACCTTCAAATACAGTGCATCTACTAGGAATATATTCATCAATGATGTGGGTGCAGAAGTACGTCTTCCAGGTATCCTGGGATGTGGCCTGGTTGAGTACGTGGGCAAAGGTGGGAAGGTTCTGTTCAGTCATTTTCTCTTTCATTGGCGTGGTCAAAAACTGTAGTGCTATCAGTGATAAAAAGCGCCTTTTGGGGAAGCTTTGAATATAGAATTAGGAAGAGAAGAAGTATATTTTATTGGATAATACTTTAGACTTATATAGCTTTAGCTGTGGTGGGGATTTTAGTTGGATCAAACCTAGGGGCTGGTCATGTGCTGGATGGGTTTGAGTTGCTGGATACCTGGACAGTCATGTGATATTGGTTTGTTTCTATTTCTGGTATGTCAAATGGTATATTAGAAAGGCACCAAATTGGGCAATGACTGGATGTTAGGTGTAATAGCAATAGCTGGAATACTTGTACATCCAGACCCTTGACAAAATGAGTCTGGCTCTGAATTGGGAAATTTGATTGTTCAGTTTCCTGATTCTGTGCAAATCACTTGCCCCACTCATGCTTGTGGAAAGTGATCCTACTTTCCATGTACTGTTTTGTGGTAAAGCTACATAGTGTATAATCCCAATTTTTATACTAATAAAATTTAAGTTCTATTCACATTTTTGTCTTTGTGTCTCCACGTACTTTGGCGCCTCTCTAGCCACGTCTAGTAGATATTATTCAATCAGGGCCACAAGGTAATTGCATAGCCTTCCCTGCCATTCTGACCAAGACTTAGTATAAATCTAATCCCAAGGTTAGGATTTACCGTTGTTTATCTGTACCGTGCCTCAGAACACAAAAAAATGGTGCTCACTACAGGGGCTGTAAGCCCCTCAGTTATCTCTTTTGCAACCACGTTTTCAGGTCTTTTGCCTCCTCCTATACAAGAGTTTACTTCACCTGAAATCACCAGTCCTCTTATTGAGGAAGACATTGCAGACCCACCTATTATCCCTACTGTACTGAACCTTGGGAATGGTCTCTGCCTAGTGGCCTACCCTTTGGGTACCCCTGACTTGGAACAAGTCATGGTAGTAGCCCTTGGGTTAGCCTGTGATGGAGCCATCCTTCACCTCCAGCTACAGTTCAATTGAGAAGAATACTACAATTGATTATGGCTTTACAATTTTGCAGCATCTCCTCTCAGCAGTTGGCTCTGCTGAGCACCTATTGTCATCCTTTGTACAACCTGCCTTAGCCCACCATCAAATGGTGTTAGAGCTCCACATTAAGGGGATTTTGTCTCTACAAGCAGCCGTCACTTATCACTGGTTTCAGTTTTCTTTCTATCAACAGTGGATCCACTCCCTGTTTTCTTTGGTGTCAGACAATCAGCGCAACTCTGTCACTTCCCAAACCTGATTGGTCAATTCCATTGAACAAACGCGCCAGTCCATCCCTGAATACGTCAGAGAGCGTCTACATGAGTTTCACCAGCTGGAACAGCCCTGGCGAACCCAAGTAGGTTTACCTTGAACTCCTATCTCACCAATTTTGAACAACTGGTGCAGCATCTCAATGTGTTCAGTGATTACTCCTTCAATCAACTACAACAAGTGATGAGGAGTGCCTTTTGGGTAAGCTTCAAATATGGAAATGAGAGAGAAGAGAAGTATATTTTATTTATAATACTTTAGGCTTATATAGCTTTGGCTGTGGCGGAGATTTTGTTGGATTAAACCTAGGGGTTGATCATGTGCGGGATGGGTTTGAGTCACTGGATACTTGGACAGTCAAGTGATATTGCTTGGTTGCCATTTCTGGTATGTCAAACTTTATATTAAAAAGGCACCAAATTGGGCAATGACTGGATGTTAAGTGGGTTGGTGGTAGCCAGAATACTTGTATATCCAGATCCTTGACACAAGTAGCAGACCTTGCTGCTAAAGGTCTTCACAAGCTTGGTGAAGAATTTGATCAAGAAAGGGTTGCTACTGCTGCTGCCATTACCAAGCTCCAGACTCAAGTGAACAAATTGTCTATGCCCAAGCCAGATATTCTGCCTTCCCCCCATCTAACAATTTGGGGGATAGAGGACAGAAGCTATCGGATGCTATTTGAGAGCTGCAAGCTTCTACCTGCAGTCAAGATTGCCCTATTGATGCACCTCATTCAAATCCCCAAGTGCTTGCTTTGACAACTCAAGTGGCTGAGTTACAACAAGAGATTGCTGCCTTACAAGAAATGGTGGTAACTACTTCTAGCCCAACTGGAGTTATTGATGGAGAGGGCTGTTGCCCTGGCCTTTCAGGAGCCCCCATATTCATTGTGCTAGAGAGTTGATAGCTCTAGCTAATGAGATGGACTACTTGAAACAAGACACTCTGAATTTGATAAAGACATACAAGAATTGAGTGAATTAATTGATTCAGTGAATGACAGGTTTTCCCCTTGCCTCTTGGTGGGTCCTTCCCTTATCTCCCAACTAGCTGAGCTTTCCACAGTATTAACAACTCAGGGCCAACACTTAGATTTTACTGAGCAACAGACCAATTCAGCTAATAATATGAGTGCCCACACTACTGAGATCCTGACTACGCTTGAGAAGAGTGTTTGTCAGCTGTGGTCCAGGCAGCCCCCTTCAAATCTGAAGCAGAGTTCTCTCCATGCATAAATGTACTCAATAGCAACAATGGTGGTCCAACTCCCAAAGCACACTTCAAACCTACCTTTAAGCAAGTCTTTGACCCCAAAACTTCTACCATTGCAGCTTTTCTAAACTATCTATGAAACTATCATGAGAAGGGCCTCAGATGAGGTCAAGAAGGAACACATTCTGACCTGTCTACACCTGACCTGCCAAGAGGTAGTAGTGCCAGAGTTTCCCATAAGTGAGACTTGGGAAGAAACAAAACAGCTTCTGATTAATGAGCTTGGTGGTGACCTTAGTCTGGAAGTGAAGAAGGACGCCTTTCATGCACATTGCTTTCAAACCTAAGGAGACTCTGGCTGAATTTGCAGATAGATTTTATATGAAAGTACAGCAATTAATAACTAGCAGGCAGATTAAGGTGCATGAGGCTTAAATGGCCTGCGCTAAAGCCCTCAAGGTTAACCAGCTTCTGTGCCTCCATTTCAAAGCCCATAAAGCTATGCTTTCCTCCATGAAGAGCATAGAGATGTTGTTGCAGGATATCCACCTTACCCACTCTGGAGCAGTTGTTTGGGATAATTGTGCTGCCTCTAACTCTGGTTTGTCATCCTGTAGCCCTTGCATCCTTACAATGAACTTGCAAAATCCTCCTCAACAACAGGGCTGCCATAACTGTGACCAGATAGACCATCATTCTGAGTCTGCACCAATCCATGGGGTGAAGGAGCTGATTCCAAGGAGCAGGAAGGAAAAGAACAGTCAAACTAGAGGCAGAGACTCTCTTGATTGACAATTCTTCCCAGTCTCCTTTGATTCCCCCCTCAATAGCCAACTCTGAGCCTGCTAACACTGAGGCTCCTCCCATTCTTCTGCTATTCCATGATATATCTGATGACTCTGACATGGACAATTCTGATGTAGAAGATCCTGATGCCTATGGGTACTCTGTCCTGGCTGTCCCTGAAACTATTGCAGTCCCTTATAAGCTACATTCTGGGAAGGCTACTACAACTGCTAAGCCTCTGCCTGAAGCCAAGAAAGCTATCTCTTGCCCTTACCTCACCCAAGCCAAGAGATCCCCTGTGCTTGTCAAATCTTCCAAAGAAGCTGCTGAGGTTGCTGACGCTGTGTTCAAAAATGTCTCTGTCTTGCTCCCTCTCCAGACAGTCTATAAATAGTTCCCAGGCCTAAGATGCATGATTAAAAAGTGGGACAATGAACTAGCAGAAGTCCAAGACATTCTGGCTGTCTTCCCTCCCTTTGGTTGTACCACCACTTGTGTTGAAATATCTATTCAAAAGTTGAAAATTAAGGCTGTCTTAGACACAGGGTCTCCTTTTAATGTTTTCTCCTTGAAGCTTGTCAACAAGCTCAAACTTTCCCCCAACCTTAACTATCATTAGTTGTATGGCAAAGCTGGGATGTCCATGACTTGCGCTATAGGAGCTTATTCTTCTCTGCCCATGAAATTTGGCAAGCTACTCTTGGCTGTGCCTGCTGTTGTTCTGGAGAACAAGAGCTATGACCTGCTAGTTGGTATGCAATCCCTTAGAGAATATAATGGGATCATCAACTTAAAGGACGGCTACCTCTCTATCTTAGGATATGAGGTCCCTTTGATCTTTGAAGAGCCATTTAAAGTTCCCAGAAAGTGCCTCAAAACATGTGCCTTGGAATACCACATTGGTGTTTTCACTCTAAAATACTGTACACATTCCTCCAACATGATGTGTCCTCCTATGGCTTGTCCCAAGTCAGAAGGTATTCATCTCTTGGCCAGTTCTGCTGTGACTATTTCTCCTTGGTCTCAGGCTATCCTAGACTCCCAGATATTGTATGAGCTACCTGAGCGTACATTCCTAGAGTTGCACTTGCCTCCCTTGCTAGGACACAGCAAACCTTACCTGTTCCTGGGAATCTTGGATGTCTCGCATAAAGACCCTGTCTAATTGCTGGTTGCCAACTTAACTGCTCTCTCCATACATGTGTCTAGAGGGCAGATTGTTGGCTATGGCAGGTTATTGAATGCTCCTGACGTCCTATCACTACATCCCTTTGGTACATTCCAGGACTTTAAATTACCTGAGGATGAGCCACAAGTCCTATTTTTTACTGCTCAAGACTTCCTGCAGCTATCTCCAGTTCAACAGAAAGAAGTTCTTGACCTACTGGATCAGTTTTTAGATATTTTTGCTAAGGATAGCCCTGATTATGTTCTAATCAAAGGCGTCATTCACCAGATTGATACTGGTGACGCTCCCCCCTTCAGAGCTAAACCTTATTGCTGCAGTCATGTGGAGGACATTCAGGTGTCTAAAGAACTAAAACAACTTTTAGACACTGGGATACTGGATCCTTCCCAAAGTCTATGGGCCTCCCTCTTGCTCATAATGAAGAAGAAGAATGGAGGACATCATATTGTGATGGACTATTGTCAATTAACTCCTTAACCAAGAAGGATTCCTATCCCTTGCCACGTATCGATAATGCTCTCTGCCACCTTGGAGGCTCTAAGTTCTTCTCTGCTATGGATCTAGCATCTGGGTACTGGCAAGTTGATCTCTCTCAAGAATAGACATAAAGCTGCACTCATCACTTCCAAAGGACTTTTTGAGCCTACACGCATGCTGCAAGAGCTCTGCAATACCCTGGCTATCTTCCAGCAAGCCATGGACTACATCCTCCGTGATCTGAAGCTCTCATATGACCTGGTGTATTTGGATGATATAACAGTCTTTGGCGCTATCTTTATGAGTCATCTGGATCATCTCAAGGAAGTTTTCATAAAGATTCAGGAGGCAGGCCTTAAGTTAAAACCATCTAAGTCTGTCTTCTTCAAGGAATGCCTTGAATTCTTGGGCCATGATATACCCCAGACAGGGATTTGCCCAATGACCAGGAAAGTTGAGGCCATTTACAAAATGCTTCCGCCCACCAACCTGTGAGAGGTTCAAGTCTTTCTGGGAGTGATGAGTCATTACAGACAATTCATCCTTGACTTTGCCAATACTAGAAAACCTTTGGTCTAATTGTTATGTAATGACCCTTTTAAATGGACCGCTAGTCAGCAATAAGCCTTTGAGACCCTTAAACAAAAACTCAAAGAGGCTCTCATCCTAGTATATCCAGACTACAATAAGAAATTCATCCTTTACACTGATGCTAGTGACCTAGCTATTGGAGCCATCTTGGCTCAACTAGACAATGAGGGTGTGGACCACCCTGTAGCTTATACCTCTTGCGCCCTAAACAAACATGACAAGAATTACAGTGTCACAGAGAAAGAGTGTCTTTCTGTGTTGCATGCTGTCAAACAGTTCTGCCATTATGTGTATGGCACTCATTTCACTGTGGTCACTGACCACTCTTTGCTTAAGTGGTTATAACATATTAAGAAACCTGAAAGACAACTATCTAGATGGGCTCTCTGCCTGCAAGGTTACAATTTTACAATACTACACTGTCCCAGGATTCATCATCAGAACACTGATGGATTATCCAGAATGCCCATCCTTGCTCTACACCCTGCTGAGGCCAATTAACTGTATGAACTAATATGATATCCTTCCTCTTGGGAGAGCAAGACGGAAGAAGTTCAAATTATTCTATCCAAACTATTTGAGAACACGCTCATTTGCAACAATCAGCTCTTCAAGAAAGTATGAGACTAATACCTACCTTATGTACAGCCTAGTCTTTGCCTTTTGTTGATGCTTCAAGCTCATAAAGAGACAGGACACAGAGGCATTGTCAAGACCTATGACTGGCTCCAGAAAAACTATTTCTGGGAAAACCTCCACCTGCTGATTCCAGATGTCATTGCTAGTTGCCACAATTGTCAGCTCCAACAACCTTGAGCTGTCTCTCACAAATTCAAGCTAGTCCCCTCTCTTAACAACTTTCATACTGTTAGTATTGATGCTGTAGGGCCTCTCCCTTGCTCCTGCTCTGGCTTCCGCTTTATCCTAATTGCTGTTGATCATTTTAGCAAATGGGTGGAAGCTTGCCCTACTAAGGTCATCACTGCCAAGACAACTGTCACCTTTCTGTTACAAGATGTATTCTTCCACCACAGCTGTCCTCAAGTGCTGTTGTCTGACAATGTGACTAACTTCAACGCCAAGTTGGTAACCTCTGTTGTCAAAGCCTTGGGGTCTCACCAGTTGCTCTCTGCCCCTTTAATCCTTCTACCAATGGGGCAGTTGAGTGTGTAAATTTGACTCTGGTTTCTATCATGAGGAAACTCACTTACTATGACACTGCAAACTGGGATCTATACTTACCCACTGCTCTTTTTGCTTATTGCCTTAGCAAATATTGTGTCACCAGGTATTCCCCCTTTGTTATGCTATATGGGCGTGAGGCCACCACTTTGTTACTCCTGGGGGCCCCTACTCTCCTGATAAGGCTATGAACCCTGATGACCATATCAAATATCTATTCAACTGCATCATTGATATTCAGGCTACTGCATATACTTCTGCATATAAAACCAAGGTGCTTGAGCTCACCCCTGACAATGCTGGACGCTCTCCCTTGCCTGAGTTCAATATTGGGGACCACATTTTTTACTATCAGCATATGGTAGGAGAACGTGCTCACAAGCTTGATATGTTATGGGTTGGACCTTTAGAAGTGACCTTAAAGCAAAGGCCAGAGTACACTGTGAAACTCATCTCTAGTGGTCAACTGTTTGTCTAAGTGCATGCCAAGTTCCTCTGCAAGTACTACTCCCTAAGGCTAATCTAGAGGGGGCAATGTTGTGAATGCCGCCATTCACCATGTTTTGATTTTGCCTTTGAAGGGTTATTTTGAGGACAAATCTCTCTCTTTTGTTTTTGCCCTTTAAAATGAGTCTGGCTCCAAATTAGGAAATTCAATTGTTCAGTTTCCTGATTCTGCACAACTCACTTGCCCCACTCATGCTTGTGGAAAGTGATCCTACTTTCCATGTACTGTTTTGTGATATTGTCAACTACTATATATTACATTTCAATTTCACCAATAAAAATAAGTTCCATTTACATTTTTGTCTTTGTGTCTTTAAGTACTTTGGCGCCTTTTAAGCCACGTCTAATAGATATTATTCAATCAGGGCCACAAGGTAATTTCATAGCCTTCCCTGCCATTATAACCAAGACTTAGTACAAATCCAATCCTAAGGTTAGGATTTACTGTTGTGTATCTCTGCCGCGCCTCAGAACACAACAGTCACCAAGCAGACGTCCACCACCAACGTGCAGACATCTGCTGCTATCAAGAAGATACACACTGCCACCATGCAGAAGCCCGCCACAACCAAACTGTCACCTGCTGTCAGTGTGAAGGCACCTGCTGCCACCAATCAGATACATTCCACTATCACGTGGAAGCCTGTCACAACTAAGCCATTGCCAGCCATCAACATGCAGGCACCTGCTGCCATCAAGAAGATGTTTGCTGCCACCACACAGACCCCCACTGCCACCAAGAAGACGTCTGCTGCCACCGTGTGGGCCCCCATTGCCATCAAGCAGATACACATCACCACCACACAGAATCAACCACCACCAAGCTGTTGCCCGCCGTCAACATGCAGACACTCACCACCATTGAGCAGATGCCCATCACCACTGCACAGGCACCCACCACTCTTGCCAGCCCCACCTGCAAGCCATCCTCAAACCAGGCACCCATAAGCCAGCCTACCACCTGCCAGCCTTTGCCCTCCCATGCCAGCAGGCCAGTCCCCATCTGCTCCTTTGGGAAATAGCTAAATCAGGAAACCAGGAAAGGCAATTTCCCCAAAGCCAAACTTGGGAGAAACTGCTGCCCAATTTGGGAGCTTACCAAATAGGGAATGGACTGACAGGCTCACTAACAATGAAAATCATGCACTAAATTCAGTAAATGAATTTGGATGCATGAAGAAGGCCCAACTTGCACTATGACAATGCAAACAGGGATCCAGCAACGCTTCTCAATTGCCAGCCACCCAAGCCAATCCAGAAAAGGGAATAACATATATAACTTAGACTCTTAGCTCCTCAATGCTATGCCTTTCAATAATCATGCCTTGCAGGTACACTAGTATAAATAAAGACAAACCCCTCAATGATAGTTTGTGCTATCATTGAGTGAATATCCTTCTCAATATTATCAAATTAATCAATCCTTTACCTAGGCCAAGAAAGTAACCTTACTAAACCCATTACTCCTCCCCAAGTCAGAAGATGAACTACATCATCTTTGCAGCTGTCTGTACAGCTTACTTTTGGATAGGGGGCAACCAGCTAACCTATGCTCAGTCTGGTCCTGAACCACAGGGACTAAAAGGAATATTGTACAATGAGCCAACTTGCCTCAACTCAATGGATTTGAACCCATGGACACCTCTGGCCTCATCTCAACCAACTCCTAACTTGGCTAAATATTTGAACTCTGCAGTTACTCTACTGTACCTTGCCGGCAGCCTTAGACAATGCAACATCTTTGTCAAAGCCTTCTATCAGGCAATAAACCTGTATCTAATTGTTTACGCCTTGAACAGTTTTGAGCCACTTGACCTTCCATCTTATGTTACTAAAGTTTTACCCTCAATACTTGGGTATTACACATGATAGTGGAGTGGGCTACCCAATAAGCCATGCATGCAGTTGTACTGAGTGCAGAGGTGGAGCAGCGTGAATAGGCTGCCAAGGAAATTATAGCCGCAGGGCATACCTGCTGGACCTACCCCATCAACCATGCTGATATTAATCTTGATTATGTGTGTTTATACAATACAAGTTCTGCTCTCAGGGGCTCAAATCCTGCCCCCTACAATAAACTGTGCACCCAAATTGAGAAGGGGTTTGAGCTTTTCCCATCCATCTTTGTCCAAGACTTGTCTGATATTATCATCTTCTATACAAGTGATATTCATAAGCCCATAAAGAACTCATACCTCCCCCAATGCTCATCTCTTCAGTTTTTTTAAGCCTGCATATGTAATAGAAGAAGAATTTGAGCAATTGAAGCAATCAGCTCTTGCTGCCTCTTCCCAGTCAACAAACCCTGCCTCCCCAACCTATCACGGTAAATTCCATAATTTCAGGAATTATTTGGCCAAGTAGGAAGGCTTAAAAATCCATAAAACACTTAAAAAATTGAGCAATTTAATGGAATTAAATCAAACAGTTGATCAAAAATGGGTTACAGCTGCTCCAGTCCACCAGTTGAATCCAAATTCCCCTTGTAAGCTGACGTTGATAAATTGACGTAATTTGAGGGTCACCTAATATGATATTATTTATCAGCATGGTCATCAGAAGTTGGTCACTCAAGGATTCTTTGAAAACTGGATCAGATACTTACTTGACAATGTGGAAGAAATAGGAGCCCAGGATCCAGGTGGTATTGCTTAGTTGAATTTTGATATATATTGAATCATTTTCACTGTTTCAACTCTTAAGATCTGAATCCTCCCAAAATTTTACTCAATAAAATCAACTATACCTTGGTCTAATTTTTATTTTAAATGCATCCTTTAGTTGGCCTTTTGCACTACATTCCCTACAATTTAATCCTTAGCTGGATTATTACGGGAAGATGGGGGCCTGTTGTTGGTACTTTGTTGTTGCCTCTGTCAAATGTTAATTCAATGCCTGTCAATCTTGGAGCTGTTCCTCCTACTGTTGAAGCTGAAAATCTGGTTATATCTCAATGCCCTTAATTTTATGCTGAAGACACTATGATTCTCTCTCAGGCTATTTATATCAGGCTCTTTTTGTTAGGATTAATCATTTTACTTAACCCTGGTATCTCATTTGGAAATTTCACAAAACAATGTCTGAAGCTCTGTTGGTGGTTAA
This sequence comes from Entomophthora muscae, assembly GCA_014839935.2. Taxonomy (NCBI): domain Eukaryota; kingdom Fungi; phylum Entomophthoromycota; class Entomophthoromycetes; order Entomophthorales; family Entomophthoraceae; genus Entomophthora; species Entomophthora muscae. The sequence continues at coordinate 276,002 of QTSX02003603.1, forward strand.
TCATTAACTCTATGTGTATTTGGGTGGTGATTCTCCACCGCTTGGAGACAGCTTCTTATTAACCGTCAATTTCTGTCATACAACCCCCCATTGTGACAGAAATTGTGGGATAGTATGAAGCTGTTTCTAAGTGATGAGGAATTACCACCCAAATCCACATATATTTAATGATTAACCACCACAAGACTTCAGATATCTTTTTGTAAAATTTCCATTTGTAATACTAGGATTAAGTAGAACAATTAATCCTAACCAAAGTAGCCCAAGATAAATTGCCTGGGAAAGCATCAAAGTTTCTTCAGAATAAAATTCAGGACATTAAAAGTAACACAATTTTCAGTTTCCAGAATGGGGGGAGCTCCAAGATTGGCTGGTGTGAAATAAACATTGGGCAGCACCAACAACAAAGTTCCAACTGCAAGGCCCCATCTTCCAGAAATGATTTGGTTGAGAATCAGATTGTGCAGAATATAGCGTAACAACCAAACCACAGGATGAATTTTGAAAAGTAAATTAGAAAAAGGGATATATGATTTTAATTGAGTAAAATTTTTGGGAGGACTCAACTCTTAGAGTTGAAACAGTGAAAATGATTCAATATATATCAAAAATTGACTAAGCAATACCACCTGGATCCTGGCCTCCTATTCTTTCCACATTGTCAATTAAGTATTTGATCCAGGTTGAAAAGAACCCTTGTGTGACTGATTTCTGACAACCATACTAATAACAAGCTTGTATCAGGTGACCCTCAAATTATAACAATTTATCAACGTCAGTTTGCAAGGAGGAATTGGTTTCAGCTGACAGACTGGAGCAGCCGTAATCCATTTTCAATTGATTGTTTGATTTAAATCTGTTAATTTGGTCAATTTTGATAAAGGTTTTCTGGCTTTTTGAGCCTTCTTACTTGAGCAGATAATTCCTGGCATGATGGAACCTACCGTGACATTACCATCTGCTTTAGCCCTAGGAACAATACCACCATCCGGGAGATGGGACAAGGAAAAGTTTTTGTGAGCAGGGAGAAGTTTTATTGCGGCTAAGGTGAGCTTGGGGTGGCCAACAGCAGTGGGATTGCACTTGTAAAACTCTTTAATCAGAACTGGGGAATTGTAACAATCATATTGGGAAACCCATGAGTTTTCAGAATCAGGATAACCCTTCCAAGACAACAAATATTCCAAACAGCAACAATTCTTATGGGAAGCCAGAATACAATTTAGCTCATACTCAGGTTTTTCTTCCACAAGAATGAGTTGGGAAGAGGGAGTCTCTGTACCTTTAAAGGGAGTAATAAGGCATTTGTGAAAGATGTGGAAAATCTTGAAAGCAGGAGGTAAATCCAGCCAATAGGCAGAGGGACCAATTTGACATTCAACTTTGAAGGAGCCAACTTGCTTAGGCCCTAACTTACAACAGGGAACCTTCAATTTCATATTGCAAGCATCAACCATGACTAGATCACCTGGCCTGTAAGTTGGACCTTCCTGGCGCTTACAATCTGTGTATTCCTTGTAAGTTGTCACGGCAGCAGCAAGAGTAACCTGGAGCTCCTGATGAACCTGCTTCAATGCAGCAGCCTGATCAGTTGCAGCTTCCACGTTGCTAACCAAACAAGGCCCCATATTGGAAGAAGGGTTGTAGCCCACATTGGCATAGAATGGAAAGACTTGAGTTGATGTGTGTGGGGCGTTATTATATGTGAAATCTGCCATGGGTAAGTTATCACACCATTCATCTTACCATGCATTAGTGTAGCAACATAGGTAGACCTCCAAACTTAGGTTTACCCTCTCTGTTTGTCTGTCAGATTGGGGTGGAATGGCATAATTTGATACCAAGAATACCAGTAAAGGTTTCCTAGAACTGAGCAATAAATGGGGCTCACAGTCACTCACAATTGCATTGGGATGCCATGTAGGGAGAAGATTCTATTAGCAAACAACTGAGCTGTTTCCACTAAAGTACTTTTGGTTGAGCAAGGTACAAAGTGTGCCATCTTTGTGAAACAATCTACTGCCACCATGATTGCATTAAACCCATTGTAATTGGGAAGTTCACCAATGAAATCCACCAACATAGACGTCCAGGGTCCTGCAGCAGGCTGCAGTAGAACCAGCAAACCAGTAGTCTTGTTCTGGCTTGACTTAGATCAAAAACATATCAGACAATCACAAACAAAAGCGGCTACTGCACTGTCAAACCTTTCCAGGAAAACTGGTAGCAGATTAGTTCCACTGTTTTGTTTTTCCCTGGATGGCCTGCCATTAGACAGGTATGATGGGCCTCCGTGATTTTGTCCCAAATAGTTCCTTCTGGAACCCACAAGCAGTCTTGGTGATATAGAACTGGACCTATCTTATGATAGCCATGTGGCTGGCCAACTGGTTTACGCATGCTAGTTTCAATAGCCTATCATAACCTTTGGACAGAGGCTGCAGAAACTTAACCTTGGAATATAATTCTAGGTCTTCTTCCTTGGTTAAGGTCATGGTGGCCAGCGTATCAGGTGGGGGTAATACAAAAAGAATCAACGCCTTGTCTGGAATCATAGTATGTGTGTTAAACTTGGCGTTTATACTAGCATCTGGAAGATGGGAAGGGTTTTGGTTCAGTGCATTGGCCAAGTGATTATCATATCCCTTAATGAACTTGTAGCAGAACTTGTATCTTGTCAAGTCACCATGCCATCTGGATTGACAACCAGACAAAACCCTGGGTTGTCAATAATACAGAAGAGCTTTGTGGTCATTTCTTACTACAAATAGATGACGCGCCAACATGAGATGGTGATGCCAGTGTTTTAATAATTCCACAACTGCTAACAATTCCTTGTTATAAATCATGTAATTGCGTTCACAAGCCTCCATCTTCCGGGAGAAATACCCTACAAGTCTCTCAATCCCATTGCCAGCAGTCTGCAACAACACACCAACCACAGAGTATTTAGAGACATCTGTGGAAACCACAAAAGAAATCTCAGGATCCACATGTCTCAACACAGGTGATAACAACAAAAGAGCCTGGAGTGCTGTGAACACATTTGCACACTCAGGTGTCCAGACCAAAGTTGTATTTCCACTAGCCAAATATAAAGGGGCGGCCACTTCAGACAAGTGAGGGGTGAATTTCTTCAAAAACGTACAGGTAGCCAAGAAACTACAGAGTTGGGATACTGTCACAGACATATTGTACTGTAAATTCAGAACCTGAATGTAAAAATGCAGGATTGTCAAATCCTTGGTCCAAATTTTGAATCACTTTTGCGGGCATCTCAGCTTAGTGAAAATTAAAATATTTAATAAAATCAACTATTTAATTTGACTTTTTTGATTTATTTAAATTGACAAATTTTTAATCTCTTGAGAAGATAACTCAACTAACAAAAGACAAAACACAGCAATTGAATGCAGGATACATGAATCAGAAATGCAGGATTCTAATGTACAATTTGAGAGTTCCTGTATGTCAAACAAATCATAGACATCATATAAAACCTAAAAAATCTGAAATTGCAGGATTGTCAAATCCAAGAACCAAGTTTCAAATCATAATTGCAGTGAATTCAAAATAAACATAATTTATAGGTATCTCAAAGAGGATGCTAAAGGATCTAGAGTGGATTTGTGATGATTCTTTTAGGAATCATAGGCATTCTCAAAAATTACCCTATTCCAGTTTAGGGTGGCTAAAATTTAGATCCTACTATTCACAAAATTAACATATTTAACAATAAAATTGACTAAAATGTACATTCATCTTCTTGGGTTTAATTTTTTAATAAAAATTTATTATGTCTTCTTCTAACACCAACCAAGTCAACAAGCTGTTCCCTGGCCTTGCCAAAATCATGCAGGGCTACACTGGGTCTTCCAATAATGAAGCCTCCCTCTATGGTCACTCCCAACCAGCTCCTCTGCAAGCACTACCCAGGAGGGTGTTCTTTCTCATGTGTCCTCAAGCATGGCCCTGTTTGTCCATCACGCACAGGCAGCTGCTAACCCAAATCATACAGCAACACTAGCATCCAGAATTGACCAAGTGAGCCATAGGGCCACCAATGGAATCCAGAATCCAGAAACAGCCAATCAGATGGCACTGTCTGGTTCTCAAGGCAGACACATCTTGCCTCCAGCCAATCAGCCTGCAAGACGCAGAAGAAAATTAATCACTCCAGAGATTGTTCTTGAAATGGTTGAAAAGCAAGGGATGCTTATTCCTTGGGGAAATTGCAGCCGCAATGGGTTTTGCAAAGTCCACTGTGGCTGCAACCCTGCAAGCCCACGCCAACTGTGGCCCCCTTACCAAGAAGACTCCAACTGGTGCCTGTACTTCAACCAAAGATGACACAGCCCACCCCCTTATGATGGTCATTATGGAACGTGACCCGCAGATGCCCCTGGTCCAGGTACACCTCCAGCTGGGACTCCACTGCATCTTCACCAACAAAATAACAGTTAATTTGTGGATGCACAGAGTTGTGATTGCGGCCCAAATCTTATCCAATCAGGTTCTTGGTGGCCCCATTTTGGTAAAACTGAACCCTATGATTCTACCATCATCAATTTTATCAAAGGGAGGGCAATGAGGGCCCATAATGGCGTAATCTTCCTGTCATATGCCAAGATTTTGGCAAGTATTCAAGACTTTGGAGAAAAGCGCATCCAGTCTGACATATTCAAGCGCGGGTCAATCCTGTATCAATTTGTTGGTTTTTTTTGGCAGTTTCCCCGTTGGGTATCAATTATTACTTGGCAATATCGAACACTGCAGATGGGCATGCCTACCAGACAGAGCTTAAGGTCATGCTGGAAGAGTGGGCAACCCAAAACGCCGCATATACAGTTGTACTGAGTGCAGAGATGGAGCAGCAGGAATGGGCAACCCAAGAAATCAGGGCTGTGGGGCATACATGTTGGTCCTATCTCATCAACCTTGCCAACATGCATCTTGCAGATGTATATTTCTTCATAATTTTGGTTCTGTCCTCAGGCGCTTAAAGCCTGCCACATACAATGAACTCTGCACCCAAATTGATAAGGGTTATGAGCTGTTCCAGTTCATATTTGTCCAGGATTTATCTGATCTAATAATCTTCTATGTAAGTGATAGTGATAAGTCCAGAAAAGACACCCGCCTTCCCCACGCTAATCCATTTGTTTCACCAAGCCCGCATATATGATGGAAGACAAATTTGAGCAATTAAAGCAATCAGCTCTTGCTGCCCCTTCCCAGTCACCAAACCCTGCCTTCTCAACCTCCCCATCAAGACCAAGCCACCTGCCTTCCAAACCTGACTCCCAAACCACTGCCCATCCCCCCCACTATCTCTGATGCTGTCCCTTTCACAGGCGCAGATGAAGGCAATGTTCATTCCGCCCAGCCCCTCCCCTTCTTGTCCTTTGATGAGTAAAATAAATTTTTATTTGTGACAACTTATTAAAGTTGATATTAAATCTTCCAATTCATAATTTACAATATAGTATTTTTACATTATTGACATTTCCCATAATTAATACAATGTTGTACATTTTACAAATAGCTTAAAATTGTGAGCATACATATTTTTCATCATTATTAATAAATTAAAGACCACAAATGCAAATTTATATTAGTATATTGCAATTAGACGTCAACTCTTGATATTTAGAAATGTGTGCATAACTCAATGTATTTTGTTTAATAAAATTCATTGTAAACTTGGCCTTTTTCATAGTAATTTATTGAAATGGACTGTGTTTATATTAGAGAGCCATTAACACTTAGTACAAATATTGGTACATAATCATTTTACAGCCTGTATATTTACCTATTGGTAATAATTCTGTAAAATTTTCAGTCAGATTTTGCAAGGTAATAATAATGTAATAGATTAATGAATTAATGTTTATTACCATTAATTGTCTGATTTTCTTTGCTGTGGAAATAGTGCATTTTCTGATATTTACACACTAGTTTCCAATTGGTTGGTTTCACATCCAATTGGACACCAGTGTGTAAATATCAGAAAATGCACTATTGCCACAGCAAAGAAAATCAGCCAATTAATGATTATAAAAGTAATTTATTGATCCATTATATTATTATTACCTTGCAAAATCAGACTGAAAATTTTACAGAATCATTACCAATAGGTAAATATACAGGCTGTAAAATGCATTATGTATCAATATTTGTACTAAGTGTTAATGGCTCTCTAATATAAACACAGTTCATTTCAATAAATTACAATGAAAAAGGCCAAGTTTACAATGAATTTTATTAAACAAAATACATTGAGTTATGCACACATTTCTAAATATCAAGAGTTGACGTCTAATTGCAATATACTAATATAACTTTACATTTAAGGTCTTTAATTTATTAATAATGATGAAAAATATTCATGTGTTGAGGATAGTACTATAAAAACCAGTTTTTTGGTGTAATTCAAACAAAATGTCAAATATCTACAGCTTAATCAACAAATTAGAGTCAGCTGTAAAGTCACTTCCCCCTTTAGCCTTAGATAGGACAATCTTTCTGCGCCGCACAAAAAAATCTTCTCAGAAGCCAGCCAAGCCCCTCAATTCCCTTGAAGATTTAGCCCACACAATTGATGAGAGATTTGTGCTACCATACCCTTCTCAAGTGGTAAATAATGACGCTTTGGACTCTGTCCCCAATTGGGAGGAATCTCTAATTAATTTAGATTACCTTCTGGCTTGGGCTCAACCACATTTAAAATTAATTAAGTCCAAACATCCAGGTTGTGCTACTGCTAAACCATCAAATTACAATCCAACTGGATTGAATGCTGATTTAAATCATTCCAGTATGGCCAGTCAATCAGAGTTGAAGCCATATATTATTGCAAAACCCTCCAACTCAATGGATAAGCCCTCACAAAATTTCTCTTCTGGCCAATCAGACCCATTTCCTGGGTCAGGTGACCTTTCAAATTTGAATTCTGTCCCTTAAAGCAAGACAGGGGACTTTTGGTCCCCTGCTTGCTCATTCTTTTCAAATTAAAGTTTTAAGCTTTCTCTATCAGAATTTTAGTTTATTTTGGGTCTCCTATCTTGCCCTACAATTCTCTAAGATTTTTAATAAAGTTTCTTCTTACCTTACCTTCCCCTTGCTCTTTGGGCCCTTCTGCTTCTTCCCAAAGTACTTGCCTGTGTTGTCAACGTTAAAGTTGAAGCTTTCCTCTTCTGCTTTGAAGGAAGCACTCAATTTTAAAGATTAGTATTGAATTCATTATATTTACCTACTATAAGTTCAATTTTGTGCTTGTTTTGCTTTTGATTGCACTTGAGCTTTATTTACACTTTGATAAGTTTTATATACACTTTGATAAGTCTTCATATGCACTTTCAAAATTGTTTAAACTGTGGTTGCCGTTCTCTATTCCCCACTGGTTTTACAGAGTGCTTCTGGTTGCTCCTGAGTCTTATGTTTTTAATTTAAGGATTAAAGACAACAAAATTATCTTCATTTTCTGGGCTCCTCTTCCAGATCCCAAACATGTTAGTCCCTCTGGCCAAGTTTGTGGCTTTCACCTTGGCACCAGCTCTGTTGATGATTTGGTCTACCTCTCCAGATCTCTGGGGATGTATCACTGATTCTTTCCTCTGAGTTGGTGCAAATCCTGACCAGCTCTTGAATATGTTCAAAGATATCCCTGCACGCGCTCAGGGTATATACACCACTAGTGAGAATGTGGTGAGAAGCCTGACCTGCAATGACCTTGACCTCTCTACAGCCAAAACAGTCCCTGCCACACCCCTCAGTCTGGTCCACCCCACGCCCCTTCCCTCTGAGGACCCGCCTGTCCTGGTTAAGAGGGAGGTGTGAGCACCCCAGAGCTCACTCCTAAGCTTGCATCCTGGTTGCTCAGCAGAATGATCTTAATGGGTTTGTATTCTTACTTTTCCCAGGTGTCTGCCGCGTCCTCCCTATGGACACCCCTTCAAGCGGCCATGCCAGTCCTATACTGGATGGTGTCCTGGTGGATCTTCCTTCCAGGATGAGAGCCAAACTTAGTTAGTTTAGCCCCCTCTCTCATATCAGCCCTCCAAAAGGTGGTCAAGCTTGAACATAACATAAGGGAAATTGTAGTAAATCAACTGGGAAATGAGGGAAGGGCCTTGGTCCAGCAAAACAACCTCGCAAAAAATAGCCTGGGAACAATTATCAACAAAGAATACAAGGAAATAATTTTAAATCTTCAAAAGGAAATACTCAAGGGGTTAGATTTCAAAAGTGAAAGTTACAACTTGTGGGAATTTGCAAAAACTAATAGAAAGAATACTCAAATCATCAAACTAAAAGAAGGAAATGAAATTTCAGAGGAAATCAACACAAATTAAGAGGAAACTAATCAAATGGAAACAGATGAAAACAAAGCACAATCAAGAAGCAGAAGCTCCTCAAGAAACAATGAAAATTTATCAAATGAAAATCAAGAGGAAGCACAAGTTGCAAGAAAGATAAGGAAAATCAAGCCCAGAAAAATAAATGAAGAGCAGCCAACACTCATGAAGTTTTCTAAAGGGGTACCTGTGGCTGAGGGGGCCACAGGGGAAACAATTAGTAAGTCTTTTTTTGTGTTTTACTTATATTTACTTTAGTTATAACTAGGAATGGGGACAAGATTGAGGAAGTGGCAGCTTTTACGCTGAGTTGGCTCTACGGGGGTTACCAATAACTGGTAGCCCCTGTAAAACAAATAAATAAAAATGAAATAAATAAAATAATTCAAATGAATATGAATAATTTTGCAAATATTGAAGCAAAAGCCAAGGAATATTTACCACCCACAGGGTGCTTGCCATGGATTAGGGAAACATAGGAAATAGGAGCAAATATCAATTTCAAAGAGATAATGGAATTTGAGGGGATATCAAGTTGAATTTTGATGAATATTTTATGAAATTATTCAGTTATTCCCATTTGCAAATATCAATGAATATGAAAAAACCTAATAAAACCTGACTTTCAAATAGGAAATAAATATATTAAAACTGATTTTTTAATGAATTATTCAAAGCATTATCAAATAAAGTCAGGGACGCAGTCCTTGTGAATAATTTAAAGCCTTTATTTTGTTTGTGGAGGCATGGGGGCAGATACAAGTTGGGTGCCTCCTGGAACAATATCAAAATTCAGTCAAACATCTTACATCAACAGATTAGTTCAAGTGTACAAGAAATTGTGCATTTTCTCCAAAAATATACCTTGCAAAGGATTCACGTTGCTGTATACCTAGGAATACTGTTGCACTGCATATTAAAAACAGACATCAAAAAGTTGGAGAGTGTACCTATACAAATTGATATATGCTAATTAGCACTAGAACACCAGAAGACATGATGGGGGTATAGGACATTTAAGCATGTCCTGTATGACTCCTTTGCAATGGCATTGTTGTATGGGTACTATGTGCCTCCCAAAAAGAATCTACTAATCAATTTTCTCACCTGCCTCCCTTTTATTAAGCGTTCAGCAACCACTGGAGTGCAGGGCGCCACCCCTCTAGCAATCACATCCAGGGTTGTCCACCATGTACAGAAGAGTATGTGGATCCAGTTAGACGCTTTAGCCAAAAATTTGATTTTGGGGTATAATTCCCTGAAATAATTGCATTCCATTTGCAAGTTGCATATCCCTAATAAATTTTATTCCCTTGCAATTAACTTTTTTAAAAAAATATTAATATCTAAATAGTAAAATTAAAAAATTAAAATTTGAATATTTAAAATTTAATATTTAAATTTTAATATTAATAATTATATTTTAACATTTAAATTTTAATAATGATTTTTTGATATTTCAATTTTAATATTTCAATTTTAATATTTCAATTTTAATATTTCAATTTTAATATTTAAAATTCAATAGTTCATTTATAATATTAATATATCTAAATATATTATAAGACATTAGTTATAGTTGCAAACATGTTAAATAATAAAAAAGAATTAAAAATGTTTTTATTTACTGGCTTGTCAAGTATGGGTTCCTTTATTACATGGCAACAGCGCCCATTTTGACAATAATAATGTTGACATAGCCACTGTTGACTCAAAACTCTAAATCTCCTATGTTTTTTGCTACTCGCACTAGCTTAATTCTTTTTTTAAAGTGTTCAGGGGTGCAAACCCAGAAAACGCAACAAAATTGTGGCCATCTTGACATAATTTAGTATTAAGCTTAATAAAAAACTCAATTTAACCAGATTTTTCCTTTACTTTTACTAATAAAAATTAGTTTATTTTTTATTTGTTTTCACAAGTAAAAGTGTCAATGTCAACACTTTTTAAGCATAACTTATTTTTAATAACAAAACTGAAACATCTACAGTAAAAAAAATAAGTGTGCATTTAAAAATATTTTTTTATTGAATTATTATATTGAAAAAGACAGTGCACATACAGTTGATTGTTGAAATGTTCATGTTATAAATATTTATGTGTCACTTATTACGGCTTTAATATATTAAGTGGATTGGTGGCTAACGGTGATCTAATAATTTAAGCGTGAGTTACTATGTAAGTTACTATAGAATTTATTATTAAAAATAATGTTAACACTTGTAAATGTCATTTATTTTCTTGTGATTATCCCCTGGGGTGGATTTAAGCAAATTAGAGTGGCGCAATTAAGCCTAGATTAATATGCCACCTCATATAAAGAATGTTGTAAGTGATGTTGTCAACACTTTACCCTTTTTAATACTTGAATACAACTTCTTAACAACTTCATATAAGCACAATAGTAAAATATCATATTACCACCCCCAAAATATAATTTTTAATAAAGAAATAAAGAACCTTGAGACTTTTTTAACTTATTTTTATATATTTTTTATTTTTATATGTGAACAAAAACACACAGAAAACAGTTAATTTTTGCTAGCCTGCTTAAATTTATTTAAGTGTACTATGAAAAAAACATAGTAAATTTTCAAAAAAATGTCAACAGTAACAATGTCATCAAAAATAATGTCTACAATTTTTGTAATTGACAGTGAGAATTCAGCTTTTTTTTACTAATTGTCACTCATAATGTTGACGCTTTTCAGTTCTCACATATAAAACTTTATGTTTTACATAATAAAAACTTCTCATTTTTTGATATGTTGTATTTTTGACTTTGCTTTTTCATATTTTTAAATTTTTAAAATAAAATCTATATCTAAATATAAATATAATACTTTCACATAAATATCTTAACTTTTAATTTTTTATTTAAAACTATAATAAAAGAAAAACTATACAAGTATTTTTTAACTTTTAAATGCCAATAAAAACTATCTAAGATTTAATTTTTATATATTATGCTTTTCAAGTTGTTTTGTTTGTTTTTTACATGCATTGCTTTATTTTAAACCATTTTACTTATTATTTTAGGACAAGAACACTTCCAAACAGCCCAAAGGAACCAAGCGTCCTTCAAAGCCAACCAAACCCACCAAAAAGAAGCCTGTCTTGTCAAAAAAGACCACCCCCAAACCATCCCCAAAGCCCTCCCCTGAGCCCTCTCCTGAGAAGAGCCCTGCTCACTCCACTGGGGGAGAGGAAACTGATGGCTCTCTTACAGAGCACAGTTTCTACAACTCAGCTTCTGACAAGGAGCCAACCAAGAAGAAGCAGCAAGGCAAAAAGACCCCTCCCAAAGATAAGTCTCCTGCACATGAGGAGCACCACAATAAGCTCTCTTCTGCTTCCCCACCCCCGCCAAGCTCCCCCCCTTCAAGCTCATCTGGGGATGATTCAAAGCCCTGCCCCAATTACTTCCCTGGCTTCCGCCATGCTCCTGCTGGTCCTTGGGACCCTCTGTTGGCCCACAACATCTGCAACGTTGACAGCAAATTCAAGGTTCCCTCTTCCTTGCCCAAATACTTCCCAATCATGAGCGTAAAGGGTGGGCCAGCCATGGTTGCCAATGGGTATATCTTCAGCTGCAACAATGCCAACCAGGGCTTCAAGAGCCGCCATTACACCTGTGAGGACCGCTACTGCCCAGTGCGGCTCAACACTGAGCGCTGGGACCTGGTCCAAACCATCAAGGGCAAGCATACCTAAATCATGCCCAACGCCACCATAGCCTGCCTTCTTGAGTGGTATCTGGTGCAGGTGATGCCCACCTCCAAAGATCTTTCTGCCACCCAGCTGGCTGTGCTTGCTTGCAAGTACCTCTCCCCAACCAACTTGAAGAGGGTTCCAACTCACAATCAGTTGGTCAAGTTTGTAAGTGATAGGCGTCAACTCTTCAATCCCCTGGCCAAGAGTGCCACCAGCATCAAGGACCTTATCCTCACAGATGCCCTCAAGAAGACAGAGGATGGTGAGATGTTCCTACTCCATTACAATCGGCAGGAAGTGGAGGATAGGATTGTAGCCTACGCCATAACCCAAAACCTGGAGCAGCTGAACACTGCTACCACCTGGCTGTGCAACGGCACATTTGCTACTTGCCCCTCTCTCTCCAAGCAGCTTTGGGTCCTGTATGAGTAGTTTAATGACCAGGTTATCCTCCTTGTGTTATTTCTCCTTCCTGGTACCAAGACTGAAGTCTACACCAGAGCCTTCAAGATTTTTCAGGATGCTTTGAGCTCCCTTCCCACCAACCAGCTCCCCCTCCCACTCATGCCACAAGGGCAAATCCCTCCTCTGCTGAGAAAGATGAGTCAAACATAGCCGCTGAGCAGCTAGCTCATGCGCGCTCACTTGGGCCAAAGGTTATCATAATGGACTTTGAGCAGGCTCAGTTCAGAGCCTTCCAGGCCACCTTTGATGGAGAAGTCCAGGGCTGCTTCTTCCATTTTAGGCAGGCCCTTGTCAAGAATCTCAAGAGTGAGAAGGACCTTTTTGGGAAGTATCTTAACAATGTTAAGGAGAAGTGCCGCTTTGCCCTGACTCAGTTTGCTGCCTTGGCTTTTGTGCACCTGGAGCATACTTGGCTTGGCTTTGAGGCCCTCCTGAAGGATGCTTACGTGAAGAAGCACTCCGCCATCTTCAAAGGCTACCTGGATTACTTTGAGCACCAATGGGTGGGCAAGAAGATGACTGCCTGGAGAGGTAAGAGCGGTGCTACTGTCCCTTAGAACTGTCAATGAGCCTGCCTCAAGGGGGAGATGAAGACCACCTCTAGCCTTGAGGTCTGGCATAAGCACCTGAAGGTGAAGTTTGGGACCAACCCCAAGTACAACAAATTTTTCTCTAAGCTACAAGAGGAGCAGGCCCGGACTGTCTCCAAGTTCCGCAACCTGGCCAACTGGGTGGCCCCCAAGAAGAGGAAGTCCAAGGAGCAAGACTACCAGGAGGAAGTGCAGAAGGTGGTCAAGAAAAAGTATAAGGTGGCAGAAATCACAAAATACCTTGAAGATGTTGCCACTGCTCTTGCTGGTGGCTTTAATTAGCCAAATAAACTTTGTTTTTATTTGCCTATATATTTTTTACTTTTAAGCTTTTAATTTTTTAATTTTTTTGGATAGTACTAATCTTTTTAGGTATAAATGATAAGTTTCAAATACAGTTTCAATGTGGTTTTATAAGAAATATCTTATATTTTATTAATTTATCTTTAAGCTATGAGATATTTTCAGTTATCTTTATATAAAGTATAATAAATTAAAATTAGAATTTTTTTATGTTTTGTAGTTATTATGATATATAAAATTTCTTTTTTTGGTTCATTGTAATTTTAATTTTTATGGGAATAAAAAATAATTTTATAATAAAGAGTGTAATTTACATAGTAAATTGAAAAATAATTGCTTATATCTCCTTGTTCTTATTACGTATAATGTTTTTTTATTGCAGTTTTGAGATCTTTGGGGTTATTTTAGTATAATAATGTATTTTAATATAGTTTTTTATATTGAAAATTTTCAGAGTAAAGTGTTTTGTTAGTTAAAAAGTGTTGACATCCAGGAAACAACATTTAGTAAAACCGGGTTGTCACTTTACTATAGTGTCAACATTAAAAGTGTTGACATGGCCACTGTCAACATTTTTAGTGTCAACATGGGCGCTGTTGCCTATTACATAGTTAAACATCAACAACTGAATTTATCTGCAACAGATGGCCTGCTCCACTTATGCTCTAAACAAGTGCTTGTTTAGAACTTGAATACCATTTCCCTTGTAATATGATTTGATGAATATATTTGATATGCTTGACCCGCGTCATAAGTACTAATTAGTAATAGATACATGAAAATCATTGGGCTTTGTGTGTGTGGCTATAGTGGCACTGAAATATTAAGGGTCAGATGATGACTTGCGAGGTCCAATTTGTGGCTTAAAAAAGCCAAAGTACCAACAAGGATTCACAATTGTTTAAATAAAATTAATCTATTTATATCTTTTTTATTTTTTATTTGTTAACTCTACAGCTAATACACTATTTTGTGGATTATAAGAAAAATACATATCTCTACTGTAAATTCAGAACCTAAAGGTAAAAATGAGGGATTTTCAAATTCTTTTACATGAACTCACCAACCTAATGGAGTAGTTTTCATCTCAGAACAAATTACCTTTTTATATAAAATGATTAAAAATATTCCAGTAAGTTGGTGGGTTTATGCAAAAAATTTGACAATCTTGTATTTTTACCTTTAGGTTTGGAATCTACAGTATATGTCAGGCACCCACCCACTAGGGAGTAAACTCCCTAGGTGGTGAATGATTGCAGAGGGATTCAATCCCGTTACCAGGGATCCCACAGGCAAGAAGACCATCCCTAGATGGAATAACTCTCCAAGGAGTTGGTACCTGCCTAGCAGGGGATCAAAATTCCCCAAGAAGAAGTACGCTCCTAGATAGCACAATAAAAAGGCCAAAGCCAATGGACAGAAAACTTGAGGCTTGGGAACCTGGTTGGTAGACCCATAAACCTTGGTTTCTTCCCAGATAGGTGGGTTATTTGAGAGAGGGGTGGCAGTATACCAGACGCCCAGAATCATACGGTGCCAAGAGCTATCAAGAAATTGGGACTCTGGTGTTGTACCCAAATCAGCACGGGAACCTATGGAAACGCTGGTGAACACTGTTGTAATCAAGACCATCCAGAGTAACCCTTTATACCCAAGCCACTTCATAACAGGAGTCTTGGGTAATTTCATGGTTTGGAAATTTAGAGGTTTAAGTCAAAATAAAAGATAAACAAACAATCACTTGGGTGAATATAGACTTTATTGATTGAACAATTAATAGATCATAACTTACCAGCCTTATATAGCATGGTAGCAAAATGATAAACTGGAGGTAACATAAAGGAGATCAAACTCATGGAGATGAAGTTGGAGATATTTGGAGAATTTTGGAGATCATGGGGAGTTTGGTATTAAAACTAGAATTATTTGACTTATTGGAGCCATTATACTGACCTCAGAGTGGTTTAAAACAATATTTGATTTAAATTAATCAACCAAAGGAACATGCAAAAGCAGGAGATGACCAACTATTCCCCAGTCAAAACTGGGGAAGAAGAGCAGGGACTTGCAGCAGAACCAGTGGTTAACGGGCAAGTTGTAATCAAATCAAAGTCAAAACTGTTGTCAACATCATTGGAATGCTTAAAAGTATCTATCAAAAGGATCATTGTAAAAGCTTATTGGCTGGAATTGCTAATTGAAGTTAACTATTTGTTTTTAGCTAAACTACCAGTTTCTTTAAATTGACAGTCAACACAGACAAGGGAAAACCCAGGTTCAAATCCTGTTGTTGAATTTCCATTGTCTGGAGCTATATTGAAGCCATAGAATTCAGGTAAAAAAAGAAAAGTTGCTACTAACTAACCCAATAATTTTAGGAGACCCAATTAACCCCAAAGAAGGGGGTATTTCTACTACTGTACCAAGAGATAAATTGTTGTCAGTAGGGTCTGGAAAAGCATTCCTGATAGTATATCTAGAATAATTAATTTTAATTATATTTTTTACTAATTCTTATATGTCTATAATACAATCAAATGCCATGAAATTATGTATAAATAATAATTTTTGAGCCCTAATAAAAACAGAATAAAAATAACAAATAAAACCCAGAGCGCCCATTTATCTGATTGGCTTGGAGGCAAGGGCTTTGGAGAGGAAGGATTCTGAGTGCTCATAAAAAGTTGCCACCACATTGGGTGGCACTTCAAATTGGCTGATCTCAAGAATGTTGAAGAGATCCTTGGTGTCCTGGGTGAAGCCTTTCTTCATCTTATTTTTGATCCACCCAAAGTCTTCCTCAATTGGGTTAAGGAATGGAGAATATGGGGGGAGGAAGAGGAAACTCATTGGGCAGTCAGCCAGGCAGTGGCTGGCCAAATGGCTATTTTTATTGATGGGCAGAAACTTGGACACAACCAGATCCACTTTGTGGAGCCCAACATTATCCAACACAACAATGTTGGTTGTACTGCGGTAATTGATCTGGAGATACTCCTTGACAGTTTGGAGAAAATCAAGAAATGTCCTGCTATTATGGGAACCCTTGATCATCTGATACTGGTCCAACCTGCAAGAACCAAGAAGCACTACCATGGAATAGGTCCGGGAACAGACAGCTGCACAATAGGCTACGCCATCTTTGGACCCCTTTCTCAACCCACCTATTCCTAGACCTGAGTGAGGAGGAAAACCATGATTTTTCAATGTAGAAGAACTGGACATTCCCAGTCTCCTTTAGTGCCAAATATGTCTTGGTATAAATGTGTCAATCCTTGATGGTCTTCTTATTGCTTCTGTTTTACGGCAAAACTCCCAATATTTTCCAGGATAAACCCAAATCAACCATTGCTTGGTAAACAAGGGTTTTAGAAACAGAAAGCCTGAACTCTGTGTCAATCATTAATTGGACAGCAAGTGAGTCTAGGTGGCAATCCTTAGTTACCCACTGCTTGATTGCCTCAAAATGAATGGGTTGAAGTAGGTTGGGCTGCCACTTAGCCTTGGTGGATCCGGCAATTTACCTGGTATTGCCATACTTGTTAGAGATGTTGGCAATGTATCTGGCTGTGACAACAAATTGGGACACAATATCCCAAACTGCCATTCCCCCATTCAAGCAGTTGAGGAGAGCTTCACGCTCACTATCCGTCAACTGATGCCGGCCCTTGGCAGGTACCACAGCATCCTGGCTACCAGGCTCAACACAGGAGATGAGGACCTTTGTGTAGAATGTGAGGTCACGCTTGGTTGCGCTGGCGCTGTCAAAGGTGGCATAAGACACAGGCACAGATGGCTCCTCAGTTGTGGCCAATGGCTGATAGGAGGTATCAAAAACGCGGGGGCAGGAAGTAGCAACTCTTGGGTCAAGAGTGCAGGGACGGGTGACAACTGGGTATACGGGGAGGTATAAGTAACCTAAGTATCCCAGTGACCCTGGTGTAGGAAACTTTTGTAGAAGGCCTTGAAAGCAGCTTCTTTCTTGGATTCAGGCTGGTTGATTGGGCTTGGGATGTGGGAGGTGGTTGACTAGCAATGTTGCCTTGGGAGGCCTGTGTGTTGGCATGACTCCCTTCAATTTGTGTTCTGGGTCTATTTTTGGACCCTCTGGGACGCTCTTGTGGACAGGCTGCCCTGCAGGCTGGTGCAGGAGCGGGTTGAGAATGAAATTGACGGTCCATAAAAATAAAATAAAAAATAGATTTTAGATTAAATATGTATTATTTGGATTTATTGGTTTAGTTGTGAGTAGTTATTTTCTCTTGATTTATCCTTGGGTTAGGAGCAGAGCTTCTATATTTGTGATTTGAAGTGTATAATATTGTATACTTTCCAGGTTTGGATAATTTTAAATTTTAGTCACTTTTTATGTCTAAACATGGTTGTGGAGACTGAATTTTTCATTTGATTTTATCCAGAGTGGAGCTTCTTTATTTGGGTTGGTGTTTCCTAGTGTGATTAATGTACATTAAATTTGTATTCCAGTTCATGGAATTAATATCTGAGTTTACTAGTGACATTCAAAAGTGATTTGAAATTTGGTTCTTGGATTTGAAAATCTTGCAATTTCAAAAAAAACATAGTAAACTTAATGAAAATGGTTGATGGATTTGAACACTTCAAATCTGATCCCATTTAATTCATTTCATCCATTGGAAATATGCATTCCAACTTGAACTTTGCCAAGTGTCTATGAGTTCCTGCATTTTTAAAAATTCAATTAAATATACAAAGAATTTAGTTTAATTAAAAAAGGCCATCCCGCAAAAGTGATTCAAAATTTGGACCAAAGATTTGACAATCCCACCTTTTTACGTTCAGGTTCTAAATTTAAAGTACTAAAATGACCTCAGAGAGTTAAAAAATGCAATAAAAAATACCATAAGTAATAAGAATAAGGAGATATAAGCAATTATTTTTCAATTTACTATGTAAATTACACTCTTTATTATAAAATTATTTTTTATTACCATAAAAATTAAAATTCCAATGAACCAAAAATAAATATATTCAATATATTATAACCACTACAAAAATATATAAAAATCCTTTATTTAATTTATTATACTTTATATAAGCACAACTGAAATTATCTCATATCTTAAAGATAAATTAACAAAATATAAGATATTTCTTAAAAATCACATTGAAACTGTATCTGAAACTTACCATTTATACCTAAAAAGATTAGTACTATCCAAAAAATATAAAAATATAAAAATTAAAAATTAAAAAGGATCCAGGCAAAGCAAAGCAAATTTTACTGGGCTAATTGAAGCCACCAGCAAGAGCAGTTTCAACAGCTTCAAGGTACTTCTTGATCTCCACCACCTTTTATATTTTTCTTGACTATCTTCTGGGCGTCCTCCTGATAGTCCTGGTCTTTACTCTTTCTCTTCTTGGGGGCCAGCCAGTTGGCCAGGTCACAGAATTTAGAGACATTCTAGGCCTGCTCCTCCTGAAGATTCTGGAAGAACTTGTTAAACTTGGGGTTGGACCCAAACTTCATCTTCAGGTGCTTGTGCTTGTGCCACACTTCCATTCTGGATTTGGTCTTCATCTCCCCCTTGAGACAGGCGCTCTGGCAGTTCCATGGCGCTGTGGCCCCGCTCTTTCCTCTTCAGGCAGTCACCTTCTTGCCTACATATTGCCAATGAAAGTAATCAAGGTAGCCCTTGAAGATGGTGGAGTGCTTCTTTATGTAAACATCTTTCAGGAGGGCCTCAAAGCCAATCCCAGTATGCTCTGATTGCACAAAAGCCAAAGCAGCAAACTGGGTGATGGCAAAGTAGCACTTCCCTTTACCATTGTTAAAATACTTCTTGAAGAGGCCCTTCTTTATATTGAGACTCTTGATGTGGTCCTGCCTAAAATGGAAGAAGCAGCCCTGAACTTCCTCATTAAAGGTGGCCTTAAAGGCTTTGAACTGAGCTTGCTCAAAGTCCATTATGATAACCTTTGACCCAAGTGAGCGCGCATAAGCTAGCTGCTCAGCGGCTAGGGCAGACTCATCCTTCTCAACAGAGGAAGGGTTTTCTCTGGTGGTGTGGGAGGGAGGGGGAAGAATGTTGATGGGAAGGGAGCTCAAAGCACCCTGGACAATCTTATAGGCTCTGGAGTAGACTTCTGTCTTGACACCAGGAAGGAGAAAGAACACAAGGGGGATGACCTGGGTGTTGAATTGCCTGTGCAGGACCCACAGCTGCTTAAAGAGGGTGGGACATGTTGCAAATGTGCCATCACACAGCCAGATAGTAGCAGTGTTGATCTGCTCCAGGTTTTGAGTTGTGACATAGGCTATAATCTTATCCTCCACTTTCTGCCCATTGTCATGAAGCAGGAACATCTCATCATCATCTGTCTTCTTGAGGGCGTTGGTAAGGACCAGGTCTTGATATTTGTGGCGCTCTTGGCTGGGGGGTTAGAGGATTGGTGCCTATTGTGCACAAACTTGACCAACCAGCTGTAGGTTGGCACCCTCTTGAGGTTAGTGAGGGAGAGGTACTTGCAGGCAAGCACAGCCAGCTGAGTGGGGGGACACTCCTTGGAGTTAGGCATAATCTGCACAAGGTACAAATTTTTGAGAAGGTGGGAGATGATGGTATTGGGCATCACATAAGTGTGCTTGCCCTTGATAGTTTATACCAAATCACAGCACTCAGTGCTGAACCTCACTGGGCAATATCTGTCCTCACAGGTATAGTGGCAGCTCTTGAAGCCTCAGTTGACATTATTGCAGAAAAAAATGTACCTGTTAGCCACCATGGCTGGTCCTGTAAATTCACTACCACCCCTGGTATTGGATTGCACTATCTTCTCTTGCCGCACTAAGAAAGGTCTAAAAATATCAGTCAACCCCCTTAATTCTTTAGGGGATTTGGCACACATAGTTAACAAGAAATTTGTGTTGGCATATCCCGTGAATTCATTGCCCCTGGCTGCCCCCTCCTGGGAAGAAACATTGGTTAATTTGGATTACTTGTTGGCCTGGTGTCACCCACTTCTGAAAACTATCAGATCTACCTGATCAAGGACACCACATTGACACTCAAAAAACCAGATGAATTCCATACACCTTGGAGTCCCTTTGGCCAATCAGGAAGCACTGCAGAAATTAAGATGAAACTCTCCTGTTTTCCTGGCCCTGACCAAAAAAAATTTCTGTCAGCCAATTGGATTCAAGTTCTACAGTCATGTGACTTCTCCCCCTGTAACAACTCCCTTTTTTACACAGCAAGGAGACCTTCAGCCCCCTGCTTGTCTATTTTCCAATATCATTAAAGTTTGGAACTTGTTGCACACAATTTTAAAATTTATCTTGGCTGAAACCCCTGTTTGGAGTTTCTATAATCTAAATATTAAAGTGTTAGACATTCTCTTAAAACTTACCTTGTTTTGACCTGCTTTGAACCCAGCATCTCTTCTGAGACTTTTAAAAGAGGCTCTGGCATATAGTTGCCGTATAGTTACGCTTTTGCTTTCAAAAATAGCTTTTGAACCTAAAAATTCAGTAAATTTTCAATATAAAAACTACTTTTACTTTGAATTTTCCTTGAATTCTTTTGTTTTCAAACCCACTCTTTGTTTTTGATCAATCCAAACCACCTGAGATCATTGCCAAGCTCCCCAAAACCACTCTGCTGCTTCCTGCCTGGTTTCTTGCTTGTGAGTGCCCCTGTTTACCTTATTTCTATTGTTTGCAGTTTAAGAAATCCCACCAACCTTATCTAAATTTTGTGGAGATCACAACCATGATACTCCCTTTTTGAAGTTTGTGGTATTCTCCTTGGCTCCATTTCTTCTGCTCCTGTGGTCCATGTTACCAGACTTGTGGTCTAAAATCTCCTCTTCTGTTTGACTTGTGGGTGACAATCCCTCTAGCCTATTGGATCTTTCCAGTGGTCTACTATTCTCTGAAGAGGCCATAGTTAAGAGCTTAACCTGCAACAACCTTTATCTGGATTTGATAGGCCATGCCTTGCCCGCCCCTGTGGGTGAGGAGGTGCCAATGACCTCCCTTCTCAGCCTGGAGATGGACAACTTGATGCCCCTCCTGGCTCCTGTGATGCTGCCTCCCGCTCCCTCTTGTATGCTCTGGTTGCTTACCGGTCTGGTACTGATGAGACTGAACATGTACTTCTCTCAGCTGTCCCCTGTGTCCTCTCTATGGTCCCCCTTCAAGCAGCCATCCCAGTCCTCCACTGGGCGGCATTCTGGTGATATGTTTCACCGGGATGGGAGCCAAACTTAGTTATTTTAGCACCCCTTTCTTACAGGTCCCCCTTTGACACTCATGATTGGGAAGTAATTTGGCAGGGAGGAAGGAACCTTGAACTTCCCATTGACATTGCAAATGTTGTAGGTTACAAGAGAGTCCCAAGGGCCAGCATGGCAAAAGCCAGGAAAGTAATCAGGGCAGGGCTTTGAGTCATCCCCTGATGAGCTATAAGGAGGATAGTTTGGTGAGAGGAAGCAGAAGAGGGCTTGTTGTGGTGCTCCTCATGTGTGAAAGGCTTATCCTTGGGGGAGTTATGGTCCTAGTGCCACTTCTTGGTAGGCTCCTCATCTGAAGACAAGTTGTAATAACTGTGATCCATAAGGAAACCATCAGATTTCTCTCCTCTATTAGAGTGAGCTGGGCTCTGCTCAGGGGAGGGCTTGGGGGAAGGCTTTGAAGAGGGCTTAGGGGCAGCCTTCTTTGAGGATGAAGCCTTTTTCTTGGGGGCCTTGGAGGGACGCTTGGTACCCTTTGGTTGCTTTGCAACATCCTTGTCCTAAAATAATAAGCAACAAGTTCTGAGGTAAAGTGTTGTATTTAAAAAAAATAACTATAAATATCATAATATTTAGACTTTATACTTAAAGTGCTTTCAGTGAAATTTAAAATATAAAAAAAACATTGATAAAGTTTTGTTTTATTAGGATTTTAAATAACATGTTAAAAGTTAAAAGAAATATTTAAAAGTAGTAGCTTTAGATATAAATTTTATTTTAAAAACCAAAAAAATGAAAGAAAAAAGTTGAAAATATATCATATCAACATTTCAGATGGTTTTTAATTATGTAAACATAAGGTTTCATATGTTAGAAGTGAAAAGTGTTGCCATTATGAGTGTCAATTAGTAAAAAAAGCTGAATTCTCACTGACAATTAGAAAAATTGTAGACATTTTCAGAGAGAACATTGTCAGTGTCAACATTTTTTTAAAAATTTACTATGAAAAAATATAGTACAATTAATTAAATTTAAGCAAACTAGCAAATAATACCCATTTTCTGTGTGTTTTTGCTTGCATAATAAAATAACAAAAAAATACAAAAATAAGTTAAAAAATTATCAAAGTTATTTATTTATTAATTAAAAATTATGTTTTGGGGATGATAATATGATACTTTACCATTGTGCTTAATTAAAAGTGTTAATATGTTGTCTTCAGGCATGAAAAAGGTAAAGTGTTGATAACGTCACTTACAACATTCTTAATAGGATGTGGCATAGTGTCAAGATTTTTGGATCTTGAGGAAGAAGAGATATAGCTTTTATTGTTTATATTATGCATGTGGGGATAGGTGAATCTATAAGAAGAAAGATGTGCTTACTATTGGTGTGAATGGGTGTTGCAGCAGGCTGGGCTTTGTGACTGCTTGATCCAAGTGATGGGAAAGTCCTGTGGTCCTTTAGAGATGCAACACCGTCTATGGTGGTTTGGCAGGAATTTGAAAGTATCAATAAGTTGCTCTTACTGTACTTGACACTGCTACTATTTGGACTAGTAGTGATGTTGAAGGGTATTAATTGTCTGCCTTCCAAGTGATCTTGAAAGGACCCTTTATAGTGTGAAAGCTAGCGGCCAAACTGGTGTCTAGCTGTGGACAACTCTTACTAGCTAGCCTATCATCCCCAAGCTACTAGTTTCACCCCCAGAGTTGGATCCCAAACCTGAATAAGGTTTTGAGATGAGGTAATATTCTAGGCTGCTAATTTCTCCTCTTCTGCCTAGATATACCTTGACTTAGTTGCAGCCAACTAAGTTGACATTCATTTTAGCTGACCTTGCCTTGCGCTTGGTATAATATGCAAAATTTTGGGTGGTCCTCTGTCTCACTTTTTGGTGAAACAGGATATTGTAATTCCTCATTTTATTCTTTGGGTTGAGTTTTTATCTTAATTTAGAATCCAGAATGCCTAGCATCTAATTATAGAAGCTTCTGGATTGTCCTGTGACCCAAGACCTGGAATGTCTCAGGTGTCTTCTGACTTGTAAACTATATCAGTCTTTTTATAGTTTCTCCATATTCTGGAATAGCTATTTCAGTTTGGCTGTGTCCCATCTAATGTCAACCCACAGCTTCAGTGATAGGGATATGGATCAGTCAACCCTAATAGATCAGGATTTCCTGACATTTCCCCCCACTTGACTGAGCTATATAATTTTTGGAGAACTTCTTCAGCACAGTAATATGAGTAGCAACTATTCTGGTGTTAGTAACAAGTCTGATGTCCTCCAGATGATGGCAGAGATTTCAGAGGAAGACTGTTGCCATTTCTGTGGGCTTTCCAAGGAGGCCAAGGTGGTGTTGCTTATTGGCTTTGACAAGCGTATACTGGTTCACTCTGGTCTGGGCTTGAAAGTTCATTACCAGGTGAAAATAGTGATGAAATCCCAGTAGAGGGTGAAACTGCGGGGCGGTCTTCCGTTGGTGGTGAAAAGCACCTAGATGAGGCTCAGACTAGTTCAGCACGTACCCACCCTCAAAATTTGGAGAGGGAGCCCTTGGTAGTGGACCCTAACTCTGGTACCTTTACATATTGCTCAGTGGATGCCAAACTTCCTGACCTTGACTCTGTGCCCCTACTCCAATTGGGTGAAGAGGGTTTCTCCATCTCCCAACTTTATTTGGGAATGGATATAATCCCTTAATTTCTATTTGTAGTAATGGCTCAGCGCCTGCGTCATGATCTTAAGCGGTGTACCACCCATTCTAGTGAGAGTTTCCATAGCGTTGATGATGATGACCTGGTGGGTAGGTTGAGTGATCAGCTGGCTGAGCTCTTGGTGAGTACTGGTGATGCTGGCGGAGTAGGTGATGCTTGTCAAAGCTATATTCTGGACTTTGGCTTGTGGGTGTTTTCTTCTTGGTTTGGCGTTCTGGAGGGGTTTCCACTGCTGTATCTGTCACTGGTTGTCAACAACTCAGATGTGTGGGACAGCCATATCTGCCATGTTGTCCGTAGCATGTACGCTGCCATTGATAGTGGGTCCAAGCAACAGGAGGTTTGTGGGATGGTGTTATGTGGGGACATAATGCTTACCCCTGATCTTAGCCTGTCAATGGCTAATGCTGACAATATGGCAGCGCAATGGGAGAAGATTTGTAATAAACTGGGAGGTCTTAAGGTGCTGTTGCCTTGCTGTTATTGGTACATTTCTGACTTTATGTTGGACTGTGTGGTCTTGTTGTGTGCTTTCTCCTTGGACACTGGGCTCTGGTGGGTTGATGCTGTCTCTGGGGAGATTTCTATTCCTTTTGTTTGGTTTTCTCAAATAGTCTCAAGTGAGCGTCAACTCTGGCTGCAGGCCGCCACTTACTGATTTGCTGAGGGAAAGAAGTTCCCTTGTGTCAATCTGGAGCCTGAGGCAGGTGTTGCAGCGTTCTCAAAGAGGGGGCGCCCAAGTGGCTGATCACAAAGAGGATAAAGAGGACCCTGAGTGCCAGGAGGGTGATCCTTGAGTCCCCTGCAATAAAGCTTATTTCCTATTATGATTTTTATTTTTTTAGAATTTTCTTTTAGTAAAATTTATTGTGAGCCAATATTTGTAATGGAGAAATATGGCCTGAGGAACCTGGCATGGACTCTGTTAATGAGTTTTCCATTAGCCAGGTCCTTGATTGTATAAACATCTGGAGAGTTCTTTTCAATGATTTTTAAAGGCCCTTTCCAAATGCTGTTGAGCTTATGAGCCTGTCCCACAAATCTGTTGTGATACAAAACCTGAGTGCCAGTTTTAAATTTGGCTAAGGCTTGTCAATTCTTGTTGTCTGTCTTGCGTCCTTTATTCCTGGTGAGGGAGGTTTTGGTGAAAGCTTTGGCTTGAAGCTTGGCGAGTGTGTTGGCTAACCTAGACATGTATTGTTGATATGTTATTTTACCCAGGTCTCCCATTGCTGAGAAGAGAATTGGTAGGATGGCCAGATGTCTTCTGTACGTCAGTTGGAACGGGGAGAAGCCAGTTGTACTGTGGATTGAGATGTTGTATGCAAACACAACAGCAGGCAGGAAGAGATACCATTCTGAAGTCCAGGCGTTGGCCAGCTTTTTCAGAATGTTGATTAAGGTGCTGTTGGCTCTCTCAATCATTCCATTAGTCTCTGGATGTTATGGTGTGGAGAGCACTCCCCTCACATCCATGAGCTCATTTAATTTGGGAATTACGTGAGCAGTGAAGTTCTTTTTGTTGTCAGTAATAATGAACTGAGGGCAACCATGTCAATGGATGATCTCTTCCAACACAAACCTGGCTATCAGTTTGGCGCTGACGTGCTGAAGAGCTCTGGCTTCTACCCATTTGATAAGGTGATCAATTGCTACAATGATGTAGTGTAACCAACCAACACACATGGGCAGGGGCCCAACCACATCTATGCTAAAAGTATGACAAGCAAACTTAGGCTCTACTGCTTTATACTGGTGCTTCTCAGTAAAAGGTTTCTTGGTTTGACACTCCGTACAGTAAGTTGGGGTCTCTTTAACATCAAAGATGAGTGACTCCCAGTAGTAGTGTTATTGAAGTTGGTGGACTGTTTTTCTTAAGCCACCATGGCCCACAGCTTTGTGGGAGGCCATTATTAGGTCTGGCTGTTCTGAAGGCCTTGGGAAAATGTATTTATCACCCTTGTGGTACTTATACAATTTCTGATTCTCAAACTTACAGTCTTTTTGGAGCTCTTGGGGGATGACCTGTATTTTTTCTGGTTTGTCCTCAAACTGGTTGTTGAACATCTTATCATACAGTATGTTGGCCTGGGTTGCTACTATAGCAACTGTTGGTAGTCTCAATAAGCAATCCACATTCTGGTGGTTGGCTCCTGGGCAATAGACTATAGTGTAATCAAAAGCCTGGAGCTTCAATGCTCATCAATCCAGTTGTCCTTCTGGCTCTTTAAGGTTTTGTAGCCAACTGAGACTAGTGTGGTCTGTGACCACCGTGAAGTGCACCCCATGCAAGTATATCCTAAATTGCTTGTAGGTGTATATCACAGCAAGACATTTCCTTTCAGTGACTGTATAGTTCTGCCCATGTATGTTCAGAGAGCAGCTAGCATAGGCCACTGGGTGTTCTACCCCAGTGTTGTCCAATTGTGAAAGGAAAGTCCCTAGGGTGTATAATGAAGCATTTGTATGCACCACAAAAGGTCGGCTAAAATCTGGGTAAATTAATACCAGGCTGGAAGACAGGCTGGTGCAAAGGGCGTCAAACGCATCTTGGCATGCTGCTGTCCATAGGAAGGGGACCCCATTCTTTAGTAGATGAAACAGGGGCTTGCCCATACGCAAAAATTGAGGATAAAACAACAGTAGTACCCTACTATCCCCAAAAAGACCTGTATGTTGTGTTTGCTTTCTGACCACTTCATCTTGATGATAGCCTTTACTTTGGCTTGTTGGGAGCAAAGTCCAGTTTTATCCACAACAAATCCAAGGTACTCCAACTGGTCCTTGAAGAATTGACATTTTCAGGGTTTGATCTTCAAGTTGGCGTCTGCCAATCTCTTGAAGACAGCCTCCAGGTGCTTAAGGTGCTCCATTAAAGTCCTTGAAAACACAATGATATCATCCAGATAAACTAGGATGCAGGATAGCTTGAGATCACCTAGGATAGTGTCCATGGCCTGTTGGAAGGTTGCAGGCGCATTACATAACCTTTGTGGAATTTGAGTTGGCTGGAAGAGGCCTTGAGAAGTGATTATTGCAAACTTTTCTTGTTCCTCTGGTGAAAGCTCAATCTGCCAGTATCCTGAGATAAGGTCTATTGTAGAGAAGTACTTGGCTTCACCAAGCCAATCTAGTGTGTCGTCAATCCTGGGGAGCAGCTATGAGTCCTTCTTTGTAATCAAATCCAGGTGTTGGTAGTCTATGACTACCCGGTTACTTCCATCCTTATGCTTTACTATCAGGATGGATGACGCCCAAAGACTCTTGGATGGGATCAACTTGCCTCTGTCTAGAAGTTGCTGGATTTCATTGCTCACAGTCTTTCCACTGGCCTTCAAGCGTCAAATTGGTTGAAGGCAGACAGATTTATTATCCCCTGTGTCTATGTGGTGAGTGACTTCATTGGCACACCCAAGATTGAAGTCATCCTCCGCAAATATGCAACAGTATTTTTCAAAAAGTGCACTGGCTTATTCCTTTTCAGTTTCATTGAGGTTAGATAGATCAGCCAGTGGAGTGGTCACATAGGCAGCAACATCAACTTGATCAGGAAGACCCATTCTGACAGGTCTCCAATACACTCAAAACTGTCCAGTTCTTCAACTGGCAGAAGATAAACAAATCCTAAAATCTGGTTCTTCTTGATGTGGATGTTGTGTCCTTGAAAATTGGCCAGCAGGAAATGAATTTTGCCATGGCCAGGAATGATTATCCCAGGGACAATACACAGTTTAGATCTTGAACGTCCCCAGGGCTGATGAACTTCACCATATAATCCTGTGGGGATGTCTAGGGTTAAACCCGCGTTGACAACCTGCTGTTGGCCAGATCCAAGTGTAAGATTCAATCTCAAGAAGAGCGGGATTCCCTTGTACTCCTTGATCTGGGTGGGCAACCATTTTTCCTTTTTCCCTGTACAGGTGTAGGGAACTGCCACCACGCTGTCCTTGTATGCCAGATTAATGCTAGGTTTTACCTTAGCAGGTGATTTTGCGTCCTGTGTGTAATCCAGTGGGATTGTCTGGCAAAGGATAGTCATAGTGTTGTCTTTCATGTCCATTATGACCCTGTATTTATGTAGAAATGCAGTACCAATGAGTATGTTGTAATTTTCACTGGGTAGAACCACAGCAGGAGAGGACACAGCAATGGAGCCAAAGCGCATTGGCAGAGTGCTGTAAGCTCCTTCAGACGTGGTGGTGTGCTTGCCGGCAGTACCATATACTCTGGTGTGTGCAATGTCAGGAGCAATACCTAGCTTTCTAACAAGGCGGGTGGACACAATATTAATAGGGGTGCCACTATCTATTATGGTGCGCACCTTGACTTTATTAACAGAGATATCTTTGTATGTACATTCAGAGTAGAGTTCAGAGTGTAAGTTTAATACATGTACACCCAAGGATGCTGGAGTATTGAAGTACTGTTTGAGACTTTGGCCAATCTCTGGGAAGTTGGCCTTGATGGTCTCAATGGGAAGAGAGAATTAGACTCTCTTCAAGGAAGGTAAGTCACTGGCTACAATGGGATTGGAAGCAAGGCAAGTTTCCTGGACTTGGGCCATTTATGGTTTGGAAACTGTCTCTATAGTGTTTGGTGTGATCTTCCTTGGGCGTCCCCTGCCTCTGGCAGGAATAGCATAAAGGTTGTCTGAAACAAGCATGTGTATAGGATCCTCTTTGAATTCATGTTTGGGGGCAAAGTGAGACAGTGGACTGACCAAAGGTGGATCTAATATTGATGCCTCTGGCTTTGTTATCTCAGAGGGGGCTGTATTAGTTTCAGCTGCCTCTGGAGGCTGGTGGTCTGGTTTTTTTGGAATAGGGGAAGTGGTGGACTCAGTATATTCCTCTACTGGCCCGCCTTGACTTTTCCCTGGTCATCCTGTTTTTGGTTGATCACCACATTTACTGAGGACTCATGCCCTTTCCCCTTGCAAACGCTGGCCCGGTGTCCTTTCTTACCACACTTGTGGCAAGGGCCAGGTGGTTCCTTGGCCTTGTAGTCACTTCCTGATTTATTATTTGAGTCAGGAGCGGCATTGCTGGACTTGGGTTTGCAAGACTTATACTTGGTGGGGGTAGACAAGCAATTATTCTGTCTTTTATTTGGAGCTCCAAACTGGGCCCCAAGGTGGCTCAAATAGCTGATGATCTGTTGGGTTGAGCTGAATTGATCCAGAACAAGGAACATGACATTGGATAACTCTCTGTACAGCTGCAATGCACGTCCCATGGTGATTCTGCAGTCCAACTCAGATAGGACACCAGTGCCTAGGAGAACTTGTGCTTCATGATAGAAGAAATCTGAAAAGTCCTGAACAGACTTGTATTTTTTGAACTAGATGTTACTGAACTCTGCCTTTTGAGCTTGCAATCTGTTTTCACTACCAAATTCCTCAATAACAGCCTGGTGTGCGTCTTTGTAAGTCCAATTGCCCAGTGGTAGGCAGGGCATGATGACGTCTACGCAGGTGGGATCAAGGGTGTTTATGAGGGTGGTTGCTTTCATATGGTTGCTTGTACCTCTCATGGACATTTTGAAGAGGCAGATGAAAGTTTGAATGTTTCCATTTTGATCAAACTTTGGCAGGTTAAGCGGCTTAAACTTATGATCAGGGATAGTCAGTCCCGTGGCTTCTTTTCTGGTGGTGTGGGTATTACCAGCACATGGTACTGACAAGAGAGTAAGAGGAGGCAAAGCTGCCACTCCTTGAGGAACTCTACAGGTGTTGCCTGAATCATTGCTCACATGGTCAGGAGAGAGGCCAAAGAAGTCTGGCAATGAGGAGTTTTTCTGCTGCTCTGGACTTGATGCTGGTACAGGTGACGCTCTTCTGCCTGAAGATGTGCTACTTTCAGAAGAGGCTATATTTTCCAACCTAGCCAATATGGCAAACACATTAGCTTCAAATTCCTTATGTGAGGTTTTGTTTCTGTGTACCTGCTCTAGTAGAGAACTGTAGTTGTTCTCTGCTGTTAACACTGTATTGGCTAAAAGATCCTGTCAGTTTAAAAGTTCCTTGGTCTGGAATTCAGCGGCGGCAAGATCACTGTATAGCCCTGCTATGTCTTTGTACAGCTTGGATACTAAATTATGTGCATCCTTTACTGCGTCTCATAGCTTTTTCTGGTCCTCAGCGTATTTGGCGTGGTCCAGACAGCACTGATGGTCTTCCTGTTTGTCATTAACAAAATGTTGGCTACGGCTAGTGGTCTTTATTTTGTTGGCCATTTCTGCAATTTTGTTGACGTAATTGACTACCTCAGAGTGACAGGCGTCCTGCTTAGTGCAGTTGTCTCTGACTGACTGGTGCAGGTCCTCCTGCTGGGTGAAAAAATCTGCATGATCTTGGAAGCTCAGCAACGTCTGTACGTGACGGCTTAAGGTTACACAATGATTGGTTACATCTGTAACCCATTGTGCACTCAGGCCTCAGTTGTCCAGGACACTGCTCACAAGATGGCCAACCTGGTTATTGAACTGGTTGACTATCTTGTCTACCCTACCATGGGCAAAGGCAGTGAAGTCACATAATCTGCCACAACGTTCTGTACAGTTGTGAAGCTGTTGTTCAGTCAACTGACCAAATTAAAGTTGTACAACTGTAGCTTGGAGCAAAAGCAGTTGAGCTCGTTTAACTCCACCTCCTTCCTGGCAACCAGTTGTTTAATATGTTTGATGGCTGGATGCACAAAATATGCAAGCACCTCTTGGACCCTGCTCTAATTTAGTTGGAGGAGCTTACCCAGTTGGGTGCAAGTGACATCCTGGTATCTATGGAAATTTTTACTCAGGTTGTTGGTGGTACCATCAATCTGGAACAAATTGAACTCGGCGTTGCCTTGGGGATTGTTGATATTATGTCTTCCATGTTGCAAAGCTTGCAAGACAGCGTGTACCTCATCTATGTTGTATTGTTGTTGGCCCATGGCAACGGCAGTTCCTGTAATGTCAAGCTGGATCATATCCAGTGGAAGCGTGGGTGCTTTGTATGGAGTCAGCTCTAACCGGAAGGATTGATTGCGTTCAGTGTCGCTGGTCTCTGTGTATCCCCCAACGTACTTATCAACAAATCCAGGGGTTAATGAGGGCAAGGCAGAGCCTTGACTTGACACCAATGGAAGCTTGTTTTTGTAGTGAGCACCACTATCAATATTTTTGGATCTTGAGGAAGAAGAGATATAGCTTTTATTGTTTATATTATGCATGTGGGGATAGGTGAATCTATAAGAAGAAAGATGTGCTTCCTATTGGTGTGAATGGGTGTTGCAGCAGGCTGTGTTTTGTGACTGCTTGATCCAAGCAATGGGAAAGTCCTGTGGTCCTTTGGAGATGCAACATTGTCTATGGTGGTTTGGCAGGAATTTGAAAGTATCAATAAGTTGCTCTTACTGTACTTGACACTGCTACTATTTGGACTAGTAGTGATGTTGAAGGGTATTAATTGTCTGCCTTCCAAGTGATCTTGAAAGGACCCTTTATAGTGTGAAAGCTAGCGGCCAAACTGGTGTCTAGCTGTGGACAACTCTTACTAGCTAGCCTATCATCCCCAAGCTACTAGCTTCACCCCCAGAGTTAAATCCTAAACCTGAATTAGGTTTTGAGATGAGATAATATTCTAGGCTGCTGATTTCTCCTCTTCAGCCTAGATATACCTTGACTTAGTTGCAGCCAACTAAGTTGACATTCATTTTGGCTGACCTTGCCTTGCGCTTGGTATAATATGCAAAATTTTGGGTGGTCCTCTGTCTCACTTTTTGGTGAAACAGGATATTGTAATTCCTCATTTTATTCTTTGGGTTGGGTTTTTATCTTAATTTAGAATCCAGAATGCCTAGCATCTAATTATAGAAGCTTCTGGATTGTCCTGTGACCTGAGACCCAGAATGTCTCAGGTGTCTTCTGACTTGTAAACTATATAAGTCTTGCTATAGTTTCTCCATATTCTGGAATAGATATTTCAGTTTGGCTGTGTCTTGTCTAATGTCAACCCACAGCTTCAGTGATAGGGATATGGATCAGTCAACCCTAATAGATCAGGATTTCCTGACACAGTAATTTAGGCTTAATTTTCAGGAAGCCAGCCATAGGTAGAGGCATTGGGTGGCTCAGTATGAGGTGCAGCTGAGCCGGCGGGTAAGGCCCACCATAGAATGGGTGCTAACTTGATAATATAAGATACAGATTGTCCAAGCAAGGACCAGGGAGTGGATTTGGGGACCATGGAATCCACCAATCCTGTCAAAGTAATGTAGAGTACTTCAAACAGTTGGGTAGAGGTGGTCTTGGCTGCGGCGGTAGGTTTCAGTGGGTGGTCTGGTCTTGGGGTTAATGGCAGAGTCATGGGAACAAAGTACGCTGGTATGTAGTTGTACTTGTCCTTGAACAATAAGGGCAGTATCTCAATCCTTTTTCCTTTGCGTCATATGTATTTGGTACTTCTAGTCCTTGCCAACGGGTCAGCAATGAGGATGGTTTCCAAGTTTTACTCTGAATAGGCCAGGTTGGGCAGGTATTCAGTAAAGTGCACAGGTCCAAAGGGGGCTCCCGGGGGACGGTATAATGCCTGGGGCAGTTTGACAGATTGGTCTCTGGAGGGGGCGGTGGCCTGGTTGTCTACTTGGCTGCAATTAAGATGGAAGATCACTAAGACTAGATAGAGTAGAATTTGTTTTAACCAAAGGTTCATAAACTTTATTATCAAAAATGACAATGTGGTCATCACCACACTTCCAGCGGTTTTATATCATGTGAATTTGCTTTTTGGCCTTTTGCAGACTTTGGGTCTATGGGCAGTTTGCCGGTAGGGCATGGATCTTGGCTTGGGGTCTGGAGGGCATTGGGTCCTGGTCAGGCACACTCTGGCAAACAGGAATGCTTAATTTTGCCACTTTGGTTCACCATGTCACCTGAGCGGCCTAATTGCATTCCCCTTCCTGGACTAGGGACCAGCAGCAGTGGGTGCTTATTGGCAGGGCTAATAGTGGGTCTTGTCCAAGCCACGGCTTCTGCGTAGGTCTGGGCCCTCAGTGGCACTGGTTTGGTGGGTCTTGGCTGGACTGGCTCTGGGGAACAGAAGTGGCAATGTTTTGTTTTGCTGCTGTTGTTTGCCATGTCACCTGAGCTGGCCAATTGCAATACTTTTTTTGGACTGGCAACTGGCAACAGCTGGTGTTTGTTGACAGGGCTAGTGATTGGTCTTTTCCCAGCCTCCTTTAGGCAGACCACATCACCTGCGTAGGCATGAGTCTTTAGTGGTGTTGGTTTGGTGGCAATCTGGCAACCATTCAGGGAATCTTCAGTATTAGACCAGCGGGCCGCGGAGTAATTCAACAATTTGAGTCTGTGACTTATCGGATTGGCGGGTCCTGGACCGACCTGGGGGGTCCGATCTGCCTTCAGGGGACTGGGGTTTGACTCTTGGGTTTTCAATACAAGTATTGAAATGTCATTCATGACATTAATTGTGCCACTCTAATTTGCTTAACTCCACCCCAGCAAATGATCACGAGCAAATAGACAACATTTCTGAGTGTCAACATTATTATCAATAATAAATTTTATATTAACTTACATAGTAGCTCATGCTTAAACTATTGGATCACTGTTAGCCACCAATCCATTTAATATATTAAAGACAGAATAAGTGCCACAGATAAATATATAAGATGAACATTCCAAGAATCAGCTATATGTACAACACCTATTTCAATATATTAATGTAATAAAAAATTAAGTGCACAAGAAATTTTTTTATTGTAGATGTTTCAGTTTTGCTATTAAAAATAAGTTTGGCCATAAAAAGTGTCGACATTGACACTTTTACGTCATGAAAACAAATAAAAAAATAAATAAATTTTTACTAGCAAATGTAAAAGGAAAATCAGGTTAAATTGAGTTTTTTATTAAGTTTAATATTAAATTGTGTCAAAATGGCCACAATTTTGTCGTGCTTTCTGAGTTCACACCTCTGAACGCTTTAAAAAATAGGAATTAAGCTAGCACGACTAGCAAAAAACATAGTGGATTTAGATTTTTGAGTCAACAGTGACCATATCAACAAAGTGTCAACATGGGTGCTGTTGCCGCCTTGGCTAAGTTCTAGCTCTGGGCCGCTACAGCCAAGATGGAAACACTATATATTTAGCTATTTTTAAATAAATTCTTAAAACAAGTGGCCCAGAGCCAGCCAGGCTGCCCAGGGCTTGGCTGAAGCAACCCTAGTTGATACCATAAAATAGGTGGAAGTAAGTCTTTTAAATTTTTATTGATTGCTTTGTTTTGAAGTGGAGGTATAGATTATCTATACTTGTGATAAGATAAATAGGTATAAAGAAATTGCTTGTTTAAAAAGGTAATTGTAGTTAGGGTTTTATTTTATTTTTGGTATTGGTTTGTGTAGCAAAGTGTCTATAGTTCAAGGATAGTAGTGTACCTGTAAGAAAAAGGAATTGGTTAGTTAAATAGTCGATTGATGTGGATGAGATGCGAAATCCAGTCTTCTGGAGATGGTTGAAAGAATTCCATGATCTTTGTTTCAATCCCGATGGATACAGATATTGTTGTGGTAGCGAATAAGATCTGAACGCGAGTGACTGGCTAAACCCTATAAAACGCATCTCAATTCAGGTCGTGCAATTAACCAGTATACACATGAAACAGGGTCGTTATAGGAGAGGTTCCGACCCAAATGACAGTAAAATAATTTAAATTTTAATTTAAAATACACTCTTGGTGCGATAAAGAAAACTACTTCTTTTATGTTTGATGTAGACCGAAACATGATTGATAGACGGCGTTTAAACGCAGCCTTAACGAAGGAAAGCAGTTACAGTTCATGTCATAATTTGGAGTTTTGGAACCATGGCTGGGGCTTTATCAAGACAATGCTAAGAGAGGCCCTTGTCGAACGAGAGGAGGTCGTTGGATGGATGGCTCGAGACGCCAATGGGATATGGGCGTGAAATATCTGACCAATCATGCGGCGCGGAGCCAGTCTAAATGGATATCCCAACACTCATCCGCTCATCAGAAAAAAGGGGCCGTGAGATTCATCTTGAGCTAGTCAGATTGGCTGGGAGGATGATGAGGTGTGGCAGATGGAAGAAATGTGAATGCACACTCCTGCGGCAGAGTTCTCATTGGCTGTAGTTAAATTGCAGCCAATGGATGAGAGGCAAAACTTAGTGCTGGTCAGCTAAGCCAGACACTCCTCACTCCCGCACCAGCCAGAGCTAATTCCACCTCATAGCTGATTCAAGCCAGGGTTATCACAATCGCCAACTTGAGACGCCAGGGAACTTATTTAGCCCGTCAGACGCTTGAGTGAGAGTGAAAGAGAAACAGCAAACTTCAGCTGCCTCCCACGAAACTTCCTAATTATTTAAATAGCTCTTAATCATCTTTTGGCCTCCTTCATAACTCCCGTGCCCTTAGATCCTTGTTGTTTTAATTCTCGCTAAAGGCGACCCGTCCTGTTTAAATAATTAACCTGCTGCTGTGCTTAGCGATCCTCGAGCTAGCTCGATTCAATCAAATTCTTGTTAGTTATTTCTAAACCTGTCCAAACTTCGCCCCTATTTATGCTTTCTCAAATGAGTTCCGGTAACCCTCCCAAGCCTAATCACAAGGCTCCCACCTTTCGCCGCGCCAGAGCCGAGACTCTTCCTTCTAGGACCGGCGGCACCCCTGTACCATTTAAATCTCTCAGAGGAAAATGCTGCCAGCAATTCTTCACTCAACTCGGGGCTGAGCTCCAACACTTCTAGCCCTTTCCGTAGTCGTCTATCTTCTTTTACTTTAGGTGTTCCTGAAGCATCCTTCTCCAAGCTCTCTTGGGAGGATCCTCTTGGCTCTCTTCCTGAGGCCACTTCCGAGTCTAAGAACTCCAGTATTTTCTCTCATTACGAAGTGGCAGCCGCCAAGACTTTGGACTTTCTTGGGCTAAATGATGACTCGAGTCCTCTTTCTCCACGCATCGTCCAAGAGCCAGGTACTAGGCTTGTTAAAACTTTACTTACTTTTAGTTGAAGTAAAATCTCTCACTGCTCTTCCCAGAAGCAGTCACAGCGACTGTAATCCCTTTACTAGTATCAATGCAACAGCTTCCCTGGGAAATCTTAGTGATTCCGATAGCGATAATACGGTCCACTCGCCCCATTCTCGCGCTTCAATATCCTCCGAAAGCCACCTTAATGAGATTGAGGTATGCGCTCTTGAATGCGTATATTAACTTTTTAGTCACTTTGTCTCAGAATCGAAAACCTTGGTGTTGATGTTACTTTAAGCAAGCTCACAAATGAGGTTTCCCAGTACGGGGATGTTGAGTCTGTTCAGCTTCTAAAGAAGGAAGGTGCAGGGATTGTGACATTTTCTTCCTTTGAAGAGGCCAAAGCAGCTCGCGCAGCCCTGAACGATAAAAAGTTCTTTGATTCGCAGCTCAAGGTTAAATTTTACAAGGTACATAATATAGTTTTCTCTTCTGACATTTCATAGGAGGCTGGTGATGGCGAGTCTTCCAAAGGTATTGTGGTTTAGTTGACACCTGCTAATGCTCCTAGGTCATTCAAGACAGACATCCAAAAGTGATCTTACTGGTGCACCTGAACAAGGAAAAAGCTCAAGGTACAGTACCCTTGGCTTACTTGAAGTTAACCTCTTCTAGTCCTGACGCAACATCAAATGTTTACAACAAGGTAAGGATGTTCTTCTATTTGTGCTAACTGC
Source organism: Entomophthora muscae (assembly GCA_014839935.2). Taxonomy (NCBI): domain Eukaryota; kingdom Fungi; phylum Entomophthoromycota; class Entomophthoromycetes; order Entomophthorales; family Entomophthoraceae; genus Entomophthora; species Entomophthora muscae. Next base: position 313,095 of record QTSX02003603.1, read on the forward strand.
TTAAGACTAAGGAGTACTACAACCGGCAGGCCGAAAACTTCAAGTTGGCGGCGGCGGAGATTGCAGCACGCGGATCTCAGAAGCATGGTACATCCTCATATTTTATAAAGCTAATTGTTAGAACTTCTGATGTCATTCGACTATGCTGTCACTCTTCCACCCATCCCCAACCCCAACTTCAAACGTAAAGTCGAACCTACCCGACTACGTGAGCTCAGGAAGCAGCTCGAAACCGACCCCTCACGGGAAGTTATCACAGCGACATTCAATGAATCTAGAGACTGCTGGGTTGATCTCTGCTCAGGTATTCCATACCATCACCCTTAACCAACTCTTATAGACTATATCGGAAACATCATCATCCAGAAGCTTATTGAGTATGGAAGTGAACAACAGAAGACTGCTCTAATCTTGTCAGTCGCACCGTACATGGCTGCCATAGGAATCCGTAAGGGTTTAGTTTTTTCACAGCTGACTGTTAGACAAAAACGGCACATGGGCTATTCAGAAGATGATTGAGTGTGCTACTACCGAAGATCAAGTAAATAAGATAAAGTAATTTAGCTAACCCCCCAGATTGCGCCCATTGCTGCAGCTCTCAAGCCATTTACGCCTGCGCTTCTTTTGGACCAGTTTGGAAACTATGTTGTTCAATGTTGCCTCAAGTTTGAATATCCATACAATCAATTTATTTTTGATTCAATCTATGCGCGATGCTCAGAAATTGCCCAAGGCAGATATGGTGCTCGCGCCATTCGTACCTGCCTTGACAGCCAATACACTGTTCCTGCTCAAAAGGATTTGGTTTCTGAAGCTTTAATGCGCAATGCTTACCCACTCTCCACCAACGCCAACGGGTCTTTGTTGCTCAACTGGATTCTTGACTCTCAACACACCGAGCACTACATGGGAATAGTCATCAACCTGAACTCTCATCTGGCTCAGCTGTGCTGCCACAAGCTTGCTTCATCCATCATTGTCCGCCTAATCAACCAGCAACAAGATATGCAGGCACGGGAATTTTTAGTGTATCGCCTCTTTTTCCAAAACTCTCCTGGGCCTGTGCTAAACGAAATACTCGCTGACCATGCACAGGGGAATCAATTTGTTCAAAAGGTGTTGAATTCGCCATATCTGGGCGAAGAGTTAAAGGCAGCTATTCAAGTTGCAGTTAATTCTTGTGCTTCGGTTGATTCTCAGCAGCTTTTGAGCTACCGGCGTTTGCTGTTTGAAGAGTTACCTGCTTATGGCGGGTTATCTCAGCAAATGGTTGATTCTAGCTTTACTCCGTTTGTTGCCCCACCAGTTCCTGAAATGAGTGGACCTTGGCCCTGGGGTTGGGGAGCTCATTCAGCTGGAGGAACACCCTACTACGGCGCTCACTCAGGCCAGTCATCGCATGGATCTTACTTTGCACCCACACCGGCTCCTGCCAGCTATCAGCCTAACTTCAATGGCTCTGATTCTCGTGCCCGCCAGACGCCTTCTCCCCATGTTGCCCTCAACACCAATTAATCAGCTTTTGACTGTTTAGAAGACGATTCCATCTGTTCTGGTTTAAAAAGTTCCAACTTCTAGTGTATCCTCTATTCCCAAAGCCTGGAGTAATAACCTCCTGCTGCTCATACCCCTCCCAGTTTTTTGTAAATTGGCTAAATAGCAAAATCAATTATTTAAATTTCCTCCTGGACAAAGCCTCGAAAATAATCAATGGTCTTTTTTTGAGATGGCCTGCTTCATATCAAATCTTAATAAACACATCCCACTTGGATAACTACATATTTATTTGACAAACTTCAGGTGTTGCATAGAAAACTATTGAACCAATCTATGAAAATTACTTTCTTTTTTACATTCCTGCACGAAACTCCATACTTGTAAGGATGCTAGTATCTGAATCTCGCTAAGATGGGTCAGGACATCCGCTGATCATTTTTCCACAACTGATTTTCAGCATATATATAAAACATTCTGGTTTACTTCATCTATACCTTCCTTAATTTAAACTTCAAAACTTAAACTCAAAAAGGTAAATATTTTACTTATGCATATTGTCTTCATATTTAATAAATTTCTACATTATAAAATGTCTTCATAAGAACACATTATTCTATATGAACCTAAACCAAGCTGAAAACTCATTTAAACAATGATCCTCATACAATCCATTTAAACCCCCACATGCCTAAAGTTTCTTACGCAAAGTTAAACTTTCTATGCTGAAGGAAGCTGATAAGTGATTAAAAAGGAGAACCTCAGGGGATTTAACCTAAATACAGAGTATCATCTGTAAAAAGAGCTTAGTAAAGCTCTTCCTTCTCATCAAGGCTGAGGGGAGATAAAACAGTTCCGGCAAGGAACCTTCTGGATTCACTTACCCAGATTGTTGGATTACTGCAAGTTGCCACTCAGAATCAACCTTTTACCCCAACCTCTTTGAAATATCAGAGTTAAGTTTATACTCATATCAACTGCTAGCTATTGCACGCTCTAGCAGGCACCAGATTGAATTCTGAATATTTAAATTGAAAATATAAAACCCTACAATATTTTTTGCTTATTATGACTGTGTAGATTATTAAAAAGAATAATTAAGTTATGCTACAACTTTTTAAAAAATGATAACATTAGACATTATAGTTATTTTGATATACTGTAAATTCAGAGCCTGATGGCAGGAATGCAGGATTATAGAATCCTTGATCTAATTTTCATATCACATTTGCAGGTTGGCATTCTTTTAATTAAATTGAATCCTTTGTATTTTTATTTAAACATTTCAAACTGCAAGATCTCAAGACACTTTGTAAATTTCAAGCCAAGCTGCATATTTCAAGTGGACAGAACGAATTGACTGGAATCATATTTGAAGAGTTCAGATCCACCAACCATTTTAATCAAGTTTATTATGTTATTTGAGATTGTAGGATTATCAAATCCAAGAACCAAATTTCAAAGCGCAAATGAAAGCCACTAGTAAGCTCAAATAATAATTGTGGGATTCAGAATCAAATCTAAATACACATCAAGTAAACTAAGAAAGACTAACCCAAATTAAGAAGCTCCACCATGACTAAAATCAAACAAAAAATTCAATTTTTATAGCCATATTTTGGCATAAAAATCAATTAAACTGTAAAATCTTCTAAAATGGGCTCTAGTAAAATTTTATCCGCTTTGAATCACTAATATAAAAAGTACAGCTCTATTCAAGTGTCAGTATTCAGAATTCTGATAATATTTTAAATTAATTTACTTGATTTTATCATGTTTGAACCCAATTTGAAATATGTTTCTATATAAAATAATTCAATTGTGCTATGTCAGTATTTTGGAATAATATGAAAGACTTGACCATCATTATTCTGAATCATTGGCTCCCGACGGCCAATCACCACATAACTGTCAAGCTTAAAGAAGTATCAGTGTGATCTCATTGATAGCTTTGGGAAATCAGAATATTGATAGTTGCTCCAAATCTTCATCATGATCTATTGTTAGACTTTTTATTAGTTCACATGTATGTCAATAAGCTTGATGATTCACAAATATGCTTGAAGAACGCGCTTCTGCCAAACATTTGAGCGCCAGGACTCAAATATGAACATACAACCAATATGAAAGGTTGTTTAAAAGGACAAAACAAAATTCAAATAACCCATTGACAGAATAATCAAACATGTAATTTCATGAATCATAGATGAGATGCCGCCAGGATCCTGTTACGCTTACATGGGGTCTGGTAATCAACTGAAGTCCCATGCCAGCACGGCATGGCTGCCTAGCTCTGGGGGTTGAGAGTCTGGGAAATAAAAGACTGATCAATAAGATTTAGAAGCGTCATATAATAATCTGGCAAGAGGGCTTATTCACTCTATATTAGGTGCTCTCCTAATTAGAGATTGAGCAGAATTATCACCCCTTGTAAGTAGAGAAAACACATCTCTATTCCTGTATCACTACTAGCCGCCGCCTAGTAGCCAGAAGCATCCAAGTAGAGTGTGCCACTGACTACTTTCAGACTGAATGAATTTCTCCTTCAGACTGACAGGAACCTGACAGGCCATAGCTGTATCTGTTGCAACTGAGTTTCCAGACTTGTCTTCCAACGTATCTAACAACATGAACCAATCTGATGGCAATGTCAAACTGCGGGCACTTTATCCTAATTAGAAGTGCTGCCAATTCAACCTGCTGATTCCCGCACAAGTTATTCTTTGGCTTCAAACCCTACATGGAACATGTCATCATGATGTTGCAACTGAACCAATGAGGATTCAGCATTTGGATTGGGGAAGACAACAGTCCAATAGAAAGGGTAGGAATAATAAGAACAAGGTGTTGTTTATTATAGAATACTGTGATTAATATACTATATGGGGAAATCCACTGGGCCACAAGGGGATGGTATGTTTCATGTAAGGTTTGAAGCTGAGGAATAACTCATGCAGAATCAGCAGGTCAAATTGATAGCACTCTTAATTAGGAGAAAGTGCTCACAGTTCAATATTTACATCAGGCTGGTCCATGTTGTTAGATATGTCAAGGGGCAACTCATTGAGCGCCCCCTGTTTATCTAAGATACATTGGCAGGCGTGTCAGAAAAATTGGTTGCAACACCCCCCTTACCTCCTGCTTGTTGTCAGACACCAGGATCAGAGTTTGCAGAAGATCTGGGAAGGTTCTCACAAACAACCTTTGTGTGGGGATGGCACGGCAGGGGCACAAGCAATTGTGGTGGAGCTTTTTGGTGTTTCCTTGGGCATCTTAAAGTTGGTAGGTGTAATTGTCATAGATCATGGCTATCTTGAAGAACTTCAAGTGGTTGGGTTCTAACTTAGCTGAGTTGGGGTTGAGGGCGTAGACGGGGTTACTTTCTGCGTATCTGGCCTCAAGGTGCTTTGTTTCTTCCTCAATATGTTTGTGTTTGATTTCCTGGGCCTTGGCACGCCACTGGATCAGTGAAAGGGTAGTCAACAAGGGGGTTTCAAGGATACTGTGGATTGTAGTTTCCCTTGTTCTACTCCTGCCAAGCTGTTGAGTGTCCCAAAGGCCAGGCTTCTGGGGCTAAACACAGCGCCTCTGTTGATCCTTGCTTGTAAGATGAGTAGAGCGGCGGGCAAATGTTCAGTCCACACGATATTAGGATGTTCCTGTGAGAGTTTGGCAATCAGTTGGATCAGCAAACCATTCAATTGTTCCACGCGTACATTGTCTTGCAGATGATATGGGGCCGTGACTATTTGCTGAAGGATATTCTTGGCACAGTATGTCTTTATGACATGCCCAACAATCTCAGGACCACCATCTGTAATGAGGTGTTTGGGTCGCCCAAAGCGGGCCACAATTTTTTGCCAATGAAATGGCTGATGGTGGTGGTGGTGTGATTAGTGGTTGCCCATGTTACTGGCCAACGGGTGAAGTAGTCAATGGATGTGATGATGTGCTTCTTCCCAAGTCTGTCTTTGGGAAGCGGTCTAACAATGTTGAGGGCCCACTGTTTGAAGGATTTCATGGCCTTAAAGGGTAGGACAGACTTGGAGGGTACAGGTTTAGACGTGTTCTTTTCACACAACACACAAGTCTTGAGGAGATCCAAGATGTCTTGGCGCATACACAGCCACCAAACCTTACATTTAATGATTTCAAAGAGGTTATATCCTCTGATATGACCCAAGGTGCAGTGGTAGTGTAGTATGGTGTCGGCTTGTTGTGTGGTGAGAATATAAAGCGTCTTTTCATCTGTCTCTGCCCAGCGGCAGATATTGTCAGCATTGATGGTGAACTGACTTTCATTGTCCTTCAATTTGGAGATGGTTACCAAATTCAGGCCTTCATATTGGGTTGCCTCAGGGCAAAGATAAAGCACTGGCCAGTCTGGGTCCAAACCATTGTCCCCAGTGATGGATACTATATAGAGCCTAGAGAGCGCGTCCGCCGTGACAAGTTCTCTACCAGGCTTGTACTTGATGCGCAACTGGTAGGGGGAAAGACACTCAACCCATCCTTCTTGGCGGCGTGTCAAGTGGGACTGTGTGTTGAATTACTGGAGCAACTTGTGATCTGTCAGAACGCGGGGTGAAAATTTGGCCCCCTCCAAGTAACAGCGCCATTTCTTGACACAGTGTACAATTGCCGCTAGTTATTTATCATGTATGGGATATTGTTGCTCCTTGTCAGTGAGCTTTCTGGATTCATATGCTATGGGAGAAGACACCCTTGTCAGTTTCTACACGCAACATGCCCCATATGACCCTGTCAGAGGCGTCAGTCTTGAGCTTGTATTGGTGGTTTCAATTGGGGAATAGCAATACAGGTGCAGTTGTAAGTCTTTGCTTCAACATCTAAAAGGCTTGATTACTGGCTAGAGTCCAGTGGAAGCGCTGTTTAGTGTTCAAGAACTCAGTGAGAGGTGCAATAAGCTCTCTGCAATTGGGGATGAACTTGCACATGTAGGTAACCATGCCTAAGAAGATACACACCTGGCCCACATTGGTGGGGGGTGGCATGCTTGTGATTGCCTTGATTTTGGCAGGGTCAGGCTTTATTCCTTGGGCAGAGATTGTGGCCCAAGGAACAAGAGCTCTGACTTGAAGAATTCACATTTGGAGGGTTTTCCATTTGTCTGGTTTTTCCAAAGGGTGTCAAGGACAGCACAGAGGTGTTGGAGGTGCATGGTTTGATCTTGACTGAGGACAATAATGTTATCAAGGTACACAACAACACACATCCAAATCAATTCCTCAAATGCTTTGTTCATTAACATGGCAAAGGTGAAAGGAGTGTTGGTCATTCCAAAGTTCATGACCCGGCACTCAAACAACCTGTAGCGTGTGCGCAAAGCAGTTTCTGCCTCGTCTCCTGGTGCAATGCGGACCTGGTTGTACCCTGCGGTGAGATTGATCTTGCTAAAGACCTTCACACCCGCAAGTGTGTCAAACAGGTTGTCAATCAACAGCAGGGGGTATTTATTCTTAACAGTCACCTCATTTAGGGTGCAGTAATATGTGACTAAGAAAAGGGACCCGTCCTTCTTGGCTATGAAGAAGACAGCAGCCCCATATGGTGACAGCAAGGGACATATGAAGCTCTTATCAAGTGCGTCTACAAGGTGCTGGTGGAGAGTTTCATCTTCTTTGGTGTCTGACAATAGAGGGGACGTGCCTTGGGAAGCAACCCTTGTAGTTGTACATCATGCTGGATCTCTCAGGGAGGAGGTAGTTGTTTGAGTGTCTCACTGAATACATCCTTGTACTCCTCAAGGAGTGCAGCAAGCACTGGTGGTGGTGAGGAGGTCAAGGGAGGGACTGTGGATAGTTCAGCACGGATAACTTTGACTGAGCATTGATTGAAGTCTAATTTCCCCCCTTGGACTTGTATAAGTCCGCTTCTGTTATTCTAACAAAAACAGTATTGTGAAGTAACTTATTCATCTTGACCAGATATATCTGAAAACTAACCCCATTTCTATTGAGGGTAATTACAGATATATCCCAGTCAATGTAGGGGCGGTTGTGACAAAGCCAGTCAAGACCAGCAATGACATTGTGGCTGAGCCCTGCCATGATTGGTCCCGTGAGCTTAACCTGGACGTCCCCCATTCTTACAGAGAAGGGTATTGTATCATGGGTAATTGCTACTCTACAGGAGTCAGACACTTGTACTGCCTTGAACCTGCTTGGTACTTGGTCCAGTTATTAAGCGTTAGCAAACGCCTGGTCAACCATAGTGTTATTAGCTTCAGTGTCTACCAGTAGTTTGTGGGTGTTCCCACATAAATGGAAGGGATAGGCTAAGCAAATTACTTTATTTAAAGAGTGGCTTGCTTAGAGTATGGAGTTGTCACTATGAACTTGGAAGACATTGAGGTCCTCAACTTCATGAACATTGTAGTTGCAGGGGTTCTTTGCAAGGAGGGATTGAGAGTGATGGTCAAGCAAGGCTGTAGAACCTCTTGTAACTACAACCCCCAGACTTTTCCCTGGTCTTCAATCTGGGCTAGTTGGAGTTCCCCCTTGCAGGGGCGCTTAACCCCATTTTCCTGTTGGTGTGACTGGCGGCGGCCTACTTGGTTGTGAGTGCTTCCAGGTGCGGGACAAGGTTGGGGTGGTGCACTGTTGGAACAAAAAAAGCCCATTGAAGCCTGATTATTGGCTTCCACAATGGCCTTGTAGCATTCATCAATGGAGGTGCATCAACCTACAGGAACTCACTTACAGATATGGGGTTTAAGCCCATTGACTAGCAAGGTAAGGAGCATGGCGTTTCTGTCAGTCACAGCTTCTGGGGAAGCAGTAAAAGCTTGTTTCCAGGTGGCAAGATATTCAGGGACAGACCCAGTCTGTTTAATAGCCAGGAGGGGAGTTCCCACTACAATGAGTGAAAAGGTTTCACTGTAGCAGGACTTCACAGCATCCCAGAATGGTGCCCAGGTAATTTATATTTCTTGGCTGGCCCTGTTGGTGAACCAGACTGCAGCAGGCCCTGTAATGTAGCCTAAAGCAGTGGCAACCCACATGGGCTCAGGTACTTGACAGATACAGAGGCAGATTTTGGTAGAGTGGAGCCAACTGAAGATGTCAGATCCTTTGACACCTCCTGCAAAGGATTCAAGCTGGAGGTTGAGTATGGGGTTCCTGTCCACCAGTCCCCAAGTGTGTCCTGGATTGTAGCCAGGGACTGGCTGGAAGGGGTTGTCATTCTCTAGTATGGGGAAATGTATCTCAGAAATATGTATAGGGGTCAAAATGGGCTTTTATTCACTCTCAGAAGGAAGATCCCCTTAGAAACCTTCTGGTATATGGCCCAGGGGGTCAAGGAAAAAATATGGATTTGCCAATACTTAGAGTCCTCCAACAATATCTTGGACTCCTTGTACTTGGTCTTGGACTTCTGCACCTTAGTCTTGGACTTCTGCTCCTTAGACTTGGACTCCTGCTCCTTAAACTTGGACTTCAGCACCTTAAACTTGGACTCCAGCGCCACACTTAGGATCCAGCTTCTTATCCTTGGGCTCCTGCTCCGTTATCTTGAGTTGTATCAGTCCAACCAAGATCCTGCTGGTGATCAACAGGCTTCCAAAAACTCTTGGCAGAAACTCAGAAGACCTGGGAAAGACCTCCAAAAGCCTTCCAAAAGACCTCAAAAAGACCTGGTAACTTTTCAGCCAGCCCCCTTCTTATAGTGTCCTTTTCCCAACGGTTCTGCCTTCAAAATGACTTTCTTCATAAGCTTAAACCATTGCCGCTCACTTTTTCCTATAATAACTTAAGCTTACAAACTTACTTTTTAAAAAGCTTAAAGTATTAATTCACTATTTCCTTGCTTATACTTTAAGCTTTTGGCTTCCAACCAATCATTTTTATCAGGAAACCTGTCAGAACTTAACCAATTAATGCAGAGCGCAGAAATAGACCATTTCTGAAGTTCCACCGGGATCCAACTATGGAAATAATTTCCACAGCTCAAACCACTCAAATCAACAACTCTTTGCGCACCAAAGTGTTAACCAGTCCATTATTCTGGCGCCATTTCTTCCTGAATTCAACCTAAACCCATTTAAATAGTAGAATACTATTTAAATTGTTCTTTCTGGACCTCTTCAACGTTTTCCCCATATATTTACAAATAAAGTAAAATCCAAGGAAAACGTCCCACCAAAACAACTTTGTATCCTGCTCTCACAGCAACAAACCTTTGTCTATCCTAGGAACTTAATAAATAAATATATTACCCACACTTCTATCTACATTCCTTCCTGATTTTAATACTAAACCAAGGCAAAATATTCCACATCTTCCCACTTTGGCAAATCAATCTGGCAAAATCTCGGCTCATTTCTCCGGACCACCAGTTCTTCACCATCCTCTTTGGATCTTTTAGCCAGATCATATTCCAGCTCTTCAGCTTAACCAGCAATCAGTCCATTAACTTCATCAGTCCTCTGGCTACTCCTGCAATACAATATTCTGGTCCTTTGGCCAACCTGCATCATGATCAGCTAGTCCTGCATCATAATCTTCTGGTCCTTCAGCTTATTCTCAAGAAGTTCCATTAAAAACCACACTAGGAACCTCCTTAGTTCCCTCTGCACAATGAACCATATTGGTTCCCACAATTCAATATGAATCAACAGTCCATCAACTAGCCTTCACTGTGACCAAACAGTCCCTCCTGCTAGTCTTCTCTGTTGATTCCGTGAACCACCTCAGTTCTTTATCTCAGTCCCCATTACCAGAACTTTTAGACCCAGGCATGAGTCTACATTGAGCTGGCCTTTGACTGGGCCCTTGCAAGTGGCAATCCACTTAGGACATTCAACCATAGATCAATATCTATGTGTTGTATTTACTCACCCAGGTGATTAATTCTGAGCTTTCAGTCACAGAGTAATCAGATCCACTTCCCAGAGGCCTGATCACACCAAGTTCTGCAGCTTGCTTTCCCAAGCAAACCGCCTTGGTGACACCTCTGAGCAAATCTATGCCCTCCAATGCTCACTTTGGGTTCCCCCAAAGCTCCCATAGGGGCATAAACAAGGACACCCTACCATTCTGTTAGGTAGGGTACTTGCTCACAGACCTCCTGTAAGTGTATTAGGGTACATAGAGCCCTCAAAGATCTTCCCCTCCCTGGCAGCCCACGTTACCTGCCAGGGGTCCAAAATCTACTCCCCAGACAGACAAAGTTCCCTGCTTGCTATTTCAGTCTTCACCCTTCTGCAGCCACAGTTTCCTGCTAGGTGAAGAACTATAGCCCAAAGCAGCCAATATATTCTGCTGGGTGGAGGCAACATCTGCCTCTGGTAGTCCTATGTTACCTACCAGCCAGGCCTTACTTACCCTAGTAGACCATATTGCCTGCTAGGCTCACCTCACTTACCCTAGTAGTCCTATGTTACCTACTAGGCTCACCTTACTTACCCCTAGTAGTCATATGTTACCTACTAGGATCACCTTTAACAAATAACCAAACTTTTGCTTGGCCAACATTACCCAGCCTGAAAACCACCAAACATATGGATCATCACATTGAGCATGCGCTGAGAGAGGTCCAACTGGGGCAGGGTGACATTTGCGTTGCACTGCCCAAGGCAGAGTCAATTATACACACTTGTAAGTACCAGTTGATCTTGGTAGATGATGTACCCGTTGGGATGTCCCCCTTGGGGATTGGCAGGAAAGTTTCTTGGTGGGGAGTAGCCATACAGCTCATACTCTGTCCTTTATTGGGGGAATTTTTTTTAGGTAGGTTGTGAACCTACCACTGCTATCACTGTTGCAACTAAACCAATGAGGATTCAGTATTTGGATTGGGGAAGACAACAGTTCAATAGAAAGGACAGGAATAATAAGAATGAGGTTTTTTTATTATAGAATACTGTGATTAATATACTATATGGGGAAAGCCACTGGGCCACAAGGGGGTGGCATGTTTAATGTAAGGTTCAAAGCCAAGGAATAACTTGTGCAGGATCAGAAGATTGAATTGATAGCGCTCCTAATTAGGAGAAAGTGCCCACAGTTCAATATTGCCATCAGGTTGGTCCATGTAGTTAGATATGTTGAGGGGCAACTCATTGAGCGCCCCCTGTGTATCATAAGATACATTGGCAGACAACTCTAGAAGCTTGGTTGCAACAAAGCCACCCCCTTGTGGCCTTATGGCTTTCCCCATACAGTATATTAATCACAATATTCTAAAATGAACAACACCTTATTTTATATATTTTTGTCCTTTCTATTGGGATGTTGTCTTCCCCAATTTAAATACTGAACTCTCATTGTTTCAGTTGCAACATATCAAAGACCCAACTGGTAGCCTAGCCTGTTGCCATACAACCACCTATCAACACAACCCCATGAAAAATAAAATTTATGACCTTTTGTTCAAGACACAAATTCTTGACATTCCATTTATGAGTACTTTCACAGTCCAAATAATTTCTTTTATGAAGTGATTGGATGTAAACTAGCCTTCACTGTAACAACTATTGATCCATTAAGCTTAGTGAACAATAGAACAATGGTACTCTTATACTGGATGATAACTAGTCTTACTGATCAACTAAGTTGCACTCCAAAGTTATATTAACTAATGATCATCCAATCATTAGGCTAATAGTGGGCTAAGTGATAGAGAAACCTGGCTGCAGAACAGAGGATCCTGGCGCTCTGTGGCTCCTATTAATTCCTCAAATACTATATAACTCTCTCCTTGATTTATAAATAAAAGATTGAATTTAAATAACTTATACTTTATTATACACATTAGGCTAGAGATCTATTTTGGCTTAATATTTAGTAATAATTAAGGTCGTATTTGAGTTAAGCAATTACAATTACTCATTCACCATACTTGAAAATATGACATTTGGTGCTCACTTAACATGCAACAGCCTGACGCTACTTGTTGCCCTATTGGGGACTCGTCTTTTACGCCGGGAGGAGATGGAGATAACCTTCTCCATGTTTTACCTGCCATCTGCAGGACCACCCCAATGGGCTCTTCACTAAGATCAATTGCCTTTCTGGAACAAGGGATGGTCTGCCTAACAAATTTGTTGTATTTGGTCAATTTATGACTGACATACAACACCCCTATCAGATCAAGGATCAGTCCCCCTTGCACCTCAACGTCTCAATCCCACTGGAAGTGGACAGGAATGCAGAACCTACTCAGCAGCAGCTGGAGCAGGCCATAGGCAGTATGAACCGCAGTGCATACCATAACAGGGAAGTCCATGAGAAGCTGGCGGTACTACCATCATATGGTACAACAGCTAAGGAGAAGTTCCAAAAATTTACAGGGATTACTCCCAACCAGCTTTGGTTGCAGATGAAGACAGTCAAACAAGAAAAAGAATATATCCATAGCTTTGCGCATCTGGCCATCTGTCACAACCAAATCCACTTGGGCTATCAACTTTCTCTTATTTCACACCAGTGAAACTTGATAAACAATCAGCAAGCATTCCTCCAACAACTGTATGATGAGCTTGTAAGTACCATGTCCAACATTAGCCATCAATTAAATAGTTTAGCTGGACAGCAAAATTTCACCGCAAATTGGTCAGCGCAGTTAGAAGAACAGCTTACTAACTATGTGGTCAAGCTGGTTGGAACCATGCTTGAACATAAAGGACTGGACAATAATTGGTTTGGCATAGTCACACACCATGTCAAAGGAGAAGAAGCCACTTTCTGCTTTTTATGCAGTGAAGTGGAGTTGATCTATTGCTTGGTAAGAATGATTGAGGATGGGTCTTATACCAAACCCAGCAAGGAAGTCACTGTCATAGTTCAACAGGACATGGAGGAGCTATCTGCACATGTCAGCAAGATTGAAAAGGGCCTTTGCCAATCCCTTACTGATTGTAGCCATTTTTATATGGAATTCTCCAAGCTTGAAAAACTGATTGAGCATAATAACAACCACACAGAAGAAAATCATGATAACCTGAAAAGATTAAGGAATAGCCATAAGGCTATGCAGGAAAAGAACAACGTGCTGCTTGATAAGCAAGAATCACACATCAAGAGACTTGAAGACAATTTTCATGTAGCCAACCGTACAATTAAAGATCTGACCCAAGAAGTACAATCACAACATAGCAATATTCTGCTGCTACAAGGCCAAGTAGAGCAGCTACTTCAGGTACACATAGGCCAGACTGTGTTGGAGCCGGGCCACAGGTAACTATCAGAAGAAGCCAAAGCGTCCTATTCACCACCAGCCAGGCAATGTCAGAAGACCATAGCTCTTTCCATAGTTATGAAAGCAACAAGGACAATATAGGACAGACAATAAGGAAGGTCTACGTGTCTGAGCTGGTATTGGACAGTAGTGAGACTCCCCTTCCTGGTGCCGCAGCTTCAACTTCCAGGATCAGTAACAACACCAGAGAGGCAGCCTTGGAAGCACAATAACGCGCCTTGACCCAGAGGAATACCTTGTCTCTGCCCAGAAGAAGCTATAACTTTAGCACCTCCTTGGTGATCCAGAACTTTAAGCCTAAAAATCTACCTAAGTTTGAAAAAAGGCAAACATTCATATGTTTCTCTGTCTGTATAATAGCTCCATGTACGATGCAGACAAAGCCATGAAGAATGCTGTCATTTTTAACTGACTGGATTCAGAAAATCAGACTATAATAATGCCAAGACTGCCTGAGCAAGGCTGTACCTATGAGAACGTGTCCAGGGCCCTGATTGCAGAGTTTGGTAGTGAGGAAGCTTTATTTTGCCATAAAATGGAGTTCACAGAAGGAAAAATTAAGAAGGGGGAAAGCCTAATAGATTTCTCTGAGAGCTTCTACCTGGAAGCACAGACTCTAGTGTTGATGAGTGAAGCTACTTTTGTTGATGTAAAAGGAGCCCTTCTTAACTATGTACGTCCTAACAGAGAGCTTTCCATTGCTCTAAAATCTGGAATCTATGGTGCAAGAACAGTCCCTGAACTAATGCGTCATTTGGGATCTTTTAAAGAGAAGTTAAAGGTTCCTTTCCTGGACTATAAGAAATCCACCTCCTTCTCTTCTAACAAACCCAAAGGCAAGACTTGGGAGAAGGATCCCTTGAAAAATTCAACAACCGTTGCAACACCTCCAACCAATAGCACTGCAATTAATTGCATATGTTACAAGTGTGGGCAATTAGGACATCTTTCTTGGGATTGCAAGCAACCCAAGGCCAATTTCCAGCACTTGGTCCAGGAAGACAGCAAAGAGGACAAGCCAGAAGACAAAGACAAGGACCAAGAAGAAGATAATGAGGAGTCAAAAAACTTCTAAGCAGTCAGGTTGAGGAGAAAACCCTGACTGCTAGTTGTAATCAACCCTCTCCACCAATCAACCCAGACCCCAACATTCCTGATTGCAACAACTGCCTGCTGGATCAAGAAGCCTGCCTGGAAAGATACTTTCCTGATAAGGAAGAAATAAAAGAAGACTTGCTTCATAGAGTTTTAGCTATCAATGTGGTCACCAGGAAACAAGCAATTAATACAGAAAGCCTACCTTCCCAAGAGGCCGTTGATACTGTCTCTATACCTTACACTGAGCAACTTTCCATGACTTAAACTGAGGTCACCCACAAAAGTGACAGTGTTAAAAAGTTGTCTCAACTATTGAGGTCAGTGCAAGTCTCCACAAACTTGGATACCTTAAAATCTCTAAAGCCCAAGTTCACAACTACGCTAGAATCATTTCTTGCCCGGTTTAAAGGGTTAGATATTCATAAGGTTACAAAAATCACCTCTAATCATTATCAAGAAAGACACAACTGCACATACATTGAACTAGTGGTTCACAAACTTTGAGTAAGAGCAGTCCTAGACTCTGGAGCCCCTGGGAACATTGTGTCAACCAGGCTAGTCAAAAAGCTGAAACTTGCGCTGGATTTGGACTACAATGAAGAATTTGGAACTGCCAGACCTGATAGAACAAAGGCATTGGGAGCCTACTCATCTTTACCATTACACTTTGGTAAATCGGTGGTGAAAGCCCCAGCAATAGTACTGCACAATGAGAGCTACAATATTCTGATTAGAACAAGCTTCATGGCAACTTATGGAACTATCATCAATCATCAGGATAGCACCTTCAGCATTTTGGGCCACTCTGTACCTATGTTTTACCACAGTGACAGACCAAAAAGATTTATCCTACAAAAAATGGTACACTATATCAATATGGAATACACCAATGGAGACATGCTGGTAGTGTACACCTTGCAACAGTGTAAAATTAAGGTTTTGCTGCTGGCCACTAAGGAATACAAAGGGATCCCCTTATATTCTTCCAGCAAATTCTCCATCCCAAGTGGATCCCAAGAAATTCACAATACAGGCCTGAGCCTCAGCTTTCCAAAAGGGATGCACAATAAAGTATCTGGACTTCACAATGGTTCACAACTAGAACCATGGATTCTACCTAGTATTGTCATGCCATCCTCACATGAGATTCTAGTACTCTTGGGAAATCTTTCTGATAAAATACTGAAGGTGAAGAAACATCAGCTTCTGGGCTATATGAAATTGGAAGAAAACTCTAGCCTCACAGATATCATCCCATTTGGTGAATTCAGCAAGTTTGCGCTACTGTGCAATCAGCCAAGCGTTCTATTGCTTGTTGCGCTTTTTGCTTTAAAGAGCCACAATTATTTGAGATTATAGGACACAGGAAATTTTCCAGAATACAGTCATATGTGAGGATATGAGTAGTACTGTATCAGAAGTGCCAGGATTAAACAGAGCCATGATTATTACCCAACAATGGCTTCTGATTGCGCAGAAGCACTTAAGGATTAGGATAAAGGTCAACCAGATTAAGGATAAAATAAAGATGGTTCAAAGATGATGTTATTGTAAATGATTAATTCTTCTTATACCTTCTACAAGGGTAATATCTGGGCTGCTAGAAATGTCTTCTAGGATATTCTAACACGCCCCAAATTTGGGTAATTATTAATCTAGGTTTGGCGCTTATTGCACATCAACCAATAGAATATTTTCATCTTCACCCAGCACAGATGATCCTTGCTGGCATGGAATAATTTAGTACTTCAGGATCACTTCCTACTTCTCTGGCATACTGCAAGCTTAATGCTTATTAACGTGATAAATATGGGAATTCAAGATTATGGGGAATCAAACCCAGCGCCTTGACGTCCAATGTAAAAGTAAAGCGGCGCCATGGTACCTGCAATATTTGCCAGGCGGCGCTTGCAATAATTTTCAGTTGGCGCGGCAGCACTTATCATTGGCTAGTTTAAGGCTCAGGTCAGCAGAATACTGCTGATTCAATATGCATATAGTTTATAATACCAATTTATGTAGTTTGGTAGCTGCAATTCATATCTGCAATCTCTGTCATAATTAGTATCATTGTATTTTGTACTACTAATTTATGGATTTGGTTGTAACAGTCCCAATCCATGGGCTCCATCATATTTGGCATCATTGCTTGGTCAAAATTCCCAACATTGCTAATTCCAAACAACTCTATAAATGGACTGACAGAAGACCAGAAAGACCAAGCCATGAGCCTCTTTGAAAAATACAAGGATGTCTTTGCGGAGAACAATCATGACCTAGGGAAAGCTCCAGGAGTTGAACATGTATTGGATATGCAAGGAACTGCTCCTATACGCTCAAGACCAATAAGACACAGTCTGGCCAACCAAGCCATTGTCAATGAAGAACTTAAGAAACTCCTCACAGCTGGCCTTTTGGTTCCCAGCAAGAGTCCTTGGTCTTCACCACTATTGATTTTAAAGAAAAAGGATGGGTCAAATCACGTGGTAATGGATTATTGCAAGTTAAACTCAGTCACAAAAAAATAGTCTTACCCATTGCCTTGCATTGACAACACACTAGATAAGTTAGGAGGTGCAAAGTACTTCAGTGCAATGGATCTGATCAGTGGTTACTGGCAGATTAACCTTCTGGAGGCAGACCAGGAAAAGCGCGCCATTATTACAGAACAAGGCCTTTTCCAGCTAACTAGGATGCCACAAGGACTTGCAAACACCCCCACAACTTTCCAATGAGCCATGGATTCTGTGATGGGATACTTTAATTTAACTTGTGTACTGGTCTACCTTGACAACATTAATGTCTTTTCATGGACTTTTGATCAGCATTTGGAAAATTTAGAGGCAGTGTTACAACAACTTATTGCATCTAACCTCAAGCTAAAACCAAGGAAGTGTAACTTCTTTAAAGAAAATTTGTAATTCCTTGGTTATATCATCAGTAAAGATGGCTTACAACCTGTCCCTTATAAAGTTGAAGCCATCATACACATGCAAACGCCGTCCAACAAAAGAGATGTTCAGGTGTTCCTAGGAATGATTGGTTACTACAGAAGGGTTATCCCAAACTTTGCAGGACTAGGAGGTCCGCTTTTTCATGTGTTAAAAAACAAAGTTGAATTTTCATGGACAGCAGGATGCCAGAAGGCCTTTGAGGACCTGAAAGCTACATTGGTGTCAGAGCCAATACTGGCATATACTAACTTTGATTGACCCTTCATTGTGCACACAGACGCTAGTTTGACAGCAATTGGTGCTGTTGTGGGGTTCCTGGTCACCAGTCCCCAATATGTGTCCTGGGTCATAGCCAGGGACCAGTTTGAAGGAGTTGTCATTCCCCAACAGTGGTGAATGGTTGGTTAGGAGCTTGTACTTGGCCTGCATAAGAGCAAACTCTTCTAATACCTTCCCAATTACCAGGCAAGCGTCTCCACCATACACTTGTACTTCTGAAGGCACCAGTCCTTCTATAGGCTGATACCAATCCTGCAACAGTCTAGTAAATTCTCCTCCAATAAACTCCCTTCCTCTATCTGTCATTTCAAGATGCCTAGTCATCCTTTCCCACTCCTCCTGGGAAGACTTACTAGAGGCAAATCTTCTACAACCTTGGCAATGGGATTCCTACTCCCCTGGGCTAGGGTAGAAGATGTGGGGTAATTGACTCATAGAGCTTATATCCTTTTATCACAAGAAATTTGGGTAGGGGTCATAATAGGCTTTTTATTCACAGTCAGAAGGAAGATCCCCTTAGAAACCTTCTGATATAAGGCCTTTGTATAAGGAACAATGAGGGTTTGTGCCAATACTTGGAGTCCTTTAACAATCTCTTGGACTCTTTATACTTGGCCTTTGGCTTCTGCTCCTTTGTCTTGGGCTCCTGTACTTTGATTTTGTGCTCCTGCACCTTGGTCTTGGGCTTCTGCGGTCTGTTCCAGCTCAGGCTTCCTTCTCTTGGTCTCTGACTCCTTGTGTAGCTCTTGTAGCCTTTGTAATACACTTGATCCAGTCCCTGAAGAGTCTCAGATAGCTCTCCCTTTTATAGCCCCTTGTTTCAGACCAAAAACCTCTCTTAGAACTCTGGCTTTTCAAATCTTAAACTATCCCGTTTTTCTCCTTCTATAATATATTAAACTTTATAAATTACTTCAGCCAATGAAAGCCCTGAACTTTCTGCTTCTGCTACTCATTTTTTAGGCTTTAACTTAAGAGTTAAAGCCTTTAAAACATTGATTGAATAGACTCCGGCTTGCAGCCAATCATAGACCTCAATTCAACAGTTTTGCCAAAAGGTTCCCCCAGATGACTTGCTCTTGACCCTGGTTTGAACCCTAGGCAGTCTTGCTCCGGGTAAACAACTGCTCTGCGTTTCAAACGGTTTTGCCGTGATTCCTGTCACATTTCCCTGGCAAAACTCAAGCGCTTCCGTATATGTTTTACTTAAGCAAATTTTGTCCCTTTGATTTTTCAACGTTTCTCTGTGTTTCCCTGTGTTTTTCTTAACGTTTTGCAACTTCAAAACCGCTTGCTGCTTGCCCTTTTGCCTCTCCTAGGTGTTCTCAGCAAAATTTGCTCTTTTGCCCTTCCAGTTTCTCCGTCCTGTTTCTGGCTTCTTTCTTACTCCTTTCTGGTTCACTTTCCTCTTAATAAATTTACAGTTTTAACACCCTGTAAACCATTTTTCTCCTCTTTCTTTCTGAAAATATGGTAGTTCATTATTTTTAACATATTTAGGCTGCATTTAAGTATTATTTAACTTCTTTTTTCTATTTATATTTCTTCTTTAAAGACACCAAAATCAACTTTACAAGCCTCTGCATCTAGCCTGGCTAGTCCTTCCAAGTCACCTCCTGGTCCTGAACTCACATCTTCTAGTCCTTTCATCAGTTCTTCAGCTAATCATCCCATCTTATTTCACCAAACAGCTCCTCTCCAGTCTCTAGATAACTTTATCAGTCTTATGGCCATTATTGCATCAAGATCTTCAAGCCCTTCAGCTTATCTTTGCTAAGAACCACCTTGGTTCCACCTGCACAATGAACCTTTATGGTTCCAAACTTCAATATGAACCAGCAGTCCTTCAACTAGCTTTCTCTGTGATGAAACAGTTCCTCTCACTAGTCTTCTCTGCTGATTCTGTGAACCACTTTGGTTCTTTATCTCAGTCCCCGTTACCAGAACTTGTAGACCTAGGCATGAGTCTACATTGAACTGGCATTTGACTGGGCCCTGGCAAGAAGCATTCCACTTAGGCCATTCAACCATATATCCTTAAAGCCTATTTCATTGTTTTTACTCACCCAGGTGATTAAGTCTGGGCTTTCAGTTGCAGAGTAATCAGCTCTACTTCCCAGAGGCCTGATTACACCAAGTTCTGCAGCTTGCTTCCCCAAGCAAACCGCCTTGATGACACCTCTGAGCAAATTCATGCCCTCCAATGCTCACTTTGGGTTCCCCCCAAAGTTCCCATGGGGACATAAACAAGGACACCCTACCAGTCTGCTAGGTAGGGTGCTTGCTCACAGACCTACTGTAAGCGTATTAGGGTACGTAGAGCCCTCAGCGCTCTTCCCCTTCCTGGCAGCCCGCGTTACCTGCCAGGGGTCCAAAACCTTCTCCACCTCTAACAGACAAAGTTCCCTGCTAGCTATCTCATTCTTCACCCTTTTTCAGCCACAGTTCCCTGCTAGGTGAAGAACTCTAGCCCACAGCAGCCAATATCTTCTGCAGGGTGGAGGCACCATCTGCCTCTAGTAATTTCTACATCTACTAGCTAGGCCTTACCGTCCCTAGTAGCCATCATTCCCCACTAGGCCTCTACCTGTAATCAACCAATCAACACCTTGTCAATCTGGAGCATAGTGTCTTTATTTGAAGCCAAATCAACCCTTGCCTGCAAAACCTCCTACATGTGGATAATCACAGCTGTCCTTCCTCAGATGGACAATGATGATCAAGACCATCCTGTAGGATATTGTTCCTGTACATTTAATAGCCATGAACAGAATTACACGGTCACTGAGAGGGAATTCTTGGCAGTCATCTATGCCTGTCAACAATTCAGGGTGTACCTCCGCAGATTACACTTTACAGTGGTAACTGATCATGCCTCACTAAAATGGTTGAAAACCCTGAAGGACCCTGAAGGACAACTAGCACAATGGGCTATTAAGCTGCAGGCTTATGATTACGATATAATCCATTGCACTGGCGCACTGCATCAGAACGTGAACTGTCTTTCACGTCTCCCTACCATAGCTTTGGTTTCCTCTGCAGCAGACAAACTTTGCAACAAGTTGATACTGAAACCTTCTATGTGGGAGGAGGAGCCACTCAAGATTCAGAAAATTCTGAAGGCTCTTGCAGTGGATACTTGCGTCAAAGACAAACAGCTTCTCAAGCAGTATAAAGGGAAGTAGTTACCCTATATTTGGCCATCCTTACGTACAGATGTAGTAGTATCAGATCACTGTACTGTGGATCAAAGTGGTATATAGAAGACCCTCAATCTGCTACATCAGCATTGCTAATGGGAAGTAATGTATTCAGATGTAGCAGAAACTCTGGCCGCTTGCTATGACTGCACTATAGAGCAACCAAAAGTCTTGCGCTACCAACACCAATTAATCTGACCTGGCTTTGTGTTCCACACCGTTGCTATAGATGTAGTAGGGTCTCTTCCACTCACTGCTAGCAAGAATAAGTTAATAATTGTATCTGTGGATCAGCTTACCAAATGGGTGGAATCAAAGAAAATTCCAAATCAGTTGGTGCTGACCACAGCCAAGTTCATATTAGAGAATATTCTCTATAAACACAGCTGCCCACAAAAACTGCTGACAGATAACGGGAAAAACTTCACAGGATACATGATACCTAGGCTAAACAAGCTTATGGGTATTTGTGGTACCCTGTTGACATCATATAATCCCCAAACAAATAGGATGGTAGAAAGAAAAACAAAAGTCTTGTACAGATCTTAAGGAAACTGAGTCATCAGCACAAAACAGGATGGGATACTTATCTTCCAGCAGCTAATTTTTCTTACAGCATAGGATTCCACAGCTCCACCAGGAAAAGCCCTTGCCAGCTTCTTTATGGACAACAACCAAGTCTTCATTCCCATCTCTTCAGTTTAGTTAAAACTGGTGATCCTCTTTCTCCTGACGCCTATCTAAAGAAACTAGCACAGACGCTGATCAAACTACAGTCTGAAGCAAACTCTACAAATCTGGCAACTAAAAAAAATGACATGGATTGTGTGGAAAAGACTTGTCTAGCTCTCCCTGAATATGAGATAGGTAGTTTGGTATACTTCTACAGCAACCAAGGGTACAGTTGTGAAAGAAAACTTTCCTTTCTATGGCAAGTTCTGGTCAAAGTAGTCCAGAAAGTGGGAGTAGATAGCTACACCCTCAAGGATCTGGAGACAGGCCAACTGGTCACTTGAGTCCATGCACAGTACATGCGCAAGGATCCAAGTGGTCAAGAATAAACCCCTTTATAGATAACAACTAAGGAAAAAGAAAATCCTAAAGAAAATAATCCATGGGTTGTTATCCTATTTGAAACAAGAAGGAAGATAACACATATAAGGGACAAAGAAAAATAATTATGTTGGAACACTTTATTAAGGAACAATTTCTTTTATTGCTAGACGTAATTGAAAGAGAATTTGTGCAGATGCATCATATATGAGCCACACCAAAGGTAACCAGCAGAAGCCATATGGGAGGAACAGGGCAGAATCAACTGGTAGATACTGGACACAATTTGTTCCTATGGAATATGGGAATGCAATCCCCAGTAGAATACACTCCCATAAGAGGCTTTCCTGTTGAGCGCATTACTCTGGTGTCTTACTGCCCACAGAATACATCATAATGAGGAGCCACTCAAGGTATTCAGGCATATGGTGAAGACGTTGGTGGTAGATGGATTTGGATTCACACAGCACTAGGTTACCTACTAGCATCATGGACTGTTAGCTCCTGGAATCTTCATAGCTTAAGAGATCTAGTGTTGCACTCATAGCCCTACAAAGACAATACTTGTGGCTATCATAATCATGCCACAAGGGTACTGGTTCTATGTCTGACTTGGAACTCATACAGGTAATGAAGATGACCTTTAACAGTTCCAATGCCTGAGACTTTTGATCAGCCAATAGTGATACCTCATTAAGGCTAAACCGGTCAAGTTGGACTTCTGAATACTCCATTGGTTTAGGAATTAGCAGTCTCCAATGGACTGTGTTTTCAACTTTGAACTTACATGTAATAATTACGTACAGGTGCTCAAGGGCCATCATCAACACGGACCACATGGCATATGATCCACGCAATTGCAGTCTTGGGATTGAATCCCAACAAACATGCAGGCCCATGTCTATGTACTGCCTATTTTGGTCTTCTTGTATCACAACCTTGGCACCTGTTGCCTCTTCTGCATTCAGGTTCTTGAGTCTTATTGTTGGAGAGCTTGGAGTGATACGTCTTGTTTGATTAGGAGTTGTGAACTGCCTTAACATCTCCTTTTGAGTTGTGATGGAGGACTTGATAACAGTATTTGTTGGTGTGCTTGGTTGGTATGTACTACCACTGGTGGGACTTCAGAAAGCAACATCAACTTTGTTGCCTAGAAGATTGTTGAAATCCTCCAGCTCTTCTGGTTCCAAGATTGGTGACGTACATGAGCACTCCTTGGGACTTGACCTTCTAGAGCTTATACAGTTGGCTGTTACTCTCCGTTGTGGTTGGTTGGTGTATCTAATAACTGGTTTCCTGACTCTTCTGGGACAATTAACCATATAAAGAGAGAAGATACTGGCACTGTAATGTCTAGTTTAGAGAGGGGAAATGTTGTAATGTGATTAGTGTAAACTGTTCATTACTTGTAAAATCACTCCCCCCTTTAGCCTTGGACAGGACAATCTTCCTGCGCCATACCAAAAAATCTGCTCAGAAGCCAGTCAAGCCCCTTAATTCTCTTGAGGATTTAGCCCACACAGTGGATGAGAGATTTGTGTTGGCATACCCTTCCCAGGTGGAAAATATTGACGTTCTGAACTTGGTTCCCACCTGAGAGAAATCTCTGATAAATTTGGAATATTTTTTGGCTTGGGACCATCTGCATTTAAAATCAATCAAGGTCAAACAAACAGGTCGCGCTGCTGCCAAATCATCAATTTCCAATCCAACTGGTTTAAATGTTAATTTGAATCACCCAATTGATGCCAGCCAATCAGAGTGGAAACTGGAAATTACTGTAAAATTCTCCAGCCCAATGGGTCAGTCCTTGCAAATTTTCTCTTCCAGCCAATATTACTCATTACCTGGGTCAGGTGACTCTCCAAACTTGAAGTCTGTCTCTTAAATCAAGACAGGGGACTTTTGGTCCCCTGCTTGCTCATTCTTTTTGAAATTAAAAGTTTACTACTTTCTTAACTCAAAGTTTGTCATTTAAGGCTCTCTTGTAGCTCTCATCTATTCCTGGCTTAGTTAGTATTAGTTCTACTTTCATTTACCCCTCCTATCTTTCTTTAGACTTTGGCGCTGTTTATAGAGCCTCTGGCGTTAATATTAGTATTGATATATACACTTACCTTGTTGTCCTCAAAAAACTAATCCAAACTTCAAGATTAGTATTTAAACCCCTTTATTTACCTAGTTTAAGTTCTAAACTGCTTCCCGTTTGCTTTGACTTTTGCCTTGCTCACACCTGGCCAACGTCTTTGATTACTCCCAAAAGCATAAAATATTTGGTCTTGTCTCCAGGCTCTGTATCTTAATTAAAAATCCTATTTGCAGCCCAGCTGTTAGTTCCCTGTTGCCAAAGTTCAAGGTTTGGTAGTTCCTTCACCTCCCCAGGTTTAAACAATGCTGGTTCCCCTGGTGAAGTTTGTGGTCTTTACTCTTGCACCTGCTCTGGTGATGATATGGAATACCTCTCAAGATCTCTGGGGTTGTATCTCCTATTCACTTCACTACGTAGAGAGTAACCTCACCCAATTTGTGCATTTGTTTGGGGACATTCCTGGGCATGCTCAGAAAAATTTTGCTACCAGCAAAAGTGTTGTTTGCAGTCTTGCTTGCAACAACCTTGAGTTTTCTGCCCCCAAACCAATCCCCACAACGCCCCCTGTCCCGGTCCCCCCTGTGCCTCTTTTATCTGAGGACCCGGTGGTCCTGGCCCAGGGAGAAGGTCTGGGTCCCCAAGAGCATGCTCTCAAGCACGCCACCTGGCTACTTAGTGGAATGATCTTGATGGGGTTGGATTCCTACTTCCCCCACCTGTCTGCTGTGTCTTCCTTGTGGACACCACTTCAAGCGGCTATACCAGTATTGCACTGGATGGCGTCCTGGTGGATTCTTCCCCCAGGATGGGAGCCAAACTTAGTTAGTTTAGCCCCCCTCTCTCACATTACTGACATTAATACCTCCCATAAATTAGGCTCTAGAACAAAGGGTCAAATTGTGCTGTAGCACAGATGAACAATCAGTCTAGTTGATCAACAGGTCATAACCTCAGAGGGTCAATTAGCCCATCAAACATTCATATCAATTGATGGGCTGAGAGTCAATAAACTCTGAGGTAAAGTCTGATCAGAGGATCAGTGGCTCAAGATTAATTACAAAACCCTCATAAAACTCTCCCCTTGTTTATTAAATAAAATATTGATATTACATAACTTATACTTTTATTATACACACTAGGCAGAAGATTTAAATTAACTGCCACCTCTGGCATTGGATTGCACAATCTTCTCATGCCGCACCAAGAAAAGCCAAAAAAATCCAGCCAAACCCCTTCATTTCTTAGAGGATTTAGCACACACAGTTGATGAGAGGTTTGTGCTAGCTTATCCCGCGGATCCCTTGCTCTTGGTTGCTCCCTCCTGGGAAGAAACATTGGTTAATTTAGACTACATGTTGGCTTGGTGTTGCCCACATTTAAAAACTATTAGAGCTAGCCAATCAAAGGTTGCCACATCAACACTTGACAACTCAGTTGAACTCCAAATTCCTGGTACCTCTTCTAGCCAATCAGATCAGACCCTGGAAATTAGAGTGAAACTCTCCAGTCTCTCTGGGCCTATCCAGCAAAGTTTTTCTTCTAGCCAATTGGATCCAGAGCCAACTGTCATGTGATCACTTTACTTGCAATCCATCCCTTTTAATACAGCAAGGGGACTTTCAGTCCCCTGCTTGTCTATTTTCTAATTTATTAAAGTTTAGTTTATTGCACTTCATTTTTAAATAAAACAGCAATTGTTGGAGCCCCTGTTTGGAGTTCCTATCATCTAATGTTTAAAGTGTTAGTCTTATCCTTCACGCTTACCTTCCCGCAACCTGTTTCAAACTTGGGTTCTCCTCCAGCATTGCCCAAGCAGACTCAAGCGTATAGTTGCTGTTGTCTTCTGTTTTGCTCTCAAAATTCATGTTCAAAACCTAAGTTCAAAGTTAATATCAATATAAAAATCTTCTTTTACTTTGTATTTTCCTTTAACTCCCTTGTTTTCAAACCTGCTTTTTGCTTTGACCACTCCCAAGCCATCCGAGTTCATCACCAAGCTTCCCCAGGATTGTCCTGCTGTCTCCTGCTTGGTTCCTTTCTTGTGTGTTCCCATGCTCACAATAAATCTACTGTTTGCAGTTTGGAAAATTGTGCCAATCTTCTCCAAATTTTGTGGTGATTATAATCATGATGCTCCCTATTGTGAAATTTGTGGTATTTTCCCTGGCCCCATTTCTGCTGCTCTTGTGGTCTACTTCCCCAGACTTGTGGGGAAAGATATCTTTTTCTGCCTGTCTTGTGGGTGAAGATCCTTCCAGTCTCTGGGATCTTCCCAGCGGCCTTCTCTTTTCTGGGGAGGCTGTGGTTAAGAGTTTGACATGTGACAACTTGGCTCTGGGTATTGTCAATTACTCCTTGCCTGCCTCTGAGGGGGATGTGTCTTCCATGCCTTCCCTCTCCAGTTTGCCCCAGAGTGATTCAGTACCACTTGTGGCCCCTGTGGTGTTCCCTCCCACTCCCACTCACACCCCTTGGCTGCTCACCGGGCTGATGTTGATGGGTTTGAATGCTTATTTTCCTCAAATGTCTCCCATGTTGTCCTTGTGGTCCCCTCTTTGAGTGGCTGTCCCAGTCCTCCACTGGGCGGCATCCTGGTGGTTTGTTTCACCAGGATGGGAGCTGAACTTAGTTAGTTTAGCCCCCCTCTCTCACAGAAGAACTATCTTGGCTTAGTCTTTAGTATTACATAAGTTGTAATTGAGTTAAGCGTACACAGAAACTTCCACATTATAGTTGAAAACATGACAAGGGCCCTGGACGTCAGTGTCAGTGGATTTGATTGGAGAGCTTCTGGATTCCAATGGGTTCAATGCAATCATGGTGGTAGTTGATTGGTTTAAAAATGGTACACTTTGTTCCTTGCTTAATCAAAATTACATCAATGGAAACAGCAAGAATGTTTGAGAATAGGATCTTCTCCCTACATGGGATCCTAATGAAGATAGTGAGTGATCACATGTCCCAATTTATTGTTCAGTTCTGGGAAGCCTTTACTGGGATTCTTGGAATCAAATTGTGTTGCTCTACGGCTTTCCACCCCCAGTCTAATGGGCAAACAGAGAGGTTAAACCAAAGTTTGGAGGTCTACCTACGTTGCTACACTAATGCGCAACAAGATGACTGGTGTGCAAACCTACCCATGGCAGAGTTCACATATAATAACGCTTTGCACACGTCAACTCAGGTTTTGTCATTCTTTGCCAATTTGGGTTACAATCCTTCATCCAACATGGGTCCTTGTCTGGTCAGCAATGTGTAAGCTACAACTGATTAAGCCACTGCATTGAAGCAGGTTCATAAAGAGCTTCAAGTTACTCTTGCCACCGCCATGACAACTTACAAGGAATACACAGATTGCAAGCACCAGGAGGGTCAAACCTACAGGTCAGGTGATCTAGTCATGATTGATGCCTGTAATATGAAGTTGAAGGTTCCTTGTTGCAAGTTAGGTTTTAAGCGGGTTGGTCCCTTCAAAGTAAAACATCAAATTGATCATTCTGCTTATTGTTTAGAGTTACCCCCAGCTTTCAAGATTTTCTACACCTTCCATGAATGCCTTCTTACTCATTTTAAGGGTACAGAGACACCTTCTTCCCAACCCATTCTTGTGGAAGGAGAATCTGAGTATAAGCTAAATTGTATTCTGGCTTCCCATAAAAGTCAATGCTGTTTGGAATATTTGGTGTCATGGAAGGGTTATCCTGATTCCAAAAACTCATGGGTCCCCCACTATGATTGTTTCAATTTCTCTGACCTGATTCAAGAGTTCTACAAGCGCAATCCCACTGCTGTTGGCCACCCCAAGCTTACCTTAGCCACAATGAAACTCCCACCTGCTCACAAGAATTTCTCCCTGTCCCATCTTCCTGATGATGATATTTTTCCCTGAGATAAAGCAGATTTCAGGATACCAGGAGTACTGCAGAGCTCCAGCAGGTGAGAGAGGAGTTGAAGCAGTTACTGGCATGGCCAACCAGATGATGGGACCAAACTTTACCAGGTAGGAAAGGGTCTTCCCATCCACAGCCCAGGGCCCAGATACTGGCAAGGCAGAATCAATCAATCCTGTGAGCGCCAGGTAAAGCACTCCCAGGAATTGACTACTCTGACCAGTGGCATCAGAAGTGGGTGGGGTTGAGATGGTTGGTTTGGGTGTCAGGGGTGGTTCCATGGGGACCAGGTAGGCAGCAGGATTTTTGTTTTTCCCATTGAAGATAAAAGGGTATATGGTGATTGCTCTGCTGTCACGGACAATTCAGTAGGGTTCCTTGGGGCGTTTGGGCAGGTGTACCACTGCAAGTCTTCCAAGGTCCAGGGTTAGTGATCAGGATTTGGGGGATACTCAGTGAAATGCACAGGACCAAATAGAGTGTTGGGTGGGCTGTAGTAGTCAAAGGCTTTGGTTTTGTCAACTGGAGACTGGCTATCTATTCCTTTGGATGGGTACTGATACTTTGGTGTTTGCAGATGGAAGAGTATCAAAAATAAGTATGGAAACAGATTGATGAACCAAAGGTTCATAACAACTTTTTGGTAAGGATGACAATACAAAACTTTTTCAAGTGCTTCTGATTTATATACTTACTCACATGCAAGTGCCTCTGGGCATTCTTCTGGTGCTATCTGTGTGGCAAGGCTTGGCATATCAGGTTCTGCTGTTTGGTTGCTACTTACTGGTTATTTTTGGGGGTTTCAAGAACAGTTGTTTGGCTTGTTGCTGGCCTATCTTGGCCTGGATGGTCATTAGTTCTGGAAAGTTTGGCTGAGGAGTCACGGGGGTTTCCCAATTCAATCACCATTCTGGGACTGGATTGACAGGCATTTTTGGGGTTGAAGAACTTGATTAAAAAGGGGTTCCTAATTGGGAGCCCCAAATTACTTAATGGAGTGTGGTTGTGGTGATCCACATGTTTGCTGTTGTTGCAACCAAGTTTCCAGACTTGCCTTCTAACATATCTTACAATACACAGGGGGCGCTCAATGAGCTGCCCCTTGACGTATCTAATGTTATGGATTAATATGATGGCAATATAAAATGGTGTGTACTTCATCCTAATTAGAAGCATTGCCAATTCAACTTGCTGATCCCTGCACAAGTTATTTCTTGGCTTCAAACCTTACATGGAACTTCCCACTATGCCACCCCCTTGTGGCCTTGTGGCTTTCCCCATATAGTATATTAATCATAATATTCTACAATAAACAATATCTTATTCTTATTATTCTGTCCTTTCTATTGGACTGTTGTCTTCCCCAATTCCAAGTACTGAATCCTCATTGGTTCAGTTGCAACACTGTTTTGCAGGCAAGGGTTGATTTGGCTTCAAATAAAGACATTATGCTGAAGAGTGACAATGTGTAGTTAGCTGGTAAGGCTGTAAGCTAGTAGGTAATATAGGGCTACTGGGGATAAGTAGGGTGAGCCTAAAGGTAACATGGGGCTACTAGGGTAAGTAAGGCCTGGCTGGTAGGTAACATAGGACTACCAGAGGCAGATGTTGCCTCCACCCAGCGAAAAATTGGCTGCTGTGGGCTATAGTGCTTCACCTCACAGGAAACTGTGGATGCGGAAGGGTGAAGACTGAAATAGCAAGCAGAGAACTTTGTCTGTCTGGGGGGTAGTTTTTGGACCCCTGGCGGGTAATGCGGGCTGCTAGGGAGGGGAAGAGCTCTGAGGGCTCTACATACCCTAATACACTTACAGGAGGTCTGTGAGAAAGCACCCTACCTAACAGACTGGTAGAGTGTCCTCGTTTATACCCCTATGGGAGCTTTGGGGGAACCCAAAGTGAGCATTGGAGGGCATAGATTTTCTCAGAGGTGTCACCAAGGCAGTTTGCTTGGGGAAGCAAGCTGCAGAACTTGGTGTGATCAGGACTCTGGGAAGTAGAGCTGATTACTCTGCAACTGAAAGCCCAGACTTAATCACCTGGGCAAGTAAAGACAACAAATAGATATTGATCTATGATTGAATGGCCTAAGTGGATTACCACTTGCAAGGGCCCAGTCAAAAACGCCAGTTCAATGTAGAATCATGCCTGGGTTTACAAGTTCTGGTAATGGGGACTGAGATAAAGAACCAAGATGGTTCACAGAATTGACAGAGAAGATTAGCAGGAGGGACTGTTTGATCACAGTGAAGGCTAGTTGACAGACTGTTAATTCATATTGAATTGTGGGAACCAATATGGTTCAGTGTGTAGAAGGAGCAAAGGAGGTTCCTAGTGAGGATTTGTTGAGGAACTAGTTGAGGACAAGAAGATTATGATGCAGGACTAGATGATCATAATGCAGGAAGGCCAAAGGATCATAGGTTTGTGTTGAAGTACTGAAGAGCTTAGAGGATGTGAGTGCAGGACCAGGAGATAACCTGAAGGAACTAGCTAGACTGGATACAGAGGCTGGAAGAACTGTTTTAGTGTCTTTTGAGAGGAAAATATATAAAAAGAAGCAGTTAAATAATAATTAAATACTGCCTGATTATGATTAAAAAGGATTTAATATCATGTAATAAAAGAGAAAGAGGAGAAATTATAATCTATAGTTTGTTAGAAATATAAATTTATTTAGAAAGAAGAATTAAGGAGGAAATGAGCCAGAAAGAAGCTGGAAAAAGAATAAAGAAACTGTAAGGGCAAAAGAGCAAATTTTGCCAATAACAACTAGGAGAGGCAAAAGGACAAGCAGCAAGCAGGTTCAAAGTTGCAAAACATTGAGAGAAACACAGAAAAACATTGTAAAATCAAGGGTTCAAAATTTGCTTAAGTAAAAAATATGTGGAAGCGCTTGAGATTTGCCGGGGAAACATGACGGGAATTACAGCAAAACCGTTTGAAACGTGGAGCAGTTGTTTACCCGGAGCAAGACAGCTTTGGGTTTGAACCAGGGTCAATAATGAGTCATCTGGGGAAACCTTTTTGGCAAAACCAATGAATCAAGGCATGTGATTGGCTGCAAGCCAGAGTCTATTTGATCAGTGTTTTAAGAGCTTTATCTTAAGAGTTAAAGCCTAAAAAATGAGGAGCAGAAGCAGAAAATTCAGGGCTTTTATTAGCTGAAGTAATTTATAAAGTTTAATATTATAGAAGGAGAGAAAATGGATAGTTTAAGCTTTGAAAAACCAGAGTTCTAAGAGAGGTTTTTGGTTTGAAACAAGGGGCTATAAAAGGGAGAGCCATCTGAGACTCTTCAAAAACTGGATCAAGTGTATTACAAAGGCCACAAGAGCTATAGAAGGAGCCAAAGACCAAGAGTAGGAAGCCAGAGCTGGAACAGACTGCAGGAGTCCAAGATCAGAACACAGGAGCCCAAGACCAAGGTGCAGGAGCCAAAGACCAAGTATAAAGAGTCCAAGAGAATGTTAAAGGACTCCAAGTATTGGCACAAAGCCCTCATTATTCCCTATCACAAGGCCATATATCAGAAGGTTTCTAAGGGGATCTTCCTTTGACTGTGAATAAAGTGCCTATTACAACCCCTACCTAAATTTCCCGCGTTAAGAAAGTATATAAGTTCTATGAGTCAATTACCCCACATTTTCTATCCTAGCCCAGGGGACAAGGAATACTATTGCCTAGGGAGCAGGAAGTTTGCCTCTAGTAAGTATGCCCAGGAGGAGTGGGAAAGGTGACTAGGCATCTTGAAATAATAGATAGAGGAAGGGATTTTATTGGGGGAGAGTTTGCTAGACTATTACAGGATTGGTATTGGCCTACAGAAGGGCTGGCGCATGCTGAAGTATAAGTGTATAGCAGAGACGCTTGCCTAGTGATTGGTAAGGTACTGGAAGAGTTTGCTCTTATGCAGGCAGAGTATAAGCTCCTAACCAACCATTCACTACTGTTGGAGAATGACAGCTCCTCCAAGCCAGTCCCTGGCTATGACCCAGGACACACTTTGAGGAAGGGTGACCAGGAACCCCACAGTGGGCTTGAAATGGGTTTACTGGGCAGCTAAAATTAGCCTGCCCAGGCCCAGCCAAACCCACCAAGGCTTGGTTGTAGCTTTTGGGGCTAGAAAAGGCCCTGCAGCTGCCACCAGGGCAGGAATGGTTCCTGCACCTGGATTTTTGCTTTTTAAAGCAAATCCAGGTTCAGGAAAATCTCCCCTGCTTGCTTGCCCCACCTGGCAGCTAGGAGCAGGTTTGATTCCTGCCCAGGGCTTTGAAATTGTTACTTTTGTAAAACTATCCCCTTCTAAACCAGACTTGTCTTTCTTCTTCTCCCAATACTGGCAAACAGCATCAGCTGCGTTGTTAATATTGTCAGCTGGTTCCCAGGTGCTTTTCTTGGGCAGGTATCCTAGCCATTTGACGTAGTACTGTGGCTTGCGGTAGTGGGTACAGTTGCCATGTATATACTCTACTTTGTGTTCAAGGGATCTCTGTGACGGTCCACATGTTTGGTGGTTTGCAGGTGGGGCTAATGTTGGCCAAGCAAAAGTTTGATTGTTTGTTGCAGGTAGAGGCCTAGTAGGGAATGATGGCTACTAGGGATGGTAAGGCCTAGCTAGTAGATGTAAAGACTACTAGAGGCAGATGTTGCCTCCACCCAGCAGAGGATATTGGCTGCTGTGGGCTAGAGTTCTTCACCTAGCAGGGAACTGTGTCTGCAAAAGGGTGAAGAATGAGATAGCTATCAGGGAACTTTGTCTGTTTGAGGTGGAGAAGGTTTTGGACCCCTGGCGGGTAACGCGGGCTGCCAGGAAGGGGAAGAGCGCTGAGGGCTCTATGTACCCTGATACATTTACAGGAATTCTGTGAGCAAGCATCCTACCTAACAGACTAGTAGGGTGTCCTTGTTTATGCCCTCATGGGAGCTTTTGGGGAGAACCCAGAGTGAGCATTGGAGGGTATAGATTTGCTTGGAGGTGTCACAAGACAGTTTGCTTGGGGAAGCAAGCTGCAGAGCTTGGTGTGATCAGGCCTCTGGGAAGTAGAGCTGATTACTCTGCAACTGAAAGCCCAGACTTAATCACCTGGGTGAGTAAAAACAATGAAATAGGCTTTAAGGATCTATGGTAGGATGGCCTAAATGGAATGCCACTTGCAAGGGCCCAGTCAAACACCAGTTCAATGTAGACTCATGTCTGGGTCTACAGGTTCTGGTGACGGGGACTGGTATAAAGAACCAAGGTGGTTCACGGAATCAGCAGAGAAGACTAGTGAGAGTAATTGTTTGATCACAGAGAAGTCTAGTTGAAGGACTGCTGGTTCATATTGAAGTTTGGAACCAAAATAGTTCATTGTGCAGGTGGAACCAAGATGGTTACTAGTGAGGATAAGTTGAAGGGCTCAGAGATCATGATACAGGAGTATCTGGTCATGAAAAAGGAGTAGCCATAGGACTGATAAGCTGTTGAAAGACTGGAATAAGCTGTTTGCTGTCTAAGATAGACTTATTTCTGGTTAAGCTGAAGAGCTGGAATGTGAGCTAGCTGTAGGACCAGAAGATGATGGTGATGAACTGGTGGTCCAGAGAGATGAGCCAAGATTTTTCTGAATTGATTTGCCAAAGTGATAAAATGTGGAATGTTTTGCCTTGTTTTAGTAGTAAAATTAAAAAACAAAAGTGGGTAGAAGTGTGGGTAAGATATTTGTTTATTAAGTTTCTAGGATAGATGAAGGTATGTTGCTATGAAAGCTGGATACAAAGTTGTTTTGGTGGGACATTTTCCTTGGATTTTACTATATTTGTAAATATATAGGTAAAGCATTGAAGAGGTCTAAAAAGAACAATTTAAATAGTATTGTACTATTTAAATGGGTTTAGGTTGAATGCAGGGAAGACTGGTGCCAGAATAATGGACTAGTTAACGCTTTGGTGCGCAAAGAGTTGTCAATTTGAGCGGTTTGAGCTGTGGAAATTATTTTCCTAGTTGGAGCCTGGTGGAACTTCAGAAATGGTCTATTTCTGCGCTCTGCATTTATTGGTTGAGTTCTGGCAGGTTTCCTGATGAAAATGATAGGTTGGAAGCCAAAAGCTTAAAGTATAAGCAAGGAAATAGTGAATTAATACTTTAAGCTTTTGAGAAATTAAGTATGTAAGCTTAAGTTATTATGGGAAAAAGTGAGCAGCAATGGTTAAAGCTTCTGAAGAAAGACATTTTGAAGGCGGATTTGTTGGGAAAAGGACACTATAAGAAGGTGGCTAGCTGGAAAGTTACTGGGTCTTTTCCAAGTCTTTCTGGGTCTTTGACGGGATCTTTCTGAGGCCTTTTGAGTTTCTGCCAAGAGGTTTTAGGAAGCCTTTTGATCACCATCAAGAGCATGATTGGACTGATACAAGTGGAATACCAAGGCCACTAAAGATATACAGAGAGCTGAAGCCCAAGATAAAGGAGCTTGATCCTAAGTGCAGCACAGGAGTCTAATTCTAAGGCGCAGGAGTCCAAGTTTAAGGAACAGAAGTCCAAGTCTAAGAGCAGAAGTCCAAGACCAAGTACAAGGAGTCCAAGATATTGTTGAAGGACTCTAAGTATTGGCAAATCCATATTGTTTCTTTGAACCCCCGGGTCATATACCAGAAGGTTTCTAAGGGGATCTTCCTTCTAAGAGTGAATAAAAGCCCATTTTGACCCCTATACATATTTCTAAGATACATTTTCCCTTACTAGAGAATGTCAATCCCTTCCAGCCAGTCCCTGGCTACAATCCAGGACACACTTTGGGGACTATGGACAGGAACCCCACAATCTCCCTACCAGGAGGGGCAGAGGGGCAGTCTTCAGTTTCTGGTAGGGCAGAGAAGTTCCATCCTTTTTGAACATCAAGGATTGGTGGAACATGTAATTTATTTTCCAGGATTTGGGTAATTTCAGATGGTAGGCTACTTTGCCTTCTTGGCCCATGATCTGATGGGGCTGCTTCTTTGGTGAGCTAACTTCCAGCATGGGACATTTAGGTGTATGTTCCTTGAGTCTAGGTAGACCCTGTCCCCAATCTCTAGCAGTTTTCCAGGGTTTGCTTTTTGTTAGTGAAGGCTTTGTAGGTCTTTACTGCACGGGTTAGGTTTTGGGAGCAAGTCACTGGGTTTTGTGGATGTGTTCTATCCAGGTTCTACCTGCTTTTTTAGACACCTGGTTTCCAATATTGGGGTCCCAAGTGGGGTCAAATCCGTAATGGGCTTTGAAGGGGGACATCCCAGTGGATGCGTGATCTTTGCTATTATATGCGTACTGGGCTGTGGATAATAGGTCTGTCCAGTTGTCTTGATTGGAGTTTGCGTAGCATTGGAAGTACTGTTCCAAAATCTGTTTTAATTGTTTAATTTGGCTGTTGGTCTGGGGGTGATACAAAGTGGACACACATCTTTTGATTCCTAGGTCTTTCATCACTTGTGCCCAATAGTGAGATGTGAATTGTGGTCCTTGGTCTATCACTATTTCTTCTGGGGTTCTGTATTGGGTGAGTAGTTGGTCAAGAAAGTGACAGACGGTTTCAGTGACAGCGAAATGGGTAGTGGTGGAGACAAAGTAAGCCATTTTGGTGAAACAATCAACCATCACTAGAATTGCATTATAGTCCTTTGAGGGAGGTAGTTTAACTATATAATCCATGTATACCAATTTCCAGGGGCCCAAGGGATGTCTAGGGAGCAAAGGAGACCTTCTGGTTTAGAGTGTCTTGTTTTGATGTGCCCTCATGTCTCACAGCCCTCAATGTAGTTGATAACATCTGCGTCTATCTTGGGCCACAGGTAATTTCTTTTGATGCTTTAAAGGGTTTTATGGCAGCCCAGGTGACCGGCTAGTTCTGAGTTGTGATAGTCCTTTAGGACAGAAATCCGAGTCAATCCTTCAGGTACATAGATTATTTCTCAAAACAGTAAGGTATTTCCCTTTAGTGAGTAACCTCTTTTGTACAGGGGGCTGTCTAGTTGTGTTGAGAGTTCTGAAACCATAGTCTTGGCAGTAGGGTCTTTTTCCTGGGCTTCTAATACGTCCAATTTCTTAGCAACAATTTTAAGGTAGTTTAGCTGTATTTTTCCACTGGTTGTATCTAACAGGGTATGGGTGTTGTGTTCTCTCAACTTGGTGGAGGACGGGATCAGGTTGGCTCTTCTACTTAGGGCATCTGGGGCAATGTTTACTTTGCCAGGTTTATAGTCAATTTCTAGCACATAGTCTGCCAGTTCTAGAGGCCATCTTTGGTTGTTGTTGGTTAAGATGACATGGTTTGAAGAATTAAATCAAGTTTTTGTGGTCTGTCAGGACCTTTACTGGGTGCTCAGCGCCACATAGGTATCTGCACCAGTGCTTCAGGGTCTTCATTATTGCTAGCATTTCTTTATTGTATATGGGATAATTTCCTTTGGCAGGTATCATCTTTTTGGAGTAATATGCTACAGGATGTAGCATACCATCCCCTCCTTCCTGAAGAAGCACTCCTCCCAGGGCAAAGTTGGAAGTGTCAGTTTCCAGGATGAACGGGTTTGTGTGGTCAGGTATGGCCAACACAGGCGCAGAGATGAATGCTAACTTCAGGGCTTCAAAGGCAACAAAACAGTCAGGGGTCCACTCAAACTGGACTTTTTACAAGCAAAGGTGGGTCAGGGGCAGATTAATCTGAAAAAAAATTATGAAATCTCTATAGTAGTTTGCTAGCCCCAAGAAACTCCTAACGTCTTTTGGAAGGTGGGGGTGGGCCAGGCTGTGACCATGTCCACTTTATCTTGGGCCATGGCAAATTCCCCAGTTTTTACCACATAGCCCAAGGATTCTACTTCAGGTTGAAAGAACTCACACTTCTTGAGTTTGGTGTGGAGGGTGGCTGCAGCTAGTTTCTCCAATATGAGGTCCAGGTGGTGGAGGTGGTTTTCAGGTATTTTGCTTTATATCATGATGTTGTCAAGGTACATCATGCAGAATTGGTTGAGGTATTCTCCAAGGACTGAGTTAATCATCCTCTGGAAGGTGCTGGGGGGCGTTGCATAGCCCAAAAAGCATGACCAGGTATTCATAGAGTCCATACCAAGTTTTGAAAGCTGTTTTTTATTCATTGTTTTCTTTGATTTGGATTTGGTTAAAAGCGTCTCAGAGGTCAATCTTAGAGTATACTTGCACCCCAGTCAAAACAGCACAAAGGCCATCAGAATTAGATATGGGGTACTGGTTTTTCACTGTGATTTTATTCAGCTTCTGGTAGTTTTCACAAGGTCACATTCCCCCATCTTTCTTCCCAATAAATAGTAAGAGATAAGAGCATGGGGCCTTTGAGACTCAGATAAATCCTTTCTTGGTCATGTCCTTAATGTACACTTTCAAGGCCACTTGTTCTTTGTGGTTGCAACTATAGATGGGTCCGTGGCTAGTTTGTGTATCAGGAAGTAAATCAATGATGTAGTTGTAGATAGAGTGCTCAGGTAGTTGAGTTGCCGCCTCTTTGCTGAAGACACTGGCCCATTTTTTGAGGGCCAAGAGCAGCTCCCCTGAGCAAGGGTTCAACTGCATGGTCATGAGTTTATTGGGGGGTACTATGTGTGGGCTAAGCTGAACGGGTGCAGTGTCAGGGGTAGGGCCTTTTCCCAGGGTTACAATTTGGTTGTGATAGTTCAGGATTGCACCATGCTTGTCAACCCAGGAGTCTCCAAGTATCAATGGGTGTGGTAATCCTTTCAACAAGATAACAGATGAGGGGTAAGTGTTTTGCCCAATCTTCAGCTTGAGGTGTTGGTTACATTCTTGGTCAATGTCAGTTGAACCTTCTCCCATAGTGACTTGGAATTGAGTATCTTAGGAGGTGAGCCCTAGCTTGGATGCCAATGTGAGGTCAATTAAACTTTCATCAGCTCCTGTGTCTAAGAAAGCCTTTTTGTGAAATACTTTATCTCCTACTTCTAGGGTCACTATGATATACTTATAAGACTGGGAGGTAGTGTTTAATTGAGCAAGGGAGCCTGAAGTTTGGTTTCTTATGGGACAGGCCCTGGTATAGTGCCCTGCTTCATGGCAGTGGAAACACAACCCATCTCTGTAATGTTGTTGCAGCTCCTTGGGTGTCATGGCTGGTCTTGCCGCAGTGGGGCTTCTGGCTACTTGGGGTCCATGAGAGGCATCCTGTGGGTTACTTGGTTTAAGCTTAGTCCTTGGCAGAGTACAATCAGTTCTCCTAACCCAATTGTAGGATGGTGGTGCTTGAGGAGGTCCTTTAAACCTGGGTTTATGCCCTTTCTGAATAGGATAGTAGCCAATTTGTTGTCCATCATAGCACAGGTCTGTAGTTTGGTGAACTCTTCTACATAGGTCTGAATTGGGAAGTCGTTTTGCTTGAACTCCAACAGAGTCATGAAGGAAAAGTGCCAGGTATTCTGGTCCTCTCCTGTGGCCATTAGTTCAGCCTCAAATTGAGCATAGTCTAATAAAAATTCTATGTTGTTGGCAGTGGCCTTGTTGAACCAGTCTAGGACATCCCCTGTTAGCATGGAGGCTACTCCTAATACTT
Source organism: Entomophthora muscae (assembly GCA_014839935.2). Taxonomy (NCBI): domain Eukaryota; kingdom Fungi; phylum Entomophthoromycota; class Entomophthoromycetes; order Entomophthorales; family Entomophthoraceae; genus Entomophthora; species Entomophthora muscae. The sequence continues at coordinate 351,924 of QTSX02003603.1, forward strand.
TGACTGTGTTGTTGGGGTAGGCAGCGCCATTGGCTAGGAAGTGTAGTTGCAGTACTAGCGTGGCTCTTCTAGCTTCCTCTAGGCTGAGCTTGCCCATCTGGGGCATGGTCACATTGGAGGTGGATTGGTTCACAATAATGTTCTGTAATTTTGAGGAGGTTGCTGCGGTTGGGTCTTTGCTCTCTGGAGCATCCTTGGAATTGTCCAAAGTCCAGGTTGTTCTTTTCCACATGAAAGAGATTTGGTATGATAGCCACAAATAACAGTAATAAGTGATAATCATAAAAACAAATATATAAGTAGCCCCAAGTGCTAATAACATCTTGGGGCCAAGGTTACCACGTTTAGGGTGGATTGTCATAATTTCAGGATACCAGGAGTACTGTGGAGCTCCAGCAGGTGATAGAGGAGTTAAAGCAGGTACTGGCATGGCCCACCAGATGATGAGACCTAGCTTTACCAGGTAGGAAAGGGCCTTCCCAGCCACTGGCAAGGAAGAATCAATCAATCCTGTGAGTGTCAGATAAAGCACTCCCAGGAATTGACTACTCTGACCAGTGGCATCAGAAGTGGGTGGGGTTGAGATGGTTGGTTTGGGTGTCAGGGGTGTTTCCATGGGGACCAGGTAGGCAGCAGGATTTTTGTTTTTCCCATTGAATATAAAAGGGTATATGGTGATTGCTCTGCTGTCACGGACAATTCAGTAGGGTTCCTTGGGGCGTTTGGGCAGGTGTACCACTGCAAGTCTTCCAAGGTCCAGGGTTAGTGATCAGGATTTGGGGGATACTCAGTGAAATGCACAGGACCAAATAGAGTGTTGGGTGGGCTGTAGTAGTCAAAGGCTTTGGTTTTGTCAACTGGAGACTGGCTATCTATTCCTTTGGATGGGTACTGATACTTTGGTGTTTGCAGATGGAAGAGTATCAAAAATAAGTATGGAAACAGATTGATGAACCAAAGGTTCATAACAACTTTTTTGGTAAGGATGACAATACAAAACTTTTTCAAGTGCTTCTGATTTATATACTTACTCACATGCAAGTGCCTCTGGGCATTCTTCTGGTGCTATCTGTGTGGCAAGGCTTGGCATCTCAGGTTCTGCTGTTTTGTTGCTACTTCCTGGTCATTTTTGGGGTTTTCAGAAATGTTGTTTGGCTTTTTGATGGTCCATCTTGGCTTGGATGGCCATTGGTTCTGGCAGGATTAGCTTCTGGGGTTATGGGGGTTTTCCAAATTTGATCACCTTTTTGGGACTGGATTGACAGGCATTTTTGGGGTTGAAGAACTTGATTAAAAAAGGGATTCCAAATTGGGAATCCCAAATTACTTAATGGAGTGTGGGATTGAACTGGGTTTACTGGGCAGCTAAAATTAGCCTGCCCAGGCCCAGCCAAACCCACCAAAGCTTGGGTGTAGCTTTTGGGGCCCAGAACGGGCCTCACAGCTGTCACCAGGGCGGGAATGGTTCCCCCACCTGGATTTTTGCTTTTTAAAGAAAATCCAGGTGCAGGCAAATCTCCCCCCACCTGCTCGCCCCACCTGGCAACTAGGAGCAGGTTTTATTCTCACACATGGCTTCAAAATTGTTACTTTCATAACAGTGGAGAATAATGTCACAGTAGATCCCATAATGCCAGAAATAATTTGCTCAAGTCAGAAAGTGCGGAAAGCCTGAAAGCTTTTCACCAAATTAGCTGATCTGAAAGATTTAAATCAAACAGTTGATTGGAAATGGGTTACAGCCGCTCCAGTTTGTCATTTGGATTTCAATTCCCTTGCAAACTGACGCTAATAAATCAATATAATCTGAGAGTTACTTAATACAGCCTTATTTATTGGCACAGTTGTCAGAAGTTGGTCACACAAGAGTTCTTTGCAAACTGGACTAGAAACTCACTTGACAATGCAGAAGGAATAGGAGCCAAGGATCCAGGTGGTATTGCTTAGCCAAATTTTAATATATATGAGAAAATGTTTACTGTTCAACTCTTAAGATCTGAGTCCTCCCAAAAAATTACTCAAATAAAATCAATATTCCCTTGGTCTAAATTTATTTATCATGCATTCTGTAGCTGGCCTGCTGCGCTACATTCCCTATAATTTATTTCTTAGTCAAATTATTAATGGGAGGTGGAGTCCTGCCATTGGCACTTTGTCGTTGTCTCCTCCCAATGTTAATCCAATGCCCTCAAATCTTGGAGTTTTCCTCACTGTATCTGAAGCCAGGACACTTGCTCTATCTCGATGTCCCAAATTCTATGCTGAAGACACCTTGATTCTCTCCCAGGCTATTTATCTTGGGCTTTTTTGGTTAGGGTTAATCATTCTGCTTAACCCTAGTGTATCATTTGGAAATTATACAAAACAGTATTTGAAGCTTTGCTGGTGGTTAATCATAAACTCTATGTGGTTTTGGGTGGTGATTCCCCACCACATGGAGACTGCTTCTTACTATCTGACCATTTTCATCACAATTATCAGGATCAAATCACCCCCTTTATCATCCAACTGAGTGATCAGCTCAATCATGTTCCTCTTATAGTGATTCAACAAAACTATATAATCCCTATCTCCAAATAAAGATAATCATCTAGTTTCCAAATATTTTTCCACTTAAACTCTGCCAAAACAGCACAGTTACAACAATTGTTTTTAAACAATATGTTTAACCTTGATTTATCCAGGAATCCCATAACTCCCCTATAGGTTACAAAATGAATGGTGATTAAACAAGTTAATCTCCCTGGTCTCCAAATATACCGTGGGCCTTATGGGATTGATTTAGTATAAAATCAATTGCAAGAGATTTTAATACACTTGGAAAAAGATGGATTGGTTTAAAGGTTAAATTGTTTTCTATAGCAAATAACATGGAGGGTGGATGTAGTTGTCATTGTCAGAGCCCTAGTTTTATCAGTCCTCAAGAGGCTCTTGATTTACAGGGAATTAGAGCTATTTCACATCAAATATAAGTTCTAAATCAAGCTTACCAGCAACTTTACTTTTGTCACAGGTAATTTATCGAGAGTCGGGATTAGCTAGCTTATAAGTGAATATTGTTTTAGGGGGTCATGGGGGAGAAATAAGGTGGAAATTGATTGGCCGTAGTTCAGTGGGTTGGTTTCTTCAGCATTTTAGAAAATCCCAGTAACCTCACGCTCGGTATAATGCCTTTTCAGATCGGAATAAAGTATTCTTATTGGAAGTTCTGCCGAAATTAATTGATTTCCTTTCTCGACGAGCCTTGTATGGCACAAGCTATCCGTGGGTTGATTTTGCATTCATCAATCTAGATTAAGCTTAGCACATGGATAATGGGCATTCGCTTGGAAAATAATGGGGGTTTGCCATGTTGAATGCTCCACGACGGTAGGTTGGGCGAGCTGCTTTATTCAAGAATGGCCGATGCGTGATCTTATTGGTCGGAAGAATATAGTGGATAAACATGTCGCTTTAAAATTTTAGCATGTTATGGCGAAGGATCTGTTTGGAAGAGACCCATGTGCTTGGGTCGGGTTTCTTGGGCGATCGCTGCGATGGTAACGGCGGCTGAGTTTGATTGGGGAGGGATCTGTAACTGCAATTGCTGGGTGCGCTTTAATAAATTTTATTTTAGGGGTTTGGATTCAGGGCAAGGATCCTTGCGGCTAGTTGGAATCGAGTTTATTGGAGGTATTTGAAACATGGCGTAACTTTCGAAATGGGCAGGGTGGGCGGCGGAAATGGTGTCCAGAGGACGGCGCGGAGTTAGTAAAGGAGAGCATTAAAACGAAGCTTGTTAAGGGGCAGTTTAATTTAAGCAACAACTGGGGTTTTGGATTAGTGGCAAGTAGAGAAGAGGACAAGAACGAGGGAAAGGAGTATTGGTGCATCGAAAAGAGACTTCGATCCATTGGGATAGGAGGCGATGATATTTGGATCAGGGTGCTCGTTGGTAGGATAGCCCATCTTCTCAAGTACGGCAACAACGGCAGGGCCGTATGGCTCTGACCCCCAAGAGCCTAGTCCTTGGACCAAGGAGGAGAGGGAAGAGCCAGGGGCCATCTCGTACCTCATCAGGAACTCCTCTGTGTTGCTGTAGGGTTTGTAAGCGACGTGGGAGATTGAAGACCCAACAGCAAAGGGGTTCAGGCTGGTTTCTAAAATCAATGTACCGTTGGGGGTAGTCGGCGTTTGTTTGCCTGTTAGGTAGCCCATACCACCAGGGGTAGTGGCCATCTTCAACACCCTTTGGCCCAGAGAATACTGTGGTGACGATTGAAATGCAGCAATCAATTCATTGCTAGATCGATATACCTTTGACTTTGAGGCAAACTCATTAAATTGCGCTGTAAAGTATGAGAGTGTCATATCTGTTCCTAGCAGCGAAACGTGGCGATCGAACACGTTCTCGTAGAAGCCCGTCACCGCCAGCTGCCCTGTAGATGAGCGTCCCAGTTCGGGGTTCGGTGTCAGGGCTTGTGGTATATCGTCGGTAAAGTAGTCGTTGTATGCTGAAGCAAATCCTAGTCCGTGGAGCAGCTCGTGTGAAACCACCAGCAAGAAGTCAACTTGTGTACGGCTAGGGGTGCCGCCACTGCCAGGAAACCAGAAATTGGCGTCAGAGTTAAACTCGGCAACAATGTCAAAGCTGGATACCCGCGGCATTGGCGTCAGTTTGATCTGCTTAACTAGCGACTGCGGATATAGCCGCTCTTGACCATCGTTGTCCCTAAGAGCAACGCTGCGGGCAGCTGCAGCCTGACCCAGCGTAACCTGTGTCTGGGAACAGTCGTTGGAGACGTTGCAGAAGGAGTAGAAGGAGGCCTGTACAGTGACTGGAGTGTTGAATTGGATCACGTTGCTGAGATAAATACCAGCAGTGTTGAAAGTGTTGCTAACCAAGTTGCATATATCCTGCGACACAGTGCAAGATAGACTGGTTTGAATCATATTCTTGTTTGTTGCATTTGGGGTAGAGGAAGTACCGGCCACTGCGCTGCTCTTCAGCTTGAACTTTGGGGGTTGGGGTTCGCTCTCGTACCCACATGGGACCTCTTTGATAAAGCCCTTCTCGAGTGGCTTGGGGTGCTCAAAGCACTTTGATTCCGCCGTGACGGAGGGCGCCAGCACACCTAAACTTAATAGCGCAATCCTCATCACTTTTTTCCAAACCAAGGTTCAATTTAAATAATGTGTAGGCGGCGCCACTGATGGGCTATGCTGAAGCCAAGCCCTTGTTTCACCCTCCCTGCGTGGTTCTCTCGGCGTTTGTGGTCGTTGGAGGCATGGTGGAGGCTTTGCGGTTATGCTTTTAGTATGGCCTACACGTAATTCCAACAAATCAACTTGCACCGCCCTCCCCTTTCTCACCAGCCCTACAAATCATTGGCTACCGAGCTTCAAAGTAAGAATTCCACCGAACTCGGCCCTTCATATTTGCACTACAATCACAACTAAAACTAGGCTTTATTGAGCTTTTGAATCGGCATTAGCCAGCCAAGGCAGTCAACAGATCATAGTTGAAGTGAGGGGCTTCAACCATCAGTTCTAATAGAAGTGCGCTATTTCCAACTGTCCAAGTTTATAATAAACTACACTGTTGGGATATTTACACTTCAAACAGATTCTATTTATCCTTTAAGCTTACTCTATCAGACTTGTAAGCAATGATCTAGGCTCAACCAATAGATTCTAGTGACCCTTTTAAACATTTCTAGATGTAAATATTTTACAAGGTATTCATTAATTTAATGCACCTTTGGCTATATGAGGGGATCGATTCAATATCGCATAATTTAATGCATTTATTAATTGGATTGATTGCTGCTTTAAAATACATTATTTTTATTGAAGCCATTCTCTATAAAATCTTGTCCCCAGTTCAGGATAGGGCTCTTGATTTCAATACTTGAGAGTTTAAACGATTTCAAATGGGAATCAAGAGTCCTAGTCCCGAGTGATCATGCGATAGTAATGTAGACTGGTAATAAGAAACATATTTTGCTAATCATCTGCCCATCTATCATTTCATACTACCATGTGTAGTGTAATCTGGAGCTTGAGCTATTAATATTGATCAGCTCCTGTTCCCTTGGAATAGTAATGATTCAACCTTCACTTACCAAATACGATGCTGATCACATGAGAAGCAGCCACTTTCCCCAATATCCGACCATCCGACAAGCCGGCGTCGGATCGACAGCCCCACAGACCAATCTCCCAATAGAGTGCAAAACTTTGTATAGAATTATTGGATCGCCCTTTGGATCCAGCCGGAGTCACTCCCACTATCCTGAAAGCTACCGACTAAATTGGAATTTACGAGCAAGTTTTCATACGGCGTTTCATCTCCGCCCATCTTTCCCAGATGATCGCCATCTCTGGGGTAGGTTTAACTCCTTGGAAATAAAGCCCATATTGTCCATGACCAATGTCAGTGACCAGGCTTTATCCGCTTTTGTCCAACATGGTAATTTAACCTGTGACATCAACTACCAATGATGAGTAGGATCCAGCTTGCTTACTTACGATTAAACACTACCTTGCATTCAAATTTATTACATTGATTGGCCAATCAAACTTAGCAGTGCTATATCAAGCATGGGATTTTGATTATTGCATTAAAAAATAGCGCATTACTAATTATTCCCATTATCTAGGATTTTCTAAACCTACCGCTTCTGCTCAAACTATCCGCTGAATGACAAAAAATAGAGCTATTTCATGATGCGTTTAAATTAGATGAATATATTTGATTCTTTTTATAGATTTAATTTAGAAAGAAATATTAAACTCCAAGTTGAACTTATCTTCTCTGGGGATCAATAATGTATATAAAAAATAGAGCTATTTCATGCTGCGTTTAAATTAAATAATATATTTGATTCTTTTTATAGATTTAATTTAGAAAGAAATATTAAACTCCAAGTTGAACTTATCTTCTCTGGGGATCAATAATGTATATAAAAAATAGAGCTATTTCATGCTGCGTTTAAATTAAATAATATATTTGATTCTTTTTATAGATTTAATTTAGAAAGAAATATTAAACTCCAAGTTGAACTTATCTTCTCCAGGGATCAATAATGTATATAAAATATATGAGGTTTCAAAATGAAATATTTGCTAAAATTAGTTTTTTAACTTTTAAATCTTATATCTTTACTTCTTTTTTGCTACACCTCCCTGGTTTCACTGGTGAGAAATTCACCAGATGCCAATTGTGTGGCGCTAGATTCCAGACAAAGAAACCTTCTTCTCTCATATTCTTTGCAGAAAAAGTGGATTCCCTTAACATGAGGAATCTATTTTTCCAGTAAGGCTCTGATGTAGATCCCTCAATTATAGAAAAAAACTGGGATTGTCATATTTTTTTGTCCACCACAACCCTATTCCCATCATAGAAGTACAAACCAATATCTTATCAAATAAGGAAAAATATTGGTCTTTGATTCAAATTCATATCCATAACAGTAAAATGCTAGTACTAACTTAAGATAATGAGCCATCAATTGAAAAACTCTCTATAACAAGAATAAATCATATTCTTATCTAATTTCTCCTGTAACTCTTACAAAAAATTACTTTACTTTTTACAGCTATTGAGACATACTCATAAAAGTTGGATTGAAGCAAACTGAAGCCATGTAAAAAGCAAAATATAATATTAGCACATATTTTAAGCCAAATCAACAGAACCCCAGCATTTACTGAGAAACCCAAATCAAATATACACCATCCATATCAGACACACAACACACCATAGCTGTGAATTAAGAGTGGGGTCATAAACACAAACAAATCATCTCACATGTATCGAAATTTCTATTATGCTTACTATGTTTTGAGACAGGCGCACAAAAGTCACGCACTGTAATGCAAAACTGACACACAAAAATTAGTGATATCAAATCAATTCACAATACACAAAGCCAAATCATAAAAAGAGCAGATTAAACAGTATCTCAGTGATAAGCTGTCTAAATAAATAATGCAATATTAAACAAACATTGGATAAAAATAAAATTAATGTTTTTTTAGTGTAAAATTTTTTCAAAATTAAAGATCTTCTTAAAAATGGCAAAATTAACAAAAATGGGGCCAATCAAATCAAATATAAAAACTTGGTAAAATAAACAGCTAATATGGCAACAGGGGGAAACTATCTAGTATCCAACTTGGTATAAAAATTCTAAAATAAAGCATAAAAATAGTAATGGTGTTGAGGGTCAGGATGTTAGAATAGCTCATCTACCACCAACCTAACGCCACATCCAATACCTTATCCAGTTTGGTACCAAAGAAATTTATCCAATATTTGCCTGGTTTGGTACCAAACCAACTTTCACATAACTTGTCCAGGTGCCCACCCATTCTGATTCAATTCATATCACTTGATGCTAACCACTGATCCCAGTTAGATATATGTCATAACCTCTAAAGCTATATAAGCCTAAATTGTTACCCTATAAAATTACTCTTCTCCAAACTATTATCTAAAGCTTTTCCAAAAGTTGTCTCCTTGTGTCAGGGATTATATTCCTGACTGCAACAATATGATCAGCACTTGTAATATTACAAAACAGCCATATGAAAAAACAAGTAAACTTAAGGCTTTAAACCTTGGGAGGACATTAATGACTGTCCAACACGAAGATCAAACTTGGGACACTAAAAACGCACTAGTTTTAGCCCAGCATCAAAAGTTAAGTTTACATTACCTTTTTATATGAACTTTATTCAATCTGTTTTTGCTATTGCTTCTGGAAAGGTTAATTGTATTAAGGAAGATGTCACTTACTACTCAGATGATGATTAGCTGCCTGAACAGCTTCTAACAACTAGAGATCCACTTTCTTTATATTCACATATGGTCTGCACCACTCCTTCCATCATTAATAACTATAATCACTGGTCATCAATTCCAAAACCTCCTGTATGCTTCTTTAGCCTCTATTTTTGCTCTCTTGCTTGTATAATTGGGTGTCACCTCCAATACCTGTTATGTTTGAACCTTTACTTTTTTGTAAACATGAAGAAACTTGGGCTCACTCCCTCTCTTTCTAAATAACCTCTTAAGTGTTTTAAAATTAGCACTTAAGTATTTAAGTGAGCTAAATTTCATCTTTATTAGTTGTTCTAGCAACAATAAATTTGCCCTTTTTGTAGCTTTATTCCTTCCTTTACCACAACTTCTCTTTGATAATACCTTACATCATGAAGGGGATTTCCCTTCTATTTTGGTTGTTGATTTTACTTTATTGGTGTACTCTATCCCTGGAGAGCCCCATTTGAACCACTAATTGGTCAAACTCTTTATCTGATGACACTCACGCTGACAAGTCCCTGGCCCACAGATGGTTCAAATACCCTTCAGGGCACTGAGGACAAAAGTTTTACTAAAAACGCACACCACCTTCTACTCCTGAAGCAGATGTCTCCTTGGTTTTACCAAACACATCCTTCTATATCCTCTTATACCTAGTTGGGTATTACCTCTTAGGAAGGTTCAATTCCCTATGGGAAGATTTGCCTTCCTAGGCCAGTTTGGACATCTTGCAATGGTAACAGTGCCAATAGGTTCTGTAGTAGATGTACTGAAATTAGGGGCCCAATCCCACAAGATTGGAAGTATTTTCCTTCTCAAGTGGGTCCCTGACACCTTGTCACTGGTAGCAGCTACAGTTTTTACCACACCAATGAAACACAAGATGACTGACCAAAACCATCCACCTTTACCCAAGTATTAAACCAAGCCACGTCCTATGACACCATAAAGCTGTAAATTAAATGACCACAGCATTAAAAAAGACATCCCAAATGTATGTACCATATTTGAAAGTCTGTTCATGCCCAAGGCATGCACCAGAATCAGTCAGTACAGTTGTTTCCTCCAACCTCAACAAATCAACCAATCACTCATCATAGATGAAACGTCAAACACCAAATACATTGGTATTGGCCAATTCTTTGGGGAAAAAAGGGAACATAATTAACTGGCTCAACCACTAGGCAGCCAAGCTACATGATAGGCACATCTCATACAAAAATGGGTCAAGAAAGCCAGAAAACGTCTTTATAAGGTTGCAGCTAACTGGTTCATCACCTGGATTGACTCTTGAACTGACAGCCAGATTGATAACTGGGAGGAGTTCAAAGTGAACCTAACTCATAGCTTCTGTATATCAGAATCTCTCCAAGATATTGATATTTAGCTCAGTGACCTTCCCCAGAAGATCATCATCACAGCCTATGCTAACTATCTGAGAAAGTCCGCAGAAAGATTCAAAATCCAGCACAAACAGACAATGTTCACATACACCTCATTCATCAACAGAATGAGACCCTCATTAGTGACGCTCATACCCCTTGAAGCAAACACCTTTATGTCTGCACTTTTTTCAGAAGCTAAACACACAGAAAAATGTGCCAGCATGGAATATTTCATGCCCAATGGCAACCACTCCTCCAACTCTAACAGTGGAGACAATGCAACTGGCAACAAGTGTTGCACCAAGGTTGCCTCCCCCTGCTAACATATCTCACAATGCACCAGGGGCGCTCATAGAGGTGCCCCATAACATATCTTACAGCATGGAGTACCCTGAGACTAATTTTGAATTACATGTAATATCTCCTAAAAAAAGAGTGCTTCTAATTTGATGTGCTGATACCTTGCCTGAGATATTTATAACCCAAACCTTATATAGAACCCACCACAGTGCCACCCCCTGGTGGACTTGTGGCTTCTTGGTATAGTATATTAATTACAATATTCCCAAATAAATATCACCTTATTCCTATTCCTATTCATATTTTTTCTATTGGACTGTTATCTTTCCCAATATAAATAATGAACTATAATGGGTTCAGTTGCAACAGTGGTAGCAGCAGTAGGTTTGATTAATGCCTACTTTTAAGAAAACTTCCCCAAGAAGGGACAAATTTCTTGCTGTATGACTACACCTCACCAAGAGACATTCTTACCCATCCCTGATCAATCATATAGGAAGGTTGTGTTGTATATCAAGCCCAACTAGTTATCACCAGCGCCTACAAATGACTCTGCTTGAGACAGCACAACATTGGTACAACACCACCCCAGTATAATCTGTCACAACACATGCTGAATGTACAGTTGGAATCCTTCACATGTGGTATAAAAGTTTCCAATATTTTATTTTGGCTACATTTCACAGAAATACACCTCCATATTTGTCAAGTTCCTGAACCCATATTGGTTGCCACAGCGTCAGGGCTCTTTACTGGGCCTGCCGTTGTATGGTTCATCACCTGGTCCAGTCAAGAACTTGAAATCACCTCTGCGGCATTCAGAGACACTGCTAAGTCCTTCTACAGTGAAAATCTCTCTCACATTGTCATGGGAACACCCCATCTTATAATCAAACAAACAGGAAGTGTCTCAGAATAACTTTCTGCCTCTTCTTGTGACACCCCTTGGATCACTCCACTTTAACATTTCTAAAGCCTGCTTTCCCCCCAGAGTCTCTGGGATCTCTTGGGGAATCTGAAAATGATGTTCCCTTTGGCTAAGGTTGTGTTACTTACTTTGGCTCCTGCTTTACTGTTATTATAGTCTATCTTCCCAGACCTGTGGCTGTGCTTGTCTTTCTCAGCCATTTCTGTGGAGGAAAACCCCTCCAAGCTTCTGTAGTTGCTGGATGGATTTCCAGGCAGAGCACAAGGCCTATTTTCAGCTGCAGATTACCTGGTAAATAGTCTCACTTTTAACAGCATAGATGTTTCCTAGGCTTGTTTTACTCCTGGCATCCCCCTCTGAGGTGGCCCTAATTCCTGTTATGTACTACATGTAATATGTCCCTTCACCTTCTGAGTCTCCTCCACCTCTGGTGTCAGCTTCAGGCTGTACTTCTTGGCTTCTATAAGATATGCTGCCAATGGGAGTTAATGATTACTTGTGTCAGGAAGCCAGTCATAGGTAGAGGCATTGGGTGGCTTGGGGTGAGATGCAGCCAAGCCAGCGGGTAAGGCCCACCATAGAATGGGTGCTAACTTGATAATGTAAGATACAGATTGCCTGAGCAAGGACCAGGTCCGGAGTTGGGGACCATGAAATTCACTAATCCTGTCAAAGTAATGTAGAGTAATCCAAACAGTTGGGTAGAGGCGGTCTTGGCTGCAGCAGTAGGTTCTAGTGGGCGGTCTGGTCTTGGGGTTAATGGCGGAGTCATGGGAACAAAGTACGCTGGTAGGTAGTTATACTTGCCCTTGAACAATAAGGGCGGTATCTTGATCCTCTTTCCTTCACCTCCTATGTATTTGGTACTTCTAGTCCTTGCCAACGGGTTGGCATGAGGATGGTTTCCAAGTTACACTCTGAATAGGCCAGGTTGGGTGGGTATTCAGTAAAATGCACAGGTCCAAAGGGGGCTCCTGGGGGACGGTATAGTGCCTGGGGAGGATTGGCAGGTTGGTCTCCAGAGGGGGTGGTTGCCTGATGGTCTACTTGGCCAGAGTTAATATGTAAGATCACTAAGACTAGATAAGTTAAGATTTGTTTGAACCAAAGGTTCATAAAACTTTATTATTGAAAATGACAATATGGTCATCACCATACTGCCAGGGCTTTTATACCATGGGTTTTTGCTTCTTCAATTTTTGTAGGGTTCAGGTTTGCAGACAGGGCACTGGCAGGGAATGGATCTTGGCTTAGAGTCTTGAGGGCAGCAGATCCAGGTTGTGACTGCTCTGGCAAATAGAAGTGGCAATGCTTTGTTCTGCCACCACTGTTCACTATGTCACCTTAGTAGTTCAATTGTACTACCCCTTCTGGACGGAAGGCTGGCAGTTGCTGGTGGTCATTGGCAGAGTTAAAAATAGGTTTTGTTTTAGCCTCCTTAAGGCAAGCTGCAACCTCTGCATAGGTTTGGCTCTTTTGTGGCTCAAGGTTGGCATCAATCTGGTAATCATTCAGGGAATTGTCCTTGGGAGACTGGCAGGTCTCGGAGTAACTTGTTAACTCAGGTTTGCAATTTAACAATTGGGCGGTCTCCCGTCCACTTTATGTGGCTTGAGTAGTCTTTGGAGGGTCAGGGTTCAATTCCAGGGTTTCCAATGTTGGTTTCAAAACTCCAGTATCAGCGTTGGGCAGGTTGGCAGTAGGTCCTTCCCCAACCTCTGTTATCCAGGTTACATCTCCTTTGCAGTTATGGGTCTTCATTGGCACCAGTTTGGTGGCAGACTGGCAATTATTCAGGGAATTCTCTGTAGCAGGCTGGTGGGTTGCGGGGTAATTTAACAATTTGAGCCTGTGATTTAATGGTTTGGAAGGTCCTGGACTGTCCTGGGGGTCCAATCTGACTTCAGGGGACTGGGGTATGACTCTTGGGTTCTCAATACAAGTATTGAAATGTCATTCATGACAACTTGTCTCAAATGTCCTCCACTCCATCCCTGTGGACCCCATTTAAGCGGCTATTTCAGTATTGCACTGGTTGGCATCCTGGTAGATATTGCTCCCAGGATGAGAGAAAAGCTTATTTAGTTTATCCCCCTCTCTCACAGAGGTACCCTGAAACACAATGCTATCCGGTAAAACAATTATAATTGGCTGAAACCATCAAAAGTTGGGAATTTTGGCCCCTGTTGCACTTTTTGTATTACAGCACCACAATTATTTGATATTATAGGACACAGTGCATTTGCTTGAATATAGTCATATGTGAGGATATGGGTAGTATTGTATCAGAAGAGCCAAGATCAAATGGAGACATAATTATTGTCAAGGAATGGCTTCTGATCACACAGAAGTACTTAAAGATCAAGATAAGGGTTAACCAGATTAAAAGATGCCTTTGTTGTAATAGATTAATTCTTATACCTTATTAAAGGTTAATCCCTGGGCCATAGCATTGTCTTCTAAGACATTCTAACACAACCCTAATTTGGGTAATTGTTAATCTAGGTTTGGCGCTTATTGCACGTCAACCAATATAATATTTTCATCTTCACCCAGCACAGGTGGTCCTTGCTGGCATGGAATAGTTTGGTTGCTTCATGATCACTTCCTACTATCCTGAATATACTTCAGGTTCAATGATTAATAATATAATTAATATGGGAATTCAAGATTATTAGGAATCAAACCCTGCACCTCAACACTCAATATAAAATTACTGTGACGCTTTGGCGCCTACAATATTTGCAAGGCAGTGCTGTGGTGCCTGCAAAAATTTTCAGTTGGCGCAGCAGTGAATCATGTATCAACTAAGCACCACAACAGCGCTTATCATTGGCTGATTTATGGTTCAGGTCAGCAGACTACTGCTGATTCAATATACATGTATTTTATAATACCAATTTATGGTGTTTAACTGCTGTAATCCATATCTGCAGGCTCTGTCATAATTGGCATCATTGATTTTATACTTCTAATTTATGGAGTTTGGCTGCTGTAATTCATATCTGTGAGCTCTATCATAATTGGCATCATTGATTGATAAAAATTCCCAACAGCCCCCAAAAGTCACCAAGGAGACCCCAAGGTTTGGGAAGAAGCCAGGGCCTAAATTTATCATGCTTCCTCCCCTAAGCAACCAACTAGAAGATTTAAATGCTAGAGAAACTGCATCAGCTGATCAGCTGGCCAACAAGGAGGGGCCATCAAACCAGAAACCAATTTCTAATAATTATATAGCTGGGGAAGTTGTAAAATCTCTCCCTGTTGACATCTTTAAATAAGCAGCTGTTAGTTGATGAAAATTGAGCATTTTATCTCTGTAGGATTTTATTTTTTACTGCAAGCCAAATACTGTTGGTACCATCAGACAGAGAGTAATTTCATCTCCAATGCCAGCACTGGAAAACTGAGCAAATTATCTCTTATTGAGCAACTGGGGTTATTTCTGGTATGTTCAAAGCTATATATAGATGTTGGCCTTAACAATTGTTGTGGTCTGAGGCGCAGCACAGAGTCACAACAGGAAATCTTAACCTTAGGATTGGATTTTTACTAAATCTCAATTAGAATGGCAGGGAAGACTATGTGATTACCTTGTGGCCCCAAGTGAATAATATCTGCTAGCCGTGGCTAAAGAGGTGCCAAAGTACGTGGAGACACAAAGACAAAAATATGAATATATCTTAAATTTTATTGGGTATAAAGATTGGGAATATATGCTGTGTAGCTTTACCACAAAACAGTACATGGATGGTAGGATCACTTGCCACAAGCATGAGTGGGGCAAGTGAGTTGCGCAGAATCAGGAAACCAAACAATTAAGTTTCCCAATTTGGAGCTAGACTCATTTTGAAGGGAAAAAGCAAAAGAGAGAAATTTGACCTTGGAATAACCCATTGAAGGCAGAATCAAAACATGGTGAATGGCAGCATTCACGACATTGCCCCCCTCTAGATTGGCCTTAGGGGGGTGGTACTTACAGAGGAACTTGGCATGCACGCAGGCAAACGGTTGACTGCTAGAGAGAAGTTTTACAGTGTACTCTGATCCTTGTTTGAAGGTCACTTCCAAGGGCCCAATCCACAACAAGTCTAGTTTGTGACCATGTCCTCCTACTCTATGCTGATAGTAAATAACATGGTCCCCAATGTTGAACTCAGGTAAGGGAGATCATTCAGCATCATCAGGAAAGAGCTCAAGCACCTTGGTCTTATATGTGGACGTGTAGGCAGAGGCCTTAATATCAATGATTTGGTTGACTAGATCTTTGATATGGTCATCAGGGTTCATGGCCTTATCAGAGAAGAGTAGGGGGCCCAGGAGCAACAGAGTGGTGGCTTCACAATCATATAACATAGCAAAAGGGGAATACCCAATGACACAATGTTTGCTAAGGCAATAGGCAAAAAGAGCAGTGGGTAAGTATAGATCCCAGTTGGCAGTGTCAGAGTAAGTGATTTTCCTCATGATAGAAACCAGAGTTGAATTGGCGCGCTCAACCTCCCCATTGATGGAAGGATTATAGGGGGCAGAGAAAGACAATGAGACCCCAGGCTTCAACAACAGAGATTACTAACTTGGCGTTGAAGTTAGTCCCATTGTCAGACAACAACACTTGAGGACAACCATGGCAGAAGAATACATCTTGCAGCAGAAAGGCAGTGGTTGTCTTGGCAGTGATTTCTTTAGTATGGAGAGCTTCTACCCACTTGCTAAAATGATCAACAGCAATCAGAATAAAGCAGCAACTAGAGCAGGAGCAAGGGAGAGGTCCTACAGCATCAATGATGACAGTGTGAAAGTTATGTTGCAGGGGGACTAGCTTGAACTTGTGAGCAGTGTCTTTAGGTTGTTGGAGCTGGCAATCATGGTAACTAGCAATAACATCTGGAATAAGCAGACAAAGATTTTCCAATAAGTAGTTCTTCTGGAGCCAGGCATAAGTCTTGGCAACGCCTCCATGGCCTGTCTCTTTATGAGCTTGGAGCACCATTAAAAGTCAAAGACTAGGCCTTACATAAGGCAGGTAGTGGTCTTGTACTTTCTTGAAAATCTGATTGTCACAAATGAGTGTGTCCTTGGATAATTTAGAAATGGTGACTCAAACTTCTTCTGTCTTGCTCTCCCATGAAGAGGGATATTCAATTATTTCATACAGACTGTCAGACTCAGCAGGGTGTAAAGCAAGGATGTGCATTCTGGGTAGTCCATCAGCATTCTGGTGTTGAATAATGGGGCAATGCAGCACAGTGAAGTTGTACCCTTGTAGGCAGAGAGCCTATCTAGCTAGTTGTCCTTCTGATTCCTTGAGTTGCTGTATCCATTTGAGCAAAGTGTGGTCAGTAACCACTGTGAAATGGGTGTCATACACATAATGGCAGAACTGCTTGAAGGCATGCAGAACAGCAAGGCACTCTTTCTCAGTCACACAGTAATTTTTCTCATGCTTATTCAGGAAACAAGATGTATAAGCCACAGGGTTATCCACACCTTCATCATCAAATTGAGCCAAGATAGCTTCAATGGCCAGGTCACTAGCATCAGTATATAGGCTGAATTCCTTATCATAGTCAGGATATACTAAGATAGAGGCCTCCTTAAGTTTTTGCTTAAGGGTCTCAAAGGCTTGTTGCTGGCTGGTGGTCCATTTGAAAGGGACATTACACAGCAGTTGGACCAAGGGTTTGCTAGTGTCAGCAAAATTGGGGATGAATTGTCTGTAGTATCCCATCATGCCCAGAAAGACTTGAACTTCTTGCAGGTTGGTAGGCAGAAAATTTTTGTCAATGGCCTCAACTTTCTTAGTCATGGGGCAAATTCCTGTCTGAGTCACCTCATATCCCAAGAATTCAAGGCATTCCTTGAAGAAGGCAAGCTTAGATGGTTTTAACTTAAGACCAGCTTCTTGAATCTTTATAAATACTTCCTTGAGGTGAGCCAGGTGGTTAGTAAAGGTGCACTAAAGACTGTTATATCATCTAAGTACACTAGGATGCACAAGAGCTTCAAATCACAGAGGATGGAGTCCATGGCTTATTGGAAAGCAGCCAGGGCATTGCAGAGCCCTTGCAGCATTTGTGTAAGCTCAAAAAATCCTTCAGAAGTGATGAGCGCAGCCTTCTGTCTATCCTTGGGAGAGAGATTGACTTGCCAGTACCCAGAGGCTAGGTTCATAGGAGAGAAAAACTTGGAACTTCCAAGGCAGCAAAAAGCATCATCAATGCGCTGTAAGGGGTAGGAATCCTTTTTGGGTAAAGAGTTCAATTGTCAGTTTTCCATCACAATACAATGACCTACATCCTTCTTTTTAAGTATGAGCAGGGGGAAGCCCATGGACTTTGGGAAGGAGCAAGAAGTCTAGCGTCTAGAAGTTGTTTGAGCTCTTTAGACACTTGTGCATCCTCCACACAACTGCAGCAATACGGTTTAGCTTGGAAGGGGGGAACATCACCAGTATCAATCTGATGAATGACGCCTTTGGCTAGACCATAATCAGTGCTATCTTTACAAAATATATCTGAAAACTGATCCAGTAGGTCAAGCACCTCTTTTGTTGAACCAGGGATAGTTGCAGGAAGTCTTGCGCAGTGAACAAGGATAGGACTTGAGGTTTGTCTTTGGTTAAATTAAAGTCCTGGAACGTACCAAAGGGATGTAGTGATAGGACATTAAGGGCATTCAACATCTTTCCATATCCAATGACCTGTCCTCTAGATACATATATGGGGAGAGCAGTTAGGTTGGCAACCAGCAATTGAACAGGGTCTTTATGAGAGACATCCAAGATTTTTGGACAGAGGTAGGGTTTGTTGCGCCCTAGCAAGGGAGGAGAGTATAACTCTAGAAACTGTCAGGGAACCAACCCTGATTGGCCAACTTGCTAGTGTTTGGGAACTGGTAGGTTGCAGACTGGGTGGGCAGAGCCCACCAAAGTATTGGTGCTAACTTAATGAGGTAGGACATTGACTTGCCCACCCACAACCACAGACTGGTGGCTGGGACAATAGTATCTATTACTCCCGTGAGAGTAATATATATAATTCAAAAATCTTTTTGGTATGATCCAGTGGGAGCTTGGCGGTGGAGGCAGGCATTGGTTTGGGGGTGACAGGTGGTTCCATGTCCATTTGGTAGGTGGGAAGGAAGTTGTATTTATCTCTGAACAGGCGGGGTTTGGTAACGTACCAAGGGCCTTCTCAGTTGTATCTGGTTAACTCAGTAGTTCTGGCCATAGTAATCCTGGGCTAGTATGTTGTCGGTGGTGTAGTCCTTGTACTCAGGCTTTAAGGGTACTCTGTGAAATGGAAAGGACCAAAGGGGGCACCTGGTGGGCAGTACGTAGCTGGCAGGCTGGCAAGGGGGGTAGACAATCTTGGGGTTAACTGGAAGATGGCAAGAATAAAATACAGCAATAGTTGGGAAACCCAATATCTCATAACCTTTATTTAAAAATGACAATGTGGGTTGATCTTGGCCTGGAAGGTATTTATACCACACTGCCAGGCTTCACTACTTGGTTGGGTTTTCTGGACTTGGGCAGGTTGGCATCAGGTGTCTCAGATGGCAGTGTGGCGCTTGGCACTGGCAGTTTGCCACTGGCCGCTTTGGGGTGAGAAGACTTCAAATCCTTCTGTTTATTGATTTGGGTATTGGGTGCCTCTTTGGGTTCAGTGCCTTCCCTGAGACTTTGGGGGAGTTTGGAATAACTTTCAGGGAGAAATTTGTCTATTTCACCAGGCAAACCGCCGGTGTCAGGCGTTGGCACCTCAGGGAAATTCCCAACATCTTGCACCGGTGGTTTGCTTGCAGAATCCTGTGGGGCAGCTAAGGGTTTGGGTCCTGGCGGGCTGGCAGCAACTTCATTAATTAGTAGTGGGTTATTGTGTTCCCAGCCTATGAGTCTGGCAATCTTCAAAGGGTTTTGTCCAAGGTTTGACTCCAATTCTGTATTTTGAGATTTAGGAGCATCCAAATTGTCATTCCTGACAGAAATGTACGCTTGGGTAGCTCATACAATATTTGGGAGTCTAGGATAGCCTGAGACCCAGGGGGAATGATTAAAGCAGAAGTGGCTAAAAGAGGCACCCATTCAGATGCCAGGAAAGCCATAGGAGGACACTTCATGTTGGTAGAATGGGTATAGTATTTTAAAGTAAAAACACCTTTGGGATACTCTAAGGCACATGTCTTGAGGCACTTCCCAGGAACTTCAACTGGCTCTTCAAAGATCAAAGGGACCTCATACCCTAAGATAGAGAGGTAACTGTCCTTCAAGTTGATGATCCTGTTGTATTCCCTAAGGAATGGAGTACCAACTAGGAGGCCATAGCTCTCATTCTCCAAGACAATGGCTGGCGCGCCCAAGAGTAGTTTGCCAACCTGCATGGGAAGAGCAGAATAAGCTCCTATAGCGCAAGTCATGGATAGCCCAGCTATGCCATATGACTAATGATAGTTAAGGTTGGGGGCAAGTTTGAGCTTCTTGACAAGCTTTGAGGAGACAACATTAACAGGAGACCCTGTGTCTAAGACAGCCTTAATCTTCACCTTTTAGATGTATATCTCCACACAAGTGGTAGTACGCCCAAAGGGAGGGAGAACATCCAGAATGTCTTGGGCTTCTGCTAGCTCTTTTCCCCATTTCTCAATCATGCATCTCAAGCCTGGGAACTCTTTATAGACAGTCTGGAGAGGAAGCAAGACTTAAAAGCTTTTGAACACAGCTTCAGTAACCTCAGCAGCTTCCTCAGAAGATTCAACAAGCACGGGGGATCTCTTGGCTTGAGTAAGGTATGGGTGAGAGACAACCTCTTTGGCTTCAGGCAGAGGCTTAAAAGTTGTTGTAGTTTTCCCAGAACATAGCTTATAAGGGATTGCAATAGTTTTGGGGACAACAAGAACTGAATACCCATAGGTGTTGGGATCTTCCATATCAGAATTGTCCATTTCAGAGTCATCAGAGATGTTGTGGAATAGCAGCAGAATGGGAGGAGCCTCTGTATCAGCAGGCTCAGAGTCAGCAATGGAGGGGGGAATTGAAGGAGACTGGGAAAAATTGTCAACCAAGAGCATCTCTGCCTCTAGGTTGACTGTCCTTTTCCCACCTGTTCTTTGGGATCAGCTCCTTCAACCCAAGTATTGATGCAGACTCAGGAATGGTGATCTATTTTCCCACAGTTGTGGCAACCCTGCCATTGAGGAGGATTCTGTGAGTTCATGGTGAGGATACACGGGCCACATGAAGACAAACCAGAGGTAGAGGCGGCACAATTCTCCCTCACAACTTCCCCAGAATGGGTAAGGTGCATATCCTGAAACAATGTCTTTATGCTCTTCATAGAGAAAAGCATGGCTTTATGAGACTTAAAGTGAAGGCACATAAGTTGGTTAACTTTGAGGGCTTGAGCGCAAGCCATGTAGGCTTAATGGGCTGTCAACTGTCTGATTGTTATCAGTTGCTGTCCTTCCATGTAGAATCTGTCTGCAAACTCAGCTAGTGTCTCTTTTAGTTTGAAAGCAATTTGCATGAAGGTGTCCTTCTTTACTTCCAGGCTAAGGTCACCACCAAACTTGTCACTCAGAAGCTGCTTCATATCTTCCCAGGTCTCAATGGTGGGCAGTTCTGACATGACTACCTCTTGGCAGGTTGGGTGCAGACAGGTTAGAATGTGTTCCTTCTTAACCTCATCTGAAGCTCTCCTTATGAAAGTTTCATAGATAGTTAGGAAAGCTGTAATGGTTGAGGTTTTGGGGTCAAAGACCTGCTTAAAGGTAGGATTGAAATGTGCTTCTGGAGTCAGGCCATCGTTGTTTCTATCAAGTACATTTATGCGCAGGGAGAATTCTTCTTTGGATTTGGAGGGGAGATGCCTGGCCTACAGCTGGAGAACACTTTCTCAAGGGTAGTCAAGGATTCAGTAGTGTGGGTGCCTGTATTATTAGCTAGGGTGCTTTGCTGCTCAGTGACATCTAGGTGTTGGCCTTGGGAAGTTACTACCAAGGACAGTTCAGCCAGTCAAGAGGTAAGAGATGGACCCACCAAAAGGCAAGGAGCAAACCTGACATTCACTGAATCAATTAACTCACCCATCTCCTGTACATCTTTATCAAGCTCAGAGTGGTCTTGCTTCAAATGTTCCACCTTTTTAGATAAAGCTATCAACTCTCTAGCACATTGAATGCAGGTAGCTCCTGGTAATCCAGGGCAACAGCCATTTTTGTCTGTAGCCCCAGTTAAACTAACAGTTGACATCATCATCTCAGGCAAGGTAGCAACCTCTTGTTGTAATTCAGCAACTTGAGTTGTCAGAGCAAGCATTTGAGGATCTGGTTGGGGGCTTTGATAGGGCAATCTTAACTATGGGTGGACACTCTTAACTCTCAAATGGCATCCCATAGTCTTTGTTCTATATCCGCCAAATCATCAGCTGGAGGAGAAGGTGGGGCATCTGGTCTGGGTGTAGACAGTTTATTAACTTGAGTCTGGAGTTTGCCAATGGTAGCGGCGGAAGCAGCCCTTTCTTGATCAAATTATTTGGTAAGTTTGCGGAGGCCTTTTGCAGCAAGGGCTGCTACTTGCTGCAGTTGTTCAAAGGAGTAATCACTGAACTTGTTGAGCTGCTGCACAAGTTGTTCAAAATTGGTAAGATAGGCGTTTAGAGTGGAGTCTAATTGGGTGCACCAGGGCTGTTCCAGCTGGTGAAACTCATGTAGACGCTCTCTGACGTATTCAGGGATGGACTGGCGCATTTGCTCAATGGAATTGACCAAGCAGGTTTGGGAAGTGACAGAGTTGAGCTTATTGTCTGACACCAAAGAAAACAGAGAGTAGATACACTGTTGATAGACAGCAAACTGAAACCAGTGATAAGTGACAGCTGCTTGTAGAGACAAAATCTCCTGAACGTGAAACCCCAATACCATCTGGTGGTGGGCTAAGGCAGGTTGTACAAAGGATGACAATAAGTGATCAGTGGAGCCAGCCGCTGAGAGGAGATGCTGTGGAAATTGTGGAGCTACAATCAATTTGTAGTATTCTGCTAGGCTGAACTGAAGCTGGGGGCAAGGGATGGCCCCATCACGGGATAACCCAAGGGCTACCACCATGACTGGTTCCAAGTCAGGGGTACCCAAAGGGTAGGCTACTAGACAGGGACCATTTCCAAGGTTCAGCACAGTAGGAACAATAGGTGGTTTGGTGATTTCTTCCTCAATGGGAGGACTGGTAATTATAGGCAAAGTTGGCTCTTTTATGGGAGGAGGCAAAGGTCCTGAAAATGTGTTTGCAAAAGGGATAATCAAGGGGCTTACAGCCTCTGTAGTGAGCACCATTTTTGTTGCAATCTGAGGCGCAGCACAGAGTCACAACAGGAAATCCTAACCTTTGGATTGGATTAGTATTAAGTCTTGGTTAGAATGGCAGGTAAGGCTATGTGATTACCTTGTGGCCCTGAGTGAATAATATCTGCTAGATGTGACTAGAGAGGTGCCAAAGTATGTGGAGATACAAAGACAAAAATGTGAATAGAACTTTAATTTTATTGGATATAAAGATTGGGAATATATACTGTGTAGTTTTACCACAAAACAGTACATGAATGATAGGATCACTCACCACAAGCATAAGTGGGGAGAGTGAACTGCACAGAATCAGGAAACCAAACAATTGAGTTTCCCAATTTGAAGTTAGACTCATTTCAAAGGGCAAAAGCAAAAGAGAGAGATTTCTCCTCAAAATAACCCATTAAAGGCAAAATCAAAACATAGTGAATGGCAGCATTCACAAAAACAATGTACTCTAACTAATACTATGTAAGAGCATTAAAGACTACAATATAATAGAACTTTGAAGATAATTGTGTTTATTGGGACTGGAGTATAATCTAGCCAGCGGCTTCAATCTATCCAGGTGTAACTAAGAACTTGTTATCATCTTTTTAGCTGTCTGTACCAATAAATACTGAAGCAACCCTTGCTCTTGTCTTTCCAGACAGTTCTCAGTGACTACTTTTGCAATAGATCCATCTTTTCTGGCTGTGCCTATCCTGATTGATTGTCTTTGGCACATGTGCTGCTACTGGCCGTAACAAGGTGTACATGGCACTTCAGCTACAGCCTACCCTCTTCTTGAGCTAGCCTACTGGTAATTATCAATTGGTTGTATCTTTAAACGCCTATTATGGCACTAGGAAACTACGCTGTATTTGTTTGATGCTTAGAAATAGTCCCTGCTCTATCCTCCTACTTTGGGAGGTAGAATTTTGATATTCCTGTTTTCCATTTTAGGGTTTAATCAGATATTCTTTTCTGGCTTACAAGCCTTCTGTTTATCAATACAATGTTTTGAATTGGCAATTTTACACTATATAATAGCTGACTTGATCCAATATTAACCCAAAGATTATCTGCTATGTAATACTAACCTGAACCAATAAGGAACCAATTATATGACGTGTAATGCTGATGTGAACTCAGTATTTCTTAGTATTTTGCACATCACTTGTTTGATATACACATGTATTCCTTTTGAGATGGTGGGGCTGAGTTGATACAACATCCAGAAGGATGGAATGAGAGATATACAATTAATGTAGTAGTGGTTACACGGTGTGCAATCACTGATAATTACTATATTGGCTGACAATTATACCATGTATAATTTACATATCAATTATAATAAACTAGTAATTATACAGTGTATAATTACTGCAATTAATAGAATTATAGTCTAGTGATAATACAGTGTGTAACTGATAAAGATCTGTGTGTTATGATTAGCCTTTTCATTTGTGGTCAATCAGCCTAATCTCACATTGCTGCTTAAGTACAACCAATGTTTGCCCCTGTCTCTCCTTCAAGAGCACTATACCACAAGATATATCCTGTTTATGTGCCTTCTTGTACTTTCAAGTTATCTCTCAGCTTTGCCAACTTGCCCTGCTAAGCCAGCCCATGAGAGCAACCACAGGAGAACTCTCACTTGTCACAACCAATCTATTATACAATTACAGCAAGATTGGTTTTACCTACCTCACCATATTGGGGTTTGCTGAATAAGTGATTCCTCACTCAAGAGTATGGCGCCCTTAGGCTACTGATGATAATCATATGATGAGATTGGCCTCTGTCATTTACTAGACTTTTCATAACAGACCCTTCTCCTTGACCAAAGGACCTCCTGAAAATAACCTGGGCCTTTAAAATAACCATAGTAAAAGGATCAGAAAAAGACAAGGGAACAGAGTAACTATAGTATAGCAGTCCCTGTAGTGAGTACCATTTTTGTGTGTGCTCTTGGGCTTAACATCCAAGAGATTACAACAGAAAACCTTTGTAATAAAATGCTTAAGGTTCAAACTAGCCAAGGGTTAGTCTTCAGGGAAAAATTAAGGGAGTATATCTTACTTTCTTGGGAAGAAAAATGAAAAGAGTTTTACTTTTGGTAAAAGGGAAAAAAGCTTTGAAGTAAATAAAACCAACAAATTCAAATTTGGATAAACTTAATTTAATATAAAGAGAATCAGAGATTATATAGCTAGTTAGAGCACTGATCATTCATTAGGAAGACAGAGGAGGCAAGAGTCCCTACCACAGTACCAGGACCAAAATAAATCATGTGATGCAACCTGGAATGTGTGGATATTAATGAACCCTTTTCAAGAAAATGGGGATATTATTAAAGTCATATCAAAACATTCAAATTTTTGCTGGCATCATAATTCAAAGGGAATATTGAAATAGCATGAATAGTGTCGTGAATACTGCTATTCACCATGTTTTGATTTTGCCTTCAGTGGGCCATTTCAAAGACAAATCTCTTGCTTTCACTTTTGTCTCTCAAAACAAGTTGATGACTGAATCAGGAAGTACAATTGTTCTGTTTCTTGATCCTGCTCAACTCACTTTCCCCACTCATGCTGGTGGCAAGTGATCCTACAGTCCTAGTAGCGTTTTGTGGTATTCCTAACCACTATATATTACATTTTGTATTCACCAATAAAATCTAAGTTCTATTCACATTTTTGTCTTTGTGTCTTCTGTACTTCTGCGCCTCTCTCTAGCCACAACTAGTAGATATTATTCTTCCAGGGCCACAAGGTAAACACATAGCCTTCCCTGTCATCTAACCAAGACTTAGTACAAATCCAATCCTAAGGTTAGGATTTCCCGTTGTGTGTCTGTGCTGCACCTCAGAACACAACAAAAATGGTGCTCACTACAGGGGCTGCAAGCCCCTTGGTTATACCTTTCACATCCACGTTTTCAGGTCCTTTGCCTCTGCCTATACAAGAGCCAACTTCACCTGAAATTACTAGTCCTCTTATTGAGGAAGATATTGCCAACCCGCCTATTGTCCCTACTGTACTGAACCTCGGGAGTGGTCCCTGCCTAGTTGCTTACCCCATGGGTACCCCTGACTTAAAACAAGTCATATTTGTAGCCCTTGGGATAGCCCGTGAAGGAGCCATCCCTTGCCTTCAGCTGCAGTTCAGTTGGGCTGAATACTACAAATTAATTATGGCCTCAATTTTCACAACATCTCCTCTCAGCAGCTGGCTCTGCTGAGACCAGTTTGCTGTCTACCAACAGTGGATTCATTCCCTGTTTTCCTTGGTATCTGATAATCAGCACAACTCTGTTACCTCCCAGACCGGTTTGGTTAATTCTATTGAACAAATGCGCCAGTTCATCCCCAAATACGTGAGAGAGCGTCTACACAAGTTTCACTTGCTAGAACAACCCTGGCAAACTCAAGTAGATTCCACCTTAAATGCTTATCTCACCAACTTTGAATGACTTGTGCAACAGCTCAATGCATTCATCATGTATTCCTTTGAGCAACTACAGCAGGTAGCAGACTTTGCTGTTAAAGGCCTTAATGAACTCAGTGTGGTGTTTGATCACAAAAGAGCTGTCACCGCTGCTGCTGTAGCCAAACTCCAGAGTCAAGTGAATGAATTAACTATGCCCAAGCCAGATGTTCTGCCCTCTCCCCCTTCTGATGATTTGGCAGATTGAGAACAAAGAATATGGGACGCTATTCAAGAGCTATATACAACTACTCACAGTCAAGGACATCCTTCTGAAGCTCCTTAACCTGACCCCCAAGCGCTTGAATTGACTGCTCAAGTTTCAGAGCTACAGCATGAACTTGCTGCCCTACGTGAAATAATGACAACTGCTGCTAGTCCAGTTGGGGTTGTCAATGAAGATGGTTGATGTCCTGGCTTACCAAGAGCTCCTCAAATCCAATGCGCTAGGGAACTAATTGCTCTAGCTAACAAGGTGGATCAATTGAAGCGGGACCATACTGAACTGGATAGAGACGTACAAGAGATGAATGATGTGATTGACTCTGTGAATGATAGGGGTGCCCCTTGCCTCTCAGTGGGGCCATCCCTTACTTCTCAACTGGCTGAGCTCTCCACAATAGTGATCACCCAAGGTCAATGCTTAGATGCTACTGCACAACAGACCACTCAAGCTTTTGATACAGGTGCCCGCGCTGTTGAGATCCTGACTACCCTTGAAGAGAGTGTTTGTCAGCTATGGGCTAGACAGCCCCCCTCTGAATCTAAGGCAGAGTTTTCCCCGCGTATAAACGTACTCAATAGCAACAATGGTGGCCCAACTCCCAAAGCACACTTCAAGCCTACCTTTAAGCTAGGCTTTGATCCCAAAACCTCAACCATTGCAGCTTTCCTAACTATCTACAAAACTGCCATGAGACAAGCTTCAGACAAAGTTAAGAAAGAACATATTCTGACCTGTCTACATCCAACTTGCCAGGAGGTGGTGGTGCCTAAGCTGCCCTCCATTGAGACGTGTGAAGATATGAAGCAGCTTCTGAGTGACAAGTTTGGTGGTGACTTTAGCCTGGAAGTAAAGAAAGACGCCTTCATGCATATTGCTTTCAAGCCTAAAGAGACACTAGCTGAGTTTGCAGACAGATTCTACATGGAAGGACATCAACTGATCACAAGCCGCCAGTTGACAGCCCATGAAGCCTACATGGCTTGCGCTCAAGCCCTCAAAGTTAACCAACTTCTGTGCCTTCACTTCAAAGCCCATAAGGCTATGCTTTCCTCCATGAAGAGCATAAAGACGTTGTTGCAGGATATGCATCTTACCCATTCTGGAGCAGTTGTTAGGGAAGGTTGAGCTACTTCTAACTCTGTTTCATTGTCCTGTGGTCTTTGCATTCTTACCATGAGCTCAAAAATCCTCCTTGACGCCAAGGCTGCCACAACTGTGGGCATATAGGTCATCATTCTCAATTCTGCACTAACCCACAGGTTAAAGGAGCTCATCCAAAAGAGCAGGTGGGAAAAGAACAGTCAACCTAGAGGCAGAGACGCTCTTGGTTGACAATTCTTCCCAGTCTCTTTCAATCACTCCCTCTATATCTGACTCTGAGCCTGCTGAGAATGAGGCTCCTCCTATCCTCCTATTGTTCCATAATATCTCTGACAACTCTGACCTGGATGACTCTGATACTGACAATGTCAATGCATATGGGTACTATGTCCTGGCTGTTCCTGAAACCATTACAATCCCCTATAAGTTGCAATCAGGAAAGACTATGACTACCTCTAAGCCTTTTCCTGAAGCCAAAGAAGTTGCCTCTTCCCCTTACCTCACTCAGGCTAAGAGGTCCCCTGTGCTAGTAAAGCTGTCAGAAGAAGCTGCCAAGGTTGCCGACGCTGTCTTCAAGAATGTATCTGTTTTGCTCCCTATCCAGACTGTTTATAAGGAGTTCCCAGGATTAAGATGCATGATTGAGAAATGGGATAAGGAACTAGCAGAGGCTCAAGATATCTTGTCTGTTCTTCCCCCCTTTGATTGCACTACCACTTGAGTAGAGATATCCATTCAAAAAGTGAATATTAAGGCTGTCTTAGACACTGGCTTGCCAGTCAATGTTGTCTCTACAAGCTTGTGAAGAAACTCAAACTTGCCCCTGACCTTAATTATCACCAGTTGTATGGCACGGCTGGACTGTCTATGACCCGCACCATAGGGGCATACTCTGCTCTACCCATGTGGTTTGGCAAGCTTCTCCTAGCTGCGCCAGCAGTTGTCTTGGAGAACAAGAGTTACAAGCTCTTAGTTGGCACCCAGTTCCTTATGGAATATAATGGGATAATCAACTTAAAAGAAATTACCCTCTCTAATCTGGGGTATGAAGTCCCTCTGATCTTTGAAGAGCCAGTTAAAGTTCCTGGGAAACGGCTCAAGACATGTGCCTTGGAATATCCCACTGGGGTTTTCAACCTCAAATATTTTACCCACTCCTCAAACATGAAATGTCCACCCATGGCTTGTCCTGCGCCTGAAGGGATCCCTTTCCTAGCCACGTCTGCTGTCACCATCCCCCCCTGGCTCCCAGGCCATCCTAGACTCCCAGATATCATATGAACTACCTGAACAAACCTTCTTGGAGTTGTACTCTCCCCCTTGTTAGGATGCAACAAACCTTACCTCTGTCCTGGAATCCTAGACGTCTCCCATAAGAATCCTGTTCAATTGTTGGTAGCTAACCTAACTGCTCTCCCCATGACCGTGTCTAGGGGACAGGTTGTTGGATATGGCAAGTTTTTGAGCGCTCCTGATGTCCTGTCTCTTCATCCCTTTGGCATTTTCCAATATTTTAACCTACCTGAGGATGAGCCCCAAGTCTTATCCTTGTTCACTGTGCAAGACTTTCCACAGTTGTCCCCGGTTCAACAGAAAGAAGTGCTAGACTTGCTAGACCAATTTTCTGACATCTTTGCAAAGGACAGTACCAACTATGGGTTAGCCAAAGGCGTTATCCATCAGATTGACACTGGCAACTCTCCTCCCTTCTGTGCTAAACCATATTGCTGCAGCTGTGTAGAGGACGCCCAGGTATCTAAAGAGCTCAAACAACTGTTGGACGCTGGGCTGCTGGCACCTTCTCAAAGTTCTTGGCATCCCCGCTACTCATCTTAAAGAAGAAGGATGGGGGTCATTGTATTGTGATGGACTATTGACAATTGAACTCTTTGACCAAGAAGGACTTGTACCCCTTTCTGTGTATTGATGATGCTCTCCAACGTCATGGAGGCTCTAAGTTTTTCTCCGCAATGGATCTGGCATCTGGATACTGGCAAGTTGACCTATTTCCCAAGGATTTCCAAAAAGCCGCTCTCATTACATCTGAAGGGCTGTTTGAGCCTACTTGCATGCCGCAGGGACTCTGCAATGACTTGGTCACCTTCCAAAGGGCCATGGACTCCATCCTCCATGACTTGAAGTTGTTGTGCATCCTAGTATACTTGGATGATATAACAGTTTTCAGTGCTACCTTCACCAATCACCTGGCTCATCTCAAAGAGGTGTTCATAAAGATTTGAGAAGCTGGCCTTAAGCTAAAACCTTCCAAGTGCGCCTTCTTCAAAGAATGTCTTGAATTCTTGGGCCATGAAGTAGCCCAGACTGGGATTTGCCCAATGACTAAGAAGGTTGAAGCCATCAATAAAATGCTTCTACCCACCAACCTGCAAGAGGTACAAGTCTTTCTAGGGATGATGGGCTACTATAGAAAGTTTATCCCTGACTTTGCCAATACTAGTGATTCTCTAGTCCAACTGTTATGTAATGTCCCTTTCAAATGGACCGCCAGTCAGCAGCAAGCCTTTGAGACCCTTAAGCAGAAACTCAAAGAGGCGCCAATCCTAGTGTATCCTGACTATGATAAGGAGTTCATCCTGTACACTGACGCTAGCAATCTTGCTATTGGAGCTATTCTGGCCCAACTAGACAACAAGGGTGTAGACCATCCTGTGGCTTAAACTTCCTGTGTGCTAAAAAAACATGAGAAGAACTATAGTGTCACAGAGAAGGAGTATCTTGCGTGTTGCATGTAGTTTTGTCTCTATGTATATGGCACCCACTTCACAGTTGTCACTGACCTAGCTTTGCATAAGTGGTTACAACAGCTTAAGGAGCCTGAAGGGCGCCTGGCTAGATGGGCTCTACGTCTGCAAGGATACAACTTCACTGTGCTTCATTGCCCTGGGATTCAACACCAGAACGCTGATGGGCTCTCCATAATGTCCATTCTTGCTTTGCATCCTGCAGAGGCTGATTGGTTATAAAAACTAATTGGGTACCCTTCTTCTTGAGAAGATGAGACAGAAGAGGTACAACTGGCCTTATCCAAGCTATCTGAAGATACCCTCATACGCAATAATCAACTCTTCAAGAAGGTACAAGACCAGTATCTGCCTTATGTACAACCCAGTCTACACCTCTTGTTGGTGTTGCAAGCTCATAAAGAGACTGGGCATGGAGGCATTACCAAGACCTTTGACTGGCTTCAAAAGAATTACTTCTGGGAGAACCTTCACCTGCTAATCCCAGATGTCATAGCTAGTGGCCACAACTGCCAACTGCAAAGGTCTTGAGCTGCTGCCCACAAGTTCAAATTAGTTCCCCCACAACATGCCTTTCACACTGTCAGCATTGACGCGGTAGGACCTCTCCCCTGCTCACGTTCTGGGTGCTGCTTTATTCTGATTGCTGTTGATCACTTCAGCAAATGGGTAGAGGCTCGCCCTACAAAGGACATCACGGCTAAGACAACTGCTGCCTTCCTGTTACAAGATGTTTTCTACCGCCATGGCTGTCCTCAAGTGTTGCTCTCAGATAATGAGACTAACTTCAACGCCAAGCTGGTAACCTCTGTTGTTGAAGCTTTGGGGTCTAACCAGTCTTTCTCTGCCCCCTACAACCCTTCTACCAATGGGGAAGTTGAGTGTGCAAATTCAACACTGGTCTCTATCATGAGAAAGCTCACCTACTCTGACACTGCCAACTGGGACCTATACTTACCTGCTACTCTCTTTGTGTATTGCCTTAGCAAACATTGTATAATTGGGTACTCCCCTTTTACTATGCTGTATGGGCAAGAGTCTACTACCCCATTGCTCTTGGGGCCCCCTGCTTTCCTCTGATAAGGCCATAAATCCTGACAACCACATCAAGGATCTAGTCAACCGCATAATTGATATACAGGCCACTGCCTACACTTCTGCATACAAGACTAAGATGCTTGAGCTCTCTCCCAATATTGCTGGACACTCCCCCCTGCCTGAATTTGATGTTGGTGACCATTTACTTTACTACCAACACAGATTAGGTGGTTTTGCACATAAGTTGGACTCTCTGTGAATCAGCCTTTTAGAAGTGACCTTTAAACAAGGGTCCAAATACACTGTAAACCTCCTCTCCAGTGGCCGTCCTTTTGCTTGGGTGCACACGAAGTTCCTTTGTAAATACCACCTCCCTAAGGCCAATCTAGGGGAGGGAAATTTTGTGAATATTGCTATTCACCATGTTTTGATTTTGCCTTTGGTGGGTCATTTTGAAGACAAATCTCTTGCTTTTGCTTTTGCCTCTTAAAATGAGTCAATGGCTGGATTGGGAAATACAATTGTTCAGGTTCTTGACTCTGAGCAACTCACTTGCCCCACTCATGCTTGTGGTGAGTGATCCTACCGTCCTAGTAGTGTTTTGTGGTATTCCTAACCACTATATATTCCATTTTTTATCTACCAATAAAATCTAAGTTCTATTCACATTTTTGTCTTTGTGTCTTCTGTACTTCTGCGCCTCTCTATAGCCACAACTAGTAGAGATTATTCTTCCAGGGCCGCAAGGTAAACGCATAGCCTTTCCTGTCATCTAACCAAGACTTAGTACAAATCTAATCCTAAGGTTAGGATTTCCCGTTGTGTGTCTGTGCTGCGCCTCAGAACACAACAAATAGTGCAAAACACAACACCCTTCCCCATTGCCATTTTTTTGCCTAAAAACCTGGGAATCTCACACATTCAATTCCCTGTTGCAACTGGGCCAATATTAGTTCAGTATTTAGATTGTGCAATACAACAGTGCAAATAGAAAGGGCAATAATAGGAATAATAATATGTGTTTATTGTAGGAACAATACAGCTGATATACTTTATTGAGGAGCCACAATTGCCAGGGGGTGGCATAGTGGTGTGTTCCATGTAACGCTTTGGCTGGGAATAACTTGAGGGAGGGATCAGTGCCTGTAATTGGTAGTGCTTCTAATTAGGAGATAGTGCCTGTAATTTGACACTGTGCACAGATTGATCCATACTATTAGTCATATCATAGGGGGACTCTTTGAGTGCCCCCTGTGTACTATGAGATATGTTGGCAGGCAAGGGGATAATCTCAGTTTCAATATCCCAGATACCTAATCTTATAATCCCAACCTCTTGAAGAAAAGCCTGGTAAAAAAGACTATATTAGCCCACAAGTTTAGTACCAGGCTTTATTGCCATTCTGAAACAAAGTTTTTATTTACTATTGGCTTTAACAATTGATTTCATATTTTATTCTTACTATTGGTCATCTGAACACTGTTCTTTCTGGCCTAAAAGCCCCTTCGCCTACATTTTTTCATCCACTTATAATATCATATGGTTCTGTTTATTTTAAAGAGTATTTTATGAAGCCTGAAATCAAAGTGTATACTCCTGAAAAGATCTTATTATCAAATCCCTTGGCCTGCACTAAAGAGTTAACCAGATTTAATTGTAAAATATCTGGATTTTTATAGATCCCAGGTTATCAAAGATAAATTTAATTTCTTCCTGCCTATAAAATCAATATGAACCTTCTTTATACACCAAATCTCATATATTCATCTGTACCTGAACTTCCCACTGATAATACCAACAAGCTTTTATGAATATTGTATATTACTCTCTCTGAGATAATTACCACTATAACTCCTACTACTGGCCCCTGTTCTTGGGTGGAACAATCCCTCTCTTATGTTTTCAAGTTAGCTAAATCCTATGTTGAGCATTGCCTGCCCAATCTGAGGCATATAGCATTCTCAATTATGACAGCTGAATGTCCAAGGATGGTTAGTTGTTAGTCTCTCCACACTTTTTATGGATATGTAAAAAAGGACATCTGGAATGGGTTATCTTTTTGTAAATCAATGCACCCCTCACATATTCTATGGTACATTTCCTTGATCCTAAATGCATTTAAGTTCATAAGATGATTAAAGGCTACCACAAAAATGGCACAATTCTGAAATTTCTCCGGAAAGTGAAGGATTATCTAAGAAAAACTAGTAGGGGCTTCATCAATGCCATTGTTATAGATAATGTTGGTTTTCACAAAGTAATAGAGGTTAGTGAAAAATTCCCTGTGCCATGGACCCACTTAATAGAGAAAAGGTTCCCTAACTTGTGAGCTAGAGCACCCAAGTTAAGATTTGATACTATTGAACCAATGAGAATGATCACCAAGGCCAGATGTCCAAACTTATTCAGGAAAGAAAATCTCCTCATAAGTGAGCTAAATCTCCTTATGAGATAATATATCACTAATTATACCAGAAGACAAAAGGAGGCATCAGGAAAGACCAGAGGAATATCCTCTTCATGAGCTGGTGATTGTTGAAAGACATAGTTGAATTTTTGACCCCAATGACCAGAATTATATTTATATCACCTGTTGGCCAGGATTTCTTCAAAATAACTTTTGTTGAAAGAGGATTTTTTCCAATCAGTGGTAAGAGTGGCACCCTCCAGCAGAGAGCCCAGATGAGAAGTACCACCAAGTACCAGAATAGAGATAACTTCAACTTCATGGAGACAGGTGAAAATAGCAATTAAGCTAAGAACCAAAGAGAAGGAGACTTAAAACTGAAATAAGACAAGATTTATTATTACTAGAAAAATTGAAAATGATGGCCTTAAATACCCCATAAGGTACTAGAAACAAGGAAGTGGTTTGATGGGGAGTGGTATCCAATAAGATGTTTTTTGTCATATTTTGAGAAGTAAGTAAGGTTCTTGCCAATTGCTTCCACAAATCATGGCCAATTACCTCTGTAAAAAGGGGAGAAGATAGAATCAGGAGCATTTTCTTTGCCTCTAAGAGGAAAAAAACAAGACAGGAAGATATTCTGTCAATTATTTTTCCAACAACTGATTTTCAGTCAAATTTGATCCAACTATAATTTTTTTCATACATAATTTTTTCACTTTGCAACATTTAAAAATTAAAAACACAAAATAAAGAAATTATTCCCTATAAAAGTTATTCTTTGAAACTCTTAATAGTCTTATATTATTTTCTAGCAGTGAATTTTAATTTAATTAGTTTTTAAAAAGGTAAATGTTTAAAGTTAAGCCTCTTAAATGCAAAAAAAAACAAATTAAAAATAATTATATGTTTGGAGCATAGCTTTCATTAGTAAATAGATTATATTTAAATTTTTGATTTATTGTAGAGTTAAAAAAATTTCATATGAATAAAATTATTATTTAATTAAATTTGACTTAAAATCAGTTGACAGAAAAATACTTGACAGAATATCTTCCTGTCCCATAAAAACAAGGTGCTTTGTTATTATTAGCTAAAATAGCAGAGCATGCAGAGGTTTTATTAACAGAATTGAGCAGTTGGATGGAAATTCCAGTCAATCAGATTCAAAGTGCATATTGTTTTATTTTCTGATCTGTTTATTGCTTCCAAAAGCAAAATTGTCACCATATTGAATCAATTTTATATAATTGTCCTTAGTAAATCCAAACTTGGTTTGGATTTTAATATTATCTTCCAATTTATGGTTATAAGTTCAATTTATGGACTGAAAAGAAGTGTGGAAAATCATGTTTTGACTGCTATTAATTCCAAAATATTCTGTTGTTTCTTCTTCAAGTGTTTTAAACTCTGCTATGTTGTGGGAACTGGCTTATGTATTTCAGGAGTCAGGAATTAAGTTCTTTACACCCTTTAATTAAAACTATCCTTCCAGTTAGAAAAAGCCACTTAGGTATAGATTACATGTGCCTTTTATTCCACCTTGCATACTTGCTTTTCATTACCCCAATTGAAGAGGTCTTTTGGTAGCTTAAGCAAGTTGTTAAACACAGTACTCCAGATGGACCAGATACCTTATTTGATTTATTATGTGTGAGTTTCTACATTCTCCTGGATGAGACAGTGAATAAATTTTATTCCCACTATGATTCTTTAACCAATATATGTCTAGCTTCTATTTCAATTGAATAAATTCAATATCACTTATATTTTCAATTTTTTATATTTTCATATTTTTGTACAACTGTTTAGTGTTTCTAATTAATTCAAATAGGATTTGAATATAACAGCATATTATTAAAACAGGGCAATTTTAAAATGCTATAACTATTTTTTATTTCACTATATTGTAAAATAATCAAAGTCATGTAAATAATACAGCCAAAATATCACAGATAAAATATTAAAATTACACAAGAACATGAAAAGAGGTTAAAGATATTGATTTGTATATAAAATAAGAAAATTTATAAGTATTGATATAAAGTTTATTCAAGATGTATCAATTTCAGTCAAAAGATGAGCCATTCTGGTAGATCTTTTGAGAGATATGAGAGGCCACTGCCAGGGTCATGATGATTCCTTGGTCCCAGTTTACCCTTCTATTTTTGAAGGGCAGGCTCATGTATAGAATTTACAGAAATAGCTTCTTGGATGGTAATCAAAACATGTAGATCCCAAACAGTATAAGAGCATCCTGGATGAGTTGCTCAGTTGAGCAGTACCCATCTGAGACATTTTTATCATCAAGAGGCACCTTATTTTGTTTATGGCTGGTGCAACACCTTTCATATCCCCAACATGCTTCTAAATCCCCAAAAAGAATATTCAACCCAGGTAAATTACCAGATAGAGTCTCTGCCCAAGATAGGTTAAAGCAAACTCATAAATATTGTTTTGAATTATCCTGATTCTTTTCTTATAGAAAAGTCTGTTAAAAATACTCCATCCTCCACAGAAGCCCCTTGGTATTATTCACCCAGAAAGACCCAAAATCAACAAGCACACAAGTGACTTTCTTGTAGATCCAGGCCCTTGCTTTTTATAGATTTTTTACAGCCAACTCAAGACTTCAAATCAGTTAATAAATGGTGTGCAGCTCCAGGTATTTAAAGAGTGCCTGCCTGGTCCCTTGTTAAAGTGCGCTAATTGTTGTATATGGCAATTCTTCCACTTTTTCATAATAGTTGTGATCATATTTATCACAAACCCGCTTGGTATAAACACAGGCTTAATGGGGACTGTTAGGATTTTTGATCAATCAATGATGGTGATTATGATGGAGCTGTGACAGATCCAGGTCCAACCAGTCCAAATTATCATTATCCTGCCCTTGACTCTTATTGCCATTACCTTCCTGTGACAAAGCTTCAAGGAGCTTTGTCTCCAGGAAGGCAATTTTATGGGGCAACACTTTGTTGTCATCCCGCCAACAAGCCATAATCTTGACACTCTTTTCCTATCTTCCTCTTAAAGCCTTAATCTCACAATTTTCCTTGGATTTCACCTGTTGTAAAATTCTGTCAAATCTGGCAACAGCGCCTGTGTTGACAATAATAATGTTGACAGTGGTCATTTCAACACTTTTAATGTTGACACTATAGTAAAGTGACAATCTGGTTTTATTTAATGTCGTTTCCTGGATGTTGATACTTTTTTAATTAACAAACCACTTTACCCTAAACATTTTAATGGAAAAATATATTTTAAAATACCTTACTATACTAAAATGACCCCAGAAAGTTCAAAAATTCAATAAAAAATTAATATAAGTAATAAGAAATAAGAAATAGGAGATATAAGCAAATATTTTTCAGTTTACTATGTAAATTACACTCCTTATTATATATTTTTATTTTTTATTCTCATAAAAATTAAAAAATTCAATGAACCAAAAATAAAGATATTTTTATATATCATAATAACTATAAAATTTAAGAAAATTCTAATTTAAATTTGTTATACTTCATATAAGCATAACTGAAAATATCTCATACCTTAAAGATAAATTAACAAAATATAAGATATTTCTTACTAAACCACATTGAAACTGTATCTGAAACTTACCATTTATACCTAAAAAGATTAATACAATATAAATAAATTAAAAAATTAAAAGTTTATAAGTAAAAAATATACAGGCAAAGCAAAGCAAGGTTTATTGTGCTAATTAAAGCCACCAGCAAGAGCAGTAGCAACGTCCTCAAGGTACTTCTTAATCTCCGCCACCTTATACTTTTTCTTCACCACCTTATGAACGTCCTCCTGGTAGTCCTGCTCCTTAGACTTTTGCTTCTTGGGGGCCACCTGGTTAGCCAGGTTGCAAAACTTGGAGACAGTTCTTGCTTGCTCCTTCTGCAGCTTAGAGAAGAACTTGTTGTATTTGGAGTTTGACCCAAACTTCACCTTCAGGTGCTTGTGCTACACTTCCAGGCTGGAGATGGTCTTCATCTCTCCCTTGAGGCAGTTGCCCTGGCAATTCTAAGGGGCAGTGGCCCCGCTCTTTCCTCTCTGGGAAGTCATCTTCTTGCCCATCCATTGGTGCTTGAAGTAATCAAGGTAGCCCTTGAAGATGATGGAATTCTTCTTCATGTAAGCATCCTCCAGGAGGGCCTCAAAGCCAATCCCAGTATGCTCTGGGCACACAAAAGCCAAGGCAGCAAACTGAGTCAAGGCAAAGTGACACTTCCCCTTACCATCATTAAGATACTTCTTGAAAAGCTCTTTCTCACTCTTGAGATTCTTGATGAGAGCCTGCCTAAAATTAAAGAAGCAGCCCTGGACTTCTCCATTGAAGGTGGCCTTGAAGGCTCTGAACTGAGCTTGATCAAAGTCCATTATGATAACCTTTGGCCCAAGTGAGCGCGCATGAGCTAGCTGCTCTGCAGCTAGGGTTGACTCATCCTTCTCAGCGGAGGAGGGATTTGCCCTTGTGGCGTGAGTGGGAGGGGGAGCTGGTTGGTGGGAAGGGAGCTCAAAGCATCCCAGATGATCTTGAAGGCTCTGGTGTAGAATTCAGTCTTGGCACCAGGAAGGAGAAAGAACACAAGGGGGATGACCTGGGTGTTGAATTGCCTGTGCAGGACCCACAGCTGCTTAAAGAGGGTGGGACATGTTGCAAATGTGCCGTCACACAGCCAGGTAGTAGCAGTGTTGAGCTCCTCCAGGTTTTGGGTTGTGGTATAGGCTATAATCCTATCCTTCACTTCCTGCACATTACCCTGGATCAGTAACAATTCACCATTCTCAGTTTTTTTGAGAGCATCTGCAAGGACCAGGTCTCTGATGGTAGTGGCGCTCTTGGCCAGGAGATTGGAGGCTTGACGCCTATTACTCACAATCTTGACCAACTGGCTGTAGGTTGGCACCCTCTTGAGGTTAGTGAGGGAGAGGTACTTGCAGGCAAGCACAGCCAGCTGAGTGGGGGAACGGTCCTTGGAGGTAGGCATAATCTGCACAAGGTACCATTTGAGAAGGCAGGAGATGATGATATTGGGCATCACACAAGTGTGTTCACCCTTGATGGTTTGGACCAAGTACCAGCACTCAGTGTTGAGCCGCACTGGGCAAGAGTGGTCCTCGCAGGTCTAATGATGGCTCTTGAAGCCCTGGTTGGCATTGTTGCAAGAGAAAATATACCCATTAGCCACCATGGCCAGCCCACTCTTTACACTCATGATTGGGAAGTATTTGGGCAAGGAAAAGGGCACCTTAAATTTGCCATCAACATTGCAGATGTTGTGGGCCAACAGAGGGTCCCAGGGGCCAGTAGGAGCATGGCAGAAGCCAGAAAAGTAATCAGGGTGGGGCTTTGAATCAATCACCAGATGAGCTTGAAGAGGGAAAGTTTGGTGGGAGTGGGGAAGCAGAAGGGGGCTTATTGTGGTGCTCCTCATGTTCAGGAGACTTATCTTTGGTTGGGGTCTTTTTGCCTTGCCGCTTCTTCTTGGTTTGCTCCTTGTCAGAAGCCAAGTTGTAAAAACTGTGGTCTGTAAGGGAACCATCAGATTCCTCTCCCCCAATGGAGTGAGCAGGGCTCTTCTCAAGAGAGAGCTCAGGGTAGGGCTTTGGTGAGGGCTTGATAGTGGCCTTCTTTGATGAGACAGGCTTCTTCTTGGTGGATTTGGTTGGCTTTGAAGGACACTTGGTTCCTTTGGGCTGCTTAGAGGTATTTTTGTCCTAAAATAATAAGTAAAAGGGTTTAAAATAAAGCAATGTATGTAAAAAACAAAAACAAAAACTTAAAAAGCATAATATATAAAAAGTAAATCTTAGATAGTTTTTATTGGCATTTAAAAGTTAAAAAATACTTGTATAATTTTTAATTTATTATAGTTTTAAATAAAAAATTAAAAGTTAAGAGAAATATGCAAAATCATTATATTTAGATATAGATTTTATTTTAAAAAATTAAAAAATATGGAAGAGAAAAGTTAAAAATACAACAGATCAAAAAATGAGAAGTTTTTATTATGTAAAACATAAAGTTTTATATGTGAGAACTGAAAAGCGTTGACATTATGAGTGATGATTAGTAAAAAAAGCTGAATTCCCACTGTCCATTACAAAAATTGTAGACATTATTTTTGACAACATTGTCACTGTCAACATTTTTTTGAAAATTTACTATGAAAAAACATTGTACGCTTAATTAAATTTATGCGGGCTAGCAAAAATTAACCGTTTTCTGTGTATTTTTGTTCACAGATAAAAATAAAAAATATGAAAATAAGTTAAAAAAGTATCAAAGTTCTTTATTCTTTTATTAAAAATAATATTTGGGTAGTAGTAATATGGTATTTTACTATTGCATATATGTGAAGTTGTTAAGAAAGTTGTCTTCAGTATTGAAAAGGGTAAAGTGTCAACAATGTCACTTATGACATTCTTTATATGAGGTGACATATTAATTTAAGCTTAATTGTGCCACTCTAATTTTCTTAACTCCACCCTAGCAGATGATCACAAGCAAATAAACAACATTTCTGAGTGTTGACATTATTTTTAATAATAAATTCTATAGTAACTTACATAGTAACTCACACTTAAATTATTGGATTGTTGTTAGCCACCAATCCATTTAGTATATTAAAGACAGAATAAGTGCCACAGATAATTATATAAGATGAACATTCCAAGAATCAGCTATATGTACAATACCTATTTCAATATATTAATTTAATAAAAAATATTTTTAAATGCACACTTATTTTTTTTACTGTAGATGTTTCAGTTTTGCTATTAAAAATAAGTTTGGCCATAAAAAGTGTTGACATTGACACTTTTATGTCGTGAAAAAAAATAAAAAAATAAACTAATTTTTATTAGTAAAAGTAAAGGAAAAATTTGGTTAAATCAAGTTTTTTATTAAGCTTAATATTAAATTGTGTCAAGATGGCCACAATTTTGTTGTGTTTTCTGGGTTTGCACCCCTGAACACTTTAAAAAAAGAATTAAGCTAGTGCGACTAGCAAAAAACATAGGAGATTTAGAGTTTCAAGTTGACAGTGACCATGTCAACAAAGTGTCAACATGGGCGCTGTTGCCTTAAATCCTACCAGCAAGTTCCAAGAATCCCATGCATAAATTATATTTCCTTGTGTGGGAGTCCCTTCTTTGGCAAAGTAATTGGAATACAGTTCCTCAAACGCAGCTTTTACTTCCACCAAAGCTTCTTCAGGCACAGTAATGGAGATCTCCAGACTTGCCCAAGCTTCCTCAAGAGAACTTGTAGGTACTTTTTTCCTGGCTGCTTTTGTTTCCATGCAAAGTACTCTAAAATTTTCCCTTTCAAAAGATAATAAATAATAAATAATAATTGAAAAGTAATTGAGGGGAAAGCGTCAAAATTGACAATATGTATATCCTTTATTAAAGTGTTGTTTTTTTTGCCTATATACCATTTGGGGCATATTTGGCTGAAAACCCTTCTGGTTTCTGAATCAACCTATGATTCATGTCATGTGGTCTATGACATTTGAGTCATTCAAACCTAGATCTTTACCTAAAAGATCCCATGTAATTCTTAGCCTATAAGAATTAACCTACAATGAGAAGGAGTCACCTGACACCACTCATCTCAATGTATCAATTCAGCATGAAGCTTCCTAAGCTCCTGGCGTCAAATCCTGGTGGAATCTACATATTCCAAATCCAGATCTTTACCTAAAAGATCTTCACACTTCTCAACCTATGATAAGGTGCTTATGTCATTAAAGAATCACCTGATTCTCTACAATGGAATGTCTTGGTTTGGCTTGAAGCATTCCAAGCTACTGGCGCTAAAACCCTGTGGAATTGCATATTCCAGATCCAAGCTATCAGTGTTTCAACTGGGAATCAGCTGATCAATTCTAAATACCCAGGCTTCCTTGCATGTATTTAGGCAATTTCCTTCTGTTAATTGAACCTATCAATTAATCTTTCCAGTTAATTAATTCACACCAAAGACCACATGCCATTGTGAAAAATTCTGACTGATTACACACCGTATAAGCATTATTATAAACTATACTATGGTAGTAAATACACACTGTATAATTAACTATTATACACTGTATAATCACTAGTCCACATAGTAATAACCATACATTATACAGTGTATAGACTTTGATTCAATACTGGATTGAGTCAGCTATTATACGGTGTATAATGACTAACTTGAACTGCCATCTTAACAACTTGACTCAGCGTACTTGTTAAGCTTGATATAAACTTATGACTTGAGTTTAATGAGACCAAGGTTCAAACCCCAAACTAATCCTCCCTTTTTACCCTAGTTATCAATCAACCTCCACAGTTAATTAATCAATTTGAAACACCTAGTCTCTAAGATCAATTTGGCCAATCCTGCCTTAGTTTTGTCTATTAGTACAGCCTAACTAACAAAATACATTATGTTCTTTTATTAAATATAGATAAAAATTTCCAGGAATCTTTATCTGAAGAATCCCAGTCAAACCTATTTATATAAAATAAACAACAAAAACAGAACAACTTTATATATCAGGGAGTATTTATTTGGCTAAATACTAAAAGTGACTGTTGTACGGTCACAGGAGCCGCAGATTAGAATTATGTAACCAAACTTCATAAAATAATAGTGTAAAAGTTATATATATGAGACCAGCAGCATATTTTTGATCATTGCAAAAAATCCACCCAATGTTAAGCACCCCTTGGCCTCTTAGAAGATACTTGAAGTGCCAGCACACCGCCTGAGAAAAGCTCCAGGCACCAAAACACCCTCCTAATTTTATGGCAAGCGCCAACTGGAAACAGTTCCAGGTACCAAGGCGGCACCTAGCAAATATTTTAGACATCACTACAACTTTATATCAAGGGCTGTGGAAACTCAAGGCTTGAATCCCTGAATTGCAAATATTAATAATTAGTAATATTCCTAAAAAAGAAAATCCAAAGCACAGTTAGGATAGAAATAAAGTGATCCCAAAACTATCAAACCCCAAACCAGCAAGGGCCACCTGTGTTGGGTGAAGAAGATTACATCATATTAGTTGATGAGAGTTAAGTGCCGAACCTGGATTGTCAATCACCCAAAATAAGGGTGTGCTGGAATGGCCTAGAAGACATTCCTAGCAGCCCAGTGAGAAACCCTTGGGAGGGTATAATTACAGTAGTTTAAAAGCTATGGTAGCAAGTTAAAATACTTTAGATTTAAACAAAATGAACTCAGATTTAAACAAAATTAATACAGATGTAAACAAAATTAAAAAGATATGAATTGATATTAATTTACAATATAATTGGGTTAATTTCAATTCAGTTTACATCTGAGTTATTTTTTTAAATCCAAAGTATTTTTTGCTTGTTGCCATAGCTTTTAAAACTACTGTACAATAACCTTAATTAAAATAAAACCATCTTTTGCTTGGCAAGTGCTTCTACGTGATCAGAAGCCGCACCTCAGAAGTAATTATATTTTGTATTTCTCCTAGCTCTTCTGATACAGTACTGATTGTATTATCACATATGAAAGTATCCAAAACCAGTTCTCTGTACCCTAAAACTACTGAAAAAAATGAGCCATCATAATACCCAAAGTGTGACACTTCTCTTCTTTATCCCCTTTG
Organism: Entomophthora muscae; assembly: GCA_014839935.2. Classification (NCBI taxonomy): domain Eukaryota; kingdom Fungi; phylum Entomophthoromycota; class Entomophthoromycetes; order Entomophthorales; family Entomophthoraceae; genus Entomophthora; species Entomophthora muscae. The sequence continues at coordinate 395,343 of QTSX02003603.1, forward strand.
CTAATATAAGGCTTATAGCTAAAGTCAAGTACAGCCTTGCAATTCTTACACATACTTGCACTAGGTGTATTTTTGGTATTCAAGTGTTTATATAAGAGAAATTCATTTATCTGTTTTATTATTCACAGTTCTGTTTGTGGCAACCTTTCTAGACTTTCTAGTAGGCTTTGGGACCTTGAATTGATACACATGGCTCTCCCAGTATAAACAGTCTGGTTCTGTGTTTGTTTTATCACACCTTTACCTTCACAGTATTTGCTGTTAACTGTTTAATTTTCCTGGAATTAAAGGGCTCTATTGGTAGACTGTTTTGGGAGCCCAGAGTCTCAGCTCTCTCTGCTGGGTGCACTTGCCTGTTGTTTGGGTTGTGCAATCTTTTACATCAAAGCAAATAAAAGCTGATACAATTATTTTTAACACATTGTATTTTGAGCTCTCTATACTATTTTAGATACCAAATTTTTCTCATCTACCACCCCATTATAAGTTTATGTGTATTATGTTTCTATACCTGGCCCAATTGGCTAAATTCTTATTATTTTTGTTGCTTTTAAGGGATTCCTTTGATTTTAGGCAACTTTTACATCTAAAAAAGATGCTAATACATCTTTATCTGATATCTGTTTCAGACTACATGTATTTATTTGGACAGCTTAACACTGAGATGGTGCTTAATATGCTTTTTTCATGGTATGGTTTTTTTATTGTGGATTCAATCTGCTATTGCTCTTATCTTTGTGTGTCTGGCTCAGAGAATAGTAAGTGTGATAGAAAGTTATACACTTGTGAGTTGATTGGTTTGTATTTTGAGACCCTGATCTCACTTTGCAACTCTGATGTGTTGTGTGTCTGATATTAAGGGTTTTGTCTGGGTTGGTCTGCTCATTAAAGCCTAAATATTGGTTGATCTGGCTTAAACTATGTGTTTAGTGCTACGTTCTGTTCTATGTGCAACTTTAGCTTGCTCTAATTGGACTTTGATTTGTTCATCTTAACAGCTGTGAAAAGTTCATGGTTAAATTTATTAATTTACTTTTTGTTGTATTTCTTGGGACAAGAGTGGTTGTTGCTGTTGTCAACATTATGGTGCTATTTACCATTATTATATCTGACATTGAAGTTGTTTGAACCTTTTGGGATTCTATAATTGTTAGACTTACACTTGTTGTTGTAGGAATATAATATGTCTTTTCAGGTGTCTACAGATGTGTCTTGGTTAAGGACCTGCCAATAGTGAGCAGTCTATTTGTATTTGGAATTTTATTCAGGCTTGGTTAAAAACAAGATGATACTAGTGATAACAAGGTGATATTTAAGAGAAAGAAAGAAGATAAACAAAAATTATTTTTATTAAACAGTTGCTTTGGCTTTTAAGCTAAAGATATTGTGACTTGATCTTGCAAATGTGTGAGGATCAAGTATGAGTGGGAATAATAGCGTAGCTGGTTGTCATGTGACTGAACTATCTTTATAGAAAAGAGGAGGGTAGGGATTGCCAATATGTAAGGTTGGGATTTGGATCCATCAACAATTGCTACTTTGCTTATCAATTGATTTAAACTGGACTTTATATTAAGTTTATTTAATTTTAAGCTAAGTTGATTTTATTTATTCTCACAGCTGTGAAAACTACTGCATTGGTGAGCCAACCAATATGTTGTAGAAGGCAACCTCAGAGTCTAGAATCTTTACTTGTTATTAGGGCCATGTACAGCTATTTAGGTTGCGTTGGTTAAGCAATGTTTTTAATGCAGATTTAATCCATCTGTTTTATAACCAATAGCAATAATTCTGAGATATCCTTTGGTATGATGCTAGATGTGGTTGAGATGCGTAAATGATGCCAAAGGCTCCCAGAATTTATGCCAAGCAGCCAAGTTGCTATAGTGGTGACATCTGTGCTGTATGATAGTAGAATCTGGATTTGTTGATCCATGAGAACTAGTGCATAAATCCCATTGACCATCCAATTTTATGTCTAATTCATGAAGGATGTATTTTTGTAGTATAATTTTGTACAAATTGGATGGTTTTTAATTTCTAATTTATATTTTATAAAAAATTATCAGCCAAATTCTTATAGAGGGTACATTATATACTTACATCATATATTATCCAAGTAAATAGGACGATCGTCATGTTATATGTATATGTTTAATCCAATATATCTGGACAAGACTTGAATATTTTCTTTTTGGAGATACATTTTATGGCATTTGAGTAGGTGATTATAAGCTGCTTAAATATAAACTGTCTTGATTTTAAAGTTTTGCCTGAGTGGTATATTTAATGTCTACTTAGGTAGATGTCAATGTTGAAAGAGAAATTGTTTTTGGGGACAGTGGCGAAATTTAAAATGTACTTTTAGTAGCTCTGGTCACTCCTATAAGAAGCCAAGTATTCATAGGGCTAATATTTATATTGATATTTATCTATATGAGTTGTAGATTTCTTATGGCTAGCTAATTACAAGCCTTGTGGATAAGAAATTTCACAAAGGGGTTAAATGAGGCCTGAGTTGCATGGATTTGGAAGCAGGCCTGGCGTTGTTTTGAGGCAAGTGGAGTGGTTTCTTATAAAAGAATCTTCAAAATAGCCCAATCCTAGCTTTCATGGGCGGAAATGAAGATCGGAATCTCCTGGCGCCTGATAATTGAAAGGGCTAGCTTATCATAATGTTTTTAAATTGATTGGGGAGATCATTGTTTAGGGTGTATGTGTTTTGATTGGACGCATTTGAAATTTTATCCGTGATTTATTTAACATCCCAAATCAGTATCCAATCATATCCATACTGTGAAGAAAAATGATACTCGAGAGATCCAATAAGTTCGTTGAAAATAAACAGTCAGCGTGATACAAACAGCCCAAATGAGGACTGCTACATTACGTAGACAGTCTTCAAAAACATGGCCGTATCCACACTGCAGTACAAGCTTAAGCAATATAAACCAACAGTCTGACGACGTGACTTCTATTTTGAAGCTTAAAGAAAAATGGCTTCTGTGCAAGTTGATGGGTTTGAATCTTCGGTTTATTTCAGCCAAATCCATGAGTTCTTAACAAACACTCCCTCTAGTCAGAAGGTGCCTCTTCTGAAAAAGGTATTCGACAGCAGTTCAACTTACTAAGATTTAGTCTGCTGGTGTATATCAATTCGATGTCAAGAAGGGTGCTAAAACCCAGGTCTGGACCATCGATCTGAATGGCGCTGGCTCTGTAATTACCAAAGCCCCATCCAAAAAGCCAGACATTCAAATCACTCTGGATGATGCTGTTTTTGTCAGTCTTGTCCAAGGAAAAATCACCGGTATGAATTTTTTTATTTTAAATACCTAAACTTTTATCAGGACAAAAGGCATTCATGCAAGGAAAATTGAAGGCTAAAGGAAACCTCAGCTTTTCAGGAAAACTTGGTATTTCGATTTTCTAAGTTGATTTCTAATATTTAGACAACTTCCTAAAGGAAGCTCGCAACAATGGGCTGTCTGGCGGAAGTAGTAATGCTGGTCAAGCTCCTTCTGGAACTTCCGATGTCAAATCGATCGAGGTTGCTGGCTTCAAATCCTCACAAGTATTTAAGCAAGTTAAAGCCTGGATGGATTCTATGCCCAGTGAACAGCGCAAAAAAGAAGTTTTTAAAATCAAGGGGCTTTTCCAGATCGATGTCAAAGCTGGAGGAAAGGTTCAAACGTGGACCATTGATTTGAAAAACCAGACTGGGGATGCATACATCGGTGCACCCAAATCTAAAGCAGATGCAATTATCAGCATTGCTGATGAAGATTTTCTCTCCATGGCGAGCGGGAAACTTAACGGTATTTTTGATTTAATTTATTTGCTAATGCTCTTAGGTCAGAAGGCCTTTATGACCGGAAAACTCAAGGTCAAAGGACAGATGATGCTTGCTACCAAACTAGACGCGTTGTTCAAAAATCTGCCCAAATCCAAATTATAAACAAGGTATTGTCAACTATATTTTGGTATTCAAATAAATCAAATCGCGAGTTTATTATTTTCAATGTGAGGTAACCTTTAACGTAATCCCGGTTAAAATATAATCAAGACTTGTATCTTTCTGATTATTTAAGGACAAGATCTTTTGATACTGACTTTCACCCAGGACTAATAAATACTATAAATGGTTTCCATAAATAATTAGGCTTTGAGCAAATGGCACACTTAATCTGAGATTTACATAGCACATGATTCAAGACCCCACAAATAAGGTTGTTCCCTGTTTTTGTAGTGTTTCAAATCCATGCTCTATTGCTTCTTGATTTCATAAAATATGTTTGACATGGTATGGTTTGATAGAATTCCCAAATTGGGTTCAGTGCAAAATTCGATGATCCTGACATTTAAAGTAAATGCTAGGTCGACAGAGTTTGCATGCATCCAAGCCCAATAAATCATTTAAACCCCTAGATCTCAAGCTTTAGCAACTTTCAAAAGAATTCATTAAAATTAAAATACCGCCGCAGCCTGAAATCAGCCTATAGTAAAACTAACATGCCTAAACATTAAATCACCCCTTTGAACTTTAAAGCGTAGCTGAATTTTATTCCCTATGGGCACGTCCAACAAGCTACATAGCTTTTTGTATGGTTGCTTTAGACTCCAAGTTAAAGAGGTCCTATTGGTAGTCTTTAACTTGTATGCCTCTTTAAAAAATAACCTTTAAATCATTGCTCGATTACATCCAGATATTTCTCTGCTACAACAATGGTACTTGAAAAGGCTACATCTGAGAAGCTGGTTCCAAAAGATGTGGTTAACAAGCGGATCAAACCCCCTGCTATGAAAAGGGGCAGGAAGATGTTCCTTCAATTATTTTCCGTAACCTGATTTTCAGTCAATCTGATCCCGCTATGATTTTCCTCATATGTAACTTTTTAACTCTACAAAAAATAAAAATACAAAACAAAGAAAGCCTGTTCTATAAAAATTATTCTCTAAAAGCTCTGATGTTCTTATTTTATTTTCTGGCAGCAAAACTTGATTCAATCAGCTTTTAAAAAGGTAAATATCTAAAACTACGGCTGCTAAATACAAAAAAAATCAAAAAAACCTATCTCAGTACTGTAATTTCAGAACCCAAAGTAAAAATGCGGGATTGTCAAATCTTGGTCCAAATTTTGAATCACTTTTGTGGGCAACTCAGCTGAGTGAAAATTAAAATATTTAATAAAATCAACCATTTAATTTGACTTTTTTTGATTTATTTAAATTGGCAAATTTCAAATCCCTTGAGCAGATAACTCAACTAAAGACAAAGCACATTAAACAAATGTGGGATACATAAATCAGAAATGTGGGATTACAATGTATGATTTGGTATTTCCTGTATGTCTAACAAATTTTAGACATTATGTAAAATTTAATGAATCTGAAATTGTGGGATTGTCAAATCCAAGAACCAAATTTCAAATAAAAATGAGGTGAATTTGAAATAAATATAATTCATGGGCATCTCACACAGGAAGTCAAATGATCTAGAGTGGATTTGTGCTAATTCTTTTAGGAATCATAGGCATTCTCAAAAACCACCCTATTCCATTTTAGGATGTCTAAAATTTAGATCCTACTATTCACCAATTTAACATACTTAACAATAAAATTGATTAAAATATACACTTCTCTTTTTAAGTTTAATTTTTAATACAAAATTATTATGCCTTTGTTTAATAACAACCAAGTCAACGAACTGTTCCCTGGCCTTGACAAAATCATGCAGGGCTACACTGGGTCTTCTAATAGTGAAGCCTCTGTCTATGATCACTTCTGACCCGCATGCCCCTCCCTGTCAGGGCCTGGCCTGAAAATTTTATTGTAAAGTTTAGCTACTTTATGTTTCAAAATATAGCCTGAATTCACACCTTCAAAATCACATATTAACCTTGTTTCTAGCTGCTCTAGACCCTGACTTATGGACAATAATTCGCCTGATTGCCAAAATACACCAAATCTGAACTGATAAGGATCATAGAACTGGTCAACAAACGCCGCAAATAAATCCAAGCATAAATCCGCAATGCCTGAATCAATCAGAACAGACAAATGCTTTTTGGAAAGCCACTGAGGATGAGAATCCAATTGCACTGATTGTAGACCATGAATTAAAGATCTACGTCATGGCCCATATCAAAGTCTGGCTGGACTCCCGCAGGAGAGGCGGGCCAGGCCTGAAAGGCCAAGTACACAATAGGCGCAATTCTGACCAGATAGTTGACTGCAGTAGCTAGGGCGCGCCAACTCCCAGTATGAGGCACAACCTGGTTGGCCAGCCCCAATACTGTGATATAGACAAAACCCAGCTTACTGAAGCCCTGGGCAGGAGGCACAGTTGGCAGGAGGAAGTAGGAGAAATCTCCAGCATGGAGGACAAAATGATCACTCTTGGTAGCCAAGAGGAGCAGATACATGAGGCTGTAAAGTGAAGTGAAGTTATTAATAAAGGCAAACAGAATAGTTATATTGGTGCAAAAGTAGATGAATCTTGCAAGAAAATAAGGAATTCTGATCATAAAGTCATTTATTTTAAGATGTCAACAGTGAGGAGGGCTTCTCCTCCTCACTACTTATACTTACTGGTAATTTTAAGGCCTCTTGTGCCACCAGAAAACTGATGGCATCAATTTCAGTTAAACTTACAATTTTCACCAGAATTTGTGTACTTGGGCCAGGGATGAAAGCTCATTGGTTGCTATAAAAGGAACCTTTCTTGAACTGCAGCATGCCAAGGCGCCACAGTTATTTATAGATCCTGCAAGTAATCAGTTGTCCAATTGTGCAATTGAACAATTGCGCGCCCAATGTACCATTTCCTGATAGGTTAGTGGCCCAAATTTGATAATAGGATCAAAGCCAGGGATTTGAGGCTTATGTGCCTCTCAAATCCCGGGACATTTGCTAGTTGAAAGAGGGGTTTCTTGCCTTGGAAGATACTTTGTGTGGGTTGCCAAGCTGTGAGGTTTTTCACCTCTAGGGAGGCCAGCCAACTGTCTAGGGCAATCTGGGCCCTGACAAGGTGCAGGAACCATTCCCTTTCTGGTGGTAGCTGCAGGGGACGTTCTGGGCCCCAAAAGCTATGCCCAAGCCTTGATAGGTTTGGCTGGGCCTGGGCAGGCTATTTTTAGCTGCCCAGTAAACCCAGATCAAGCCCATTCTCCATTAAGTAATTTGGGGTCCCCAATTGGAGACCCTTTTTTAAATCAAGTTCCTTGGGCTCAGAAAAGCCTGTCAAGCCAGTCCAAAAATGGCAATCAAATTGGGAAAACCCCCATAACCCCAGAAGCCAAACCTGCTAGAACCAATGGCCAGCCAAGCCAAGATGGACCATCAAAAAGCCAAAAAACTGTTCCTGAAAACCCCAAAAATGACCATGAAGCAGCCAACCAAACAGCAGAACCTGAGATGTCAAGCTTTGCCACCCAGATAGCACCGGAAGAATGCCCAGAGGCACTTGCATGTGAGTAATTATATAAATCAGAAGCACCTGAAAAAGTTCTGTATCATCATCCTTACTAAGTAAAGTTGTTATGAACCTTTGGTTCACCAATCTATTTCCATACATATTTTTGATACTCTTCCATCTGCAAACACCAAAGTGTCAGTACCCATCTACAGGGATAGATAGCCAGACTACAGTTGACAAAACCAAAGCCTTTGACTACTACCGTCCATCCAACGCTCCATTTAGCCCTGTGCATTTCACTGATTATCCCCCAAATCCTGATCACAAACCCTGGACCTTGGAAGACTTGCAGTGGTACACCCACCCAAACATATCCAAGGAACCCTACCAAATTGTCTGTGACAGCAAATAAATCACCATCTACCCTTTAATCTTCAACGGGAAGTACAACAATCCTGCTGCCTACCTGGTCCCATGGAACCACCTACAACACCCAAACTGACCATCTCAACCCCACCCACTTCTGATGCCACTGGCCATAGTAGTCAATTCCTGGGAGTGCTATACCTGGCACTCACAGGATTGATTGACTCTGCCTTGCCAGCAGCTGGGCCTTGGGCTGTGACTGAGAAGGCCCTTTCCTACCTGGTAAATTTAGGTCCCATCATCTGATGGGCCATGCCATTACCTGCTTTGACTCCTCCCTTGCCTGCTGGAGCTCCGCGGTACTCCTGGTATCCTGACACTGAGAGACAATTTGTGAGGGTTTCCAGGCTGTGGGTAGCTTGGTCTCTAAGAAGGCCAGTTGGTTGTCCAGGGCTTTCTGGGCCCTGAGAATCTATGTAAAGGTGTAACATCTTTTAATTGGGTTTGCCCTGAAGGGTTTGCCAATCCTAACCAAAAGAGGTTTGAAGATTAGTCAGCTTAGCACACAGATTAAGCCAATAATAACTAATCAACATCTGAACCAATCTAAATGTCCAAACACTCAATGAAAAGCTTTTGCAAGGGAAATTCAATAATATGGGTTCTAGATCCTGAATTAAAGGTCCATTCAAAGGCAAACCTTCTCAATTAGAATATGAGTGAAGCTGATCATTAGGTGTTCTTTCTTCCAAGAAATTCTTCTACCAATAAGTACCTACAAGAGTCAGGAAAGATCAAGAAGAATCCTGAAGAATCCTGGAAAGGACATAAAATAACCATATCTCCCCTGCTTCACATTGTGATCATTCTTAGTCTTGCCCAATAATAAAGCTCAAGTTCATATCCAAGTTTGATTTGTTATCAAGATTGTCACAGAGAAATGAACCTCTGTCAGGACCCCCTGGGCCTTGACTCTTCCCAAGCACTACACAGGAGTGTGTTCTTTCTCCCACATCCTCAAACATGGCCCTGTTTGCCCATCACACACAGGCACCTGCTAATTCAAATCATGTATTAACACTGGCATCCAGAATTGGCCAATTTATCCAAGGGGTCACCCTGGGAAGCCAAAATCCAGAAACAGCCAATCATATGGCACTCTCTGGTTTCCAAGACAGACACATCTCACCTCCATTCAATCAGCCTGAAAGACACAAAATAAAGCTAATTACCCCATAAGTTGGTCTCAAAATGGTCAAAAAGCAAGGGATGCTTATTCCCTTTGGGAAAATTGCAGCCGTGATAGGTTTTACAAAGTCCACTGTGGCTGCAGCCCTGCAAGCCCACACCAACTGTGACCTCCCTCCTAAGAAGACCCCAACTGGGGCCTGTACTTCAACTGATAGTAAAAAAGCCTATCCCCTTATGATGGTCATCATTAAACATGACCTGTGAATGCCCCTGGTCCAGGTTTGTCTCCAAATGGGACTTTTTGGCATTTTCACAAATAAGAGAACAGTTAATTTTTGGATGCACAGAGTTGTGGTTGCTGCTAGAATCTTGTTCAATTAAGTTCTCAGTGGTCCTAGTTTGGTGGATACCAACTCATAAAATTCAACCATTATTAAGTTTATAAAAGAGAGGGCAATGAAGTGCACAATGACGTCATCTTTCTGTCATATGCCAAGATTTTTGCAAGTATCCAAGACTATAGAGAAAAGTGTATTCAATCTGACGTCTACAAGAACAGCCTAATTTTGTATTGATTTGTCAGGGTTTTGATAGCAGTTTTCCCATTGGGTGTCAATTATTACTCAGCAATATCAAACACCACAGATGAGTATGCCTACCAGACAGATCTCAAGAACATGCTGGAGGAGTGGGCTACCCAGCAAGCCATGTACACAGTTGTAATGAATGCTGAGATGAAACAGCAGGAGTGGGCAACCAAGGAAATTAGGGCTGCAGGGCATACCTGTTGGTCCTACCCCACCAATCATGCTGACATGAATCTTGAAGATATATGTCTTTAAAATTTTGGTTAAGCTTTCAGGCACTTAAAGCCTGCCACCTACAATGAACTGTGCTCCCAAATTGAGAAGGGGTACAAGCTTTTCCCTTCTGTATTTGTCCAGGACTTATCAGATCTCACCATCTTCTATGCAAGTGATAGTGATAAGTCCAGAAAGAACTTCTGCCTCTCCCCACACTTATTCATTTGGTTTTTCAAGCCCCCATATGTGACAGAAAAAGAATGGGAGCAATTGAAGCAATCAGCTCTTTCCGCCTCTTCCCAGTCAACAAATCAAGCCTCCCCAACTTCCTCATTAAGACCAAGCCACCCTCCTTTCAACCCTGACTCCCAAACCACCACACAATCCCTCCCCACTACCTCTGATGCCGTCCCTTTTGCAGGCGCAGTTAATGGTGACGTACATTCTGCCCATTCCCTCTCTTACTTGTCCTTTGATGAATACTGTAAATTCAGAACCTAAACGTAAAAATGCGGGATTGTCAAATCCTTGGTCCTTATTTTGAATAATTTTTGCAAGATGAAATTTTTTTAATTAAATTGATTTTTTTGAGTATTTATTTGAATATTTGAAAATGCAGGAACTCATAGACACTTTGAAAAGTTCAAGTCAAACTGCATATTTCCAATGGAAAAAATGACTTAACTGGAATCAATTTTGAAGCATTCAAATCCATCAACCATTTTCATTAAGTTTACTATGTTTTTTAAATTGAAGGATTGTCAAATCCAAGAACCAAATTTCAAATCACTTTTGAATGCTACTAGTAAACTCAGATATTAATTGCAGGAACTGGAATCCAAATTTAATGTAAATTAAGCACACTAGGAAACACCAACCCAAATCAAGAAACTCCACCATGACTAAAATCAAGCTAAAAATTCAATCTCAACAACTATGTTTAGACATAAAAAGTAATTAAACTTTAAAATCATCCAAAACTGGAAATGATACAATATTATATACTTCAAATTACAAATATATAAACTCTGCTACTATTCAAGACTAAATCAAGAGAAAACAACTACTCACAAATAAAACAATAAATACAAATAAATGCATATTTAATCTAAAATGTATTTTTATTTTATTTTTATGGACCATCAATTGCATTCCCAACCCGCTCCTGCACCACCCTGTGGTGCAGCCCATCCACAAGGGTGTCCCAGAGGGTCCAAGAACAAACCCAGAACCCAACTCAAGGGGAGTCATGCCAACACACAGGCCTCCCAAGGCTTCAGCGCCAGTCAATCACCTCCTGAATCCCAAGCCAGAACTACCAGCTTGAATCCCGGGCAGAATCCACTCTCAAGGCCTGCTACAAAAGTCTCCCATACAAAGGTTGCCAGGAATAATGAGGTTACATACACCTACCGTGTACCCAGTTGTCACCTGGCCCCGCACTCTTGATCCAAGAGTTACTACTTCCTGCCCCTGCGTTTTTGACACCTCATATGAGCCATTGACCACCACCAAAGATCCATCTTCACCTGTATTGTATGCCACCATTAACAGCGCCAGCGCAACAAAGCATGATCCCACCTTCTACATGAAGGTCCCCATCCCCTGTGTCAATCCTGCTAGCCAGAATGCCGCGGTACCTGCCAAGGGCTGGTGTTGGTTGACAGATAGTGAGTGTGAAGCTATCCTCAACTGCTTGAATGGGGGAATGGCGGTTTGGGATATTGCGTCCCAATTTGGTGTTGCAGCCAGATACATTTCCAACATCAACACCAAGTATGGCAACGCCGGGTGAATTACAAAATCTGCCAAGGCTAAGCGGCAGCCCAGCCTACTTCAGCCCATTCATATCAATGTAATCAAGCAGTGGGTTACCAAGGATTGCCACCTGGACTCACTTTCTGTCCAATCAATGCTTGCCACAGAGTTTGGGCTTTCTGTTTCTAAAACCTCTGTATACAAAGCAATGGTCAAATTGGGCTTCTTGTGGAAGGTGCTTGGAGTTTTGCCATACAACAGAAACAATGAGAAGACCATCAAGGATCAACACATTTATGCCAAGACATATCTGGCACTAAAGAAGACTGGGAATGTCCAGTTCTTCTACATCAACAAATTGTTGTTTTCCTCCTCACTCAGGTCTAGGCATGGGTGGGTCAAGAAGGGGTCCAAGGACGGCGTAGCCCATCATGCAGCTGCCTGTTCCCAGACCTATTCAATGGTTGCGCTTCTTGGTCCTTGTGGTTTAGATCAATACCAGATGATTAAAGGCTCCCATAATAGCAGGAAATTTCTTGATTTTCTCTGAAATGTCAAGGAGTATCTCTGAATCAATTACTGCAGTACAACCAACATTGTTGTGTTAGATAATGTTGGGCTCCATAAAGTGGATCTGGTTGTGTCTGAGTTCCTGCCCATCAATAAAATAGCCATTTGGCCAGCCACCGCCTGGCTGACTGTCCAATGAGACTCCTCTTCCTCCCCCCATATTCTCCATTCCTTAACCCAATTGAGGAGGTCTTTGGGTGGATCAAAAATAAGGTGAAGAAAGGCCTCCCCCAGGACACTGAGGATCTCTTCAACATCCTTGAGGTCAGTTAATTTGAGATGCCACCCAATGTGGTGGCAGCTTTTTACAAGCAGCAGAATCCTTCCTCCCCAAAGCCCTGGCCTCTGAGCCAATCAGATAAATGGGCTCTCTGGGTTTCATTTGTTTTTATTTTTATTTATTTTGTTTTTATTAGGACTCAAAAATCATTATTTATATATAATGATGTGATGTTTGATTGTATTATAGACATATAATAATTAGTAAAAAATGTAATTAAAATTAATTATTCTAGATACGGACTTATGTATTTTTTATTATAATCCACCTAATAGTGTACTGACTGTAGATGTCAGGAATGACAATTTGGATGCTCCCAAATCTCAAAATACAGAATCAGAGTCAAACCCTGGACAAACCCTTTGCGGACCACCAGACTCATAGGCTAGGAACACAATAACCCACTACTAATTGACAAAGTTGCTGCCAGCCTGCCAGGATCTGAACCCTTAGCTACCCCTCAGGATTTTGCAAGCAAACTGCCAGTGCAAGATATCAGGAATTTCCCCAAGGTGCCAATGCCTGACACCGGCGGTTTTCCCAGTGAAATAAACAAATTTCTCCCTGAGAGTTATTCCAAACTCCCCCAAAGTCCCGGGGAAAGCACTGAACCCAAAGAGGCACCCAATACCCAGATTGATAAACAAAAGGATTTGAAGTCTTCTTACCCCAAAGCAGCCAGTGGCAAACTGCCAGTGCCAAGCGCCACACTGCCATCTGAGACACCTGATGCCAACCTGCCCAAGCCCAGAAAACCCGACCAGGAAGTGAATCCTGGCAGTGTGGGATAAATAGCTGCCAGGCCAAGACCAACCCCCATTGTCATTTTTAAATAAAGGTTATGAGATATTGGTTTCCCCAATTATTGCCATATTTTATTCTTGTTATCTGTCAGTTAACTCAAAGATTGTCTGACCCCCCTGCCAACCCGCTAGTTCCCAGACACTAGCAAGCCGGCCAATCAGGGTTGGTTAACTGACATTATGACAATCTATTTTAAGCCTGGTACCCTGAGCCCCAAGATTTTGATTATTCTTGGGGAATCTTGTATGTTTTTTGTAATGATAATCACTTATTACACATTTATGATGACCAAGAACCTGAATTCTTCTGCGTGAAAGAATACAAACGTGACCCCAGACAACCCCAAGAACTCCAACCCTGCTGCCAAAACCACAAAAGGACCCTCCTCTCAGGTTCAGAATGTGATAGTCAACCAATCCCTCACCAAAGTGGAGATGCCCCAGGTGGGAAAACTCACTCTCTAAGAGGCCTGCCGCACTATGCCAGTGCTCCAGCTACATTTTCAAGACAATGCCCCATCCTATTCTGGTGACACCAAAAAGGTACTTGGAGTAGCTGCCATGCTATCAGGAGACACCCTTGATTGGTTTGGCAAAGCCACTGCCAAAGACGTGGAATTCTGCCTATATTATGCCAAGTTCAAAGCCAAACTGATGGCCACAGGGGAAGACTGCAACACCAGATACTATGCCCTGAACTCCTTTTTGGAAATACGGCAGGGCGCCCATCCCATCCAAGCTTACATTGACAAATTTCTCAAACTAAAAACCCGCACCCAACTGGAAGATAAACTGGCAACCATTATCTTCCAAAAGGGAGTCAACCTAGCAATGAAGGACTTGTTGAAGCACCATCTGCCCACCATCAGCCTAGACAATCTAGTTCCCCTGTGCAAGGGCCTTAGCATAAACCAAGAGAATGCTGGCCCCTCCCAGACCCGCTCAAACCTGAGCACCAACCCCCAACAGAACAGGGATGTCATCTGAAGAGCTCCAACAACAATATTGCAAGGGACTCTGTTTCCACTGCCATGAGGCGGGTCACTTGACCAGAGCCTGCCCTAAGAAGATCACTGCCCCAATCTCACTGGCGCAAATAAACACTTCTTCTCAGTCTTAAAAATTCATCCAAGTGACCATAGAACTATTGGGAAACAAGCGCCAGATCAAAGCTTTTATTGATACAGGAGCTGATAAAAGCTTCATTGACGCTGGCCTGGCAAATGAACTAGGCATGACAGCTTCAGAGCGTAGCTTACAAGTAGTCATGGGAAACAGCTATCTGGATACTGGCCACAAGTGTGAACAAGAACTCCCTTTGACAATTAGACATAACATGTACCTGTTGTCCATGATCCTCCTGCCAGGATTACCTCACCCCCTTATATTGGGCGACTCCTGGTCTGACAGACATGGTCTGATCCTGAACTATTGCAAACAAACTGCCAGTTTGGGACAACCTGAATCTTGCAACACCATCCCCTTTTGCATGAGCCATGGCCAAGCCCCTATCAGCAAACTCTTAACCATAAAGATAGAACTTAGTGTTGGAATACTACCTACTCCCCTACAGAAATGGGACCATGTGTTTAGTGAATAAGAAGCCATAAAACTACCCAGCCATTTTATATAAGATCACGCCATAGACCTGATACCAGGAACCCAACCTCACCACAGCCCTATCTACAGCTGCAACCACCATAAACAAGTAGCCTTGAAAGCATACCTGGAAGATATGACAAAAAAGGGTTTCATCCGAGTGTCAAAGGCCCCCTGCTTGTCACCCATGCTGTTCATAGGAAAAAAAGATGGTGGGATGCACCCATGTGTGAATTATCAAAAACTGAACAACATCACGGTGAAGAACCGCTACCCCATCCCCAATGCCAACAATCTCTGTGATGTACTGACTGGAGCCCAGGTGTACTCAAAAATTGACCTTAGAGATGCATTCAATCAAATCCAAATCAAGGACAGAGACAAATACAAAGCAGCCTTCAAAACCCAATATGGGTTGTACAAGTACCTAGTAATGCCATTTGGCCTGTGTAACGCCCCCAGCACTTTCCAAAGGATAATCAATACCGTCCTAGGGGAATACCTTGACCAATTTTGTGTCGCATACTTGGACGGCATCCTCATCTACAGCAAGTCACATGAGGAGCACCTCCAACACCTGGACCTAATTCTGGAAAAACTCTCCCAAGCCAACCTACACGCCAAACTTAAGAAATGTGAATTCTTTCAGACTGAGGTCTAATTCCTGGGATACATAGTGAAGACTGGCGGTTTTGCTATGGCACAGGACAAAGTAGAAGCAATAACAGCTTGGCTGGTACCCAAATGCAGAAAGGATGTGAGAAGTTTTTTTGGGCCTAGCAAATTATTGCAGGGATTTCATCCAAAATTTTTCTCACATTACTCTGCCCCTGATCCACCTTTGCTCTGACAAGGTCACCTTTGCTTGGACTGACAGGTGCACATCAGCATTTGAGGCCCTAAAACTCACGTTCACTTCTGCACCTGTCCTGGCAATGCCTGACCCATCCAAGCCATTTGTACTGGAAACCAACGTGTCCAACTTTGCAATGGGCAGGGTCCTTCTTCAGGAAGGAGGGGATAGTATGCTACATTCTGTAGCATATTACTCCAAGAAGATGCTACCTGCCAAAGGAAACTACCCAATCTACAACAAGAAGATGCTTGCAATAATGAAGACCTTGAAACATTGGCGCTGGTACCTATGTGGCACTGAATTCTCATTAAAAGTCCCAACTGACCACAAGAACTTGATTTACTTCTTTAAACCCAGACAGCTGAACCAGAGACAGGCCAGATGGGCTCTAGAACTGGCCAACTACACCCTGAAAATTGACTAAAAACCTGGAAAAGTCAACATAGTACCTGACACACTGAGCAGAAGAGCAGATATGATTCCCACCACAGCTGAGACCAAGGACCACAACACCCATGTACTCCTTGACCCTGCAAGCCTAGGCATCCAACTGATGTACATGAAGATCATGGCCTGTAAGCCTGACATAATTGAGGTGCAGAAATTAGACAAGTATTCAGCGGAACTCATTGCCAACTTGACCTCAGACCCAGATAGCCAACACTACAAGAAGGGATTATCATTGAAAGGAACCACTCTGCTATTACACAACTGGATCTACGTACCAGAAGGCAAAACAAGGACCAAAGTACTCATAGACTATAACAACTCAGAGATGGCTGGCCATCCTGGCAGACTCAAGACAATCCAAGGAATCAAGAAGAATTATGCTTGACCCCAACCAGAAAAAGACGTGGCCTGTCAGGGCCCATTAGGTCTTGATAGATTTCCATAGGAAACAGCTTACACAGATTTAATATAAATTTTTTCAAAATCAACTAAATTCAACTTTATTTTATTGGGTTAAACTTAGAATGATCACAAGGGGATCATTGTGAGCAATACCTTTATATACCATTCCATTAGATTCTTTAGAATTTTCCTAAATCTTTTAGACAGTCTTAGGGATTCTGCTGGTGGCATCAGGCTGGGGTTTTGGGGCATCTTCTGAACAGCATGACTCATGTTTCTTTGAAAAATCCCGCACATCGGGCTTTGCATCCATATTTTGTCTAAAAATAGCACAGATCAACTCTCCTGGTGTTTGGCTTCAAAATGCGTGTTTGGAGGTCCAAATCCGTCCAGTGGTTGCTGAGTTATGTTCAAATTAAGATTTGTATCAATTCTTGTGCCTTGGTTGCATATTTTTGTCATTTTGCAATGGTTAGGAAGTTCGGCTGGCAGCCAAACTTTAAGAAGCTATAACTCGTTGTCTAGAGCAGCTAGGAGAGTCATCAAACTAGAATTAGGATTGTGGAGAGCAGTAGAGTTTTCCCAAGGCGTTTTAGTAACACAAGATGTGTCAGGGCGTTTCCTGACATGGCCACCTACATCAAAGGCTGTGAGATATGTGAAAGAACCAAACCCCGTAGATCCAAACCTGAAGGCTTGCTAAGACCACTAGACATACTAGCGGGACCCTGGCAGTCTGTTTCAATTGATTATATTGTGGAACTGTCCCTCTAATTTGTTCAATGCAATCCTAGTCATGGTAGATAGATTCACTAAAATGTCCTATTTTGTCCCTATCACCACCCACTGCACTGCCACAGAGACAGCTAGACATTTCCACAACCGCATCCTAACCCAACACGGCACTCTGGCGGAAATCATCACTTATAGAGGACCACAATTCACCTCCAAATACTGGACTCAGGTGATGAAAGACTTGGGGGTGAAGCGCTGTGTATCAACCTCCTACCACCCACAGACCAACAGCCAGACTGAACAAGTGAACCAAATACTTGAACAATACCTATAATGCTATGCCAACGCCAACCAAGATAACTGGGCTGAGATGCTACCCATGGCACAGTACGCCTACAACAGCAAAGACCATGCATGTATTGGAATGTCCCCTTTCAAAGCCAACTACAGGTTTGACCCCATATGGGACCCTAGCATTGGAAACAAGGAAACAAACCTGTCTGACTGCGCCTGGATTGAACAGATACACAACACCCAAACTATATGCCTAGCAAACCTGAACTGAGCAGTACAGACATACAAGGCCTTTGCTGATTGAAAACAGACCCCTGATAAACCCCTCCAAGTTGGAGAAAAGGTCTATTTGAATTCCTGTAACATTCCCCTGTGTTGCAGATCCTGAATGGATTAGACAAAAAGTTGTCCATCTAGGGATTAAGCAATGGAACAATTGCGCAGTTGCACTATTGCATCCTGATTCTACTAGTGATAAAGACGTTTAAAACGCCCCTAAAAAAGGTGTTTAATTTGCCTTTTGAACATGCACAAGGCACAGGCTTTACTTCTGGGATTATAAATAGAACAACAAAGTTATTTATATCTACCTCCTTAAGGAAAGCCGCAAGAAAGTGGTTGTTCTCTTGCGCATGACTTTTAGCTGTGTCAACCCACTCTCCTCCATTTGGGAAGTTCTTCTGTCCTTGCCCCCCTGCCTCTGGTGGCAATTCCCCTGCCTCACACTATATAGGTGTGATACTATCTAAATAAATACCAGTTTTGTCTATACACCTTATTATTCTTCTGTCTTTCATAGGCTGTTACTATACCATCAACAGGTATAGTATTAAGAATTAGGTCACTGATTAACTGTTTGTAGAAACTTGCAACCCTTTGCTGTAACTTTAACAACATTGGCGCTCATGTCTTACAAAACCAACAGCCCCCACCCCCGCGGTCCTTTCAATGAAGAGGGAGGAATGCCCCTGGCCCAGTCTCTTGCCACTGCTTCTCCTTACCACCAGGCAAAGTCCTTTACTGCTGCTAATGCCCATGCTGGGGAAAGAGCAGGCGCTCCCTATGGCCTGCCCAACCTAAGCCAATTTATGCCAGAACGTCAACGCCCTCAAGCTATTGTTTTTGGTCAACCACTGCTCCTACAAGCCCCTGCCCCCTTGGAGATGGACGCCAACTCTTCACCTTCCAAGGACGCCATCCATAATGCCATACACGCCATGGATGCTGGTGCTGCTGGTAATGGTTCTTACTCTGAACACCTGGCCATTCAGCAGCCTTCTGCTGAAAACGCCTTGGATTGCTTTCAGAATCCCTCCCAGTTCAACCCTGACCAGCTCCGCTGTGACCTCTGTATGGTTGAACATATCAAGGACTACCTACACCAATTTGCCCTTCCTGCTGTATACCACAACCAAATGCACCTGAGCCGCATCCAAAGCCTAGTGCATGTCCAGGGAATACTGATATCTAACCAACAGATGTTCCTCCAGGTTCTGTACTCTGAGCTTGGCAATACTTTTGCCACTGTCAATCAGTATCTTGCCAAAGTCACCAACACCCAGAAAACCATGCTCCACTGGGTTGATGCCATCAAAGCAGGTATAGCTAGGCTAGTTCCAGTGCGCGTGGTACAGACCCTCACCCATCAGGGTATAGACGCCAATTGAATTAGTGTGGTTATAAACCACGTGCTGGAGACTGGCCCCATGGTTCAAAGCCTGACTCATGAGGTAGAAGTCTTAGCCTGCCACCTTGCCACCATCCCCTTGTTCACCCCCACTTCTGCTGCCACCAACAACTCCCCTTCCAGCGCCCTTCTTGGTCAAGACATCCTTGAGCTCTTTGATCACTACAAGAAGATGCAGACAGAATTAGTCCAGCAGAGTGCCAATCTTGCCTTCCTGTTTGATGGCTACCACACTGTGTCAGAACTTCAGGATTATCTCAAATTTTGCCAATTGCATGACAGAGCCAACAGCCAGACCCAAGTCAGGAAGGACAAGAAAGTAATAGCCTTGCTCCAAGATGAGCTTGCCACCCACAAAAAGCGCATCACCTCTCTGGAAGATGAATTGGATATCACCTGTCAGAAGAACAAGGTCTACCAAGATGAGCTGGACAAGCAACGGCTTCTCCTGGACGCCTTCTAGAGCCAATTGGATAGGATGGACAGTAAGATTATGGCTGTCAACTTACAGGCTATGTCCATCAACTCCAAGAGTCACCACAGTCCACTGAGATCCTCTAGTCCTGAGTTCTATCATAGCTAAAAAATCAATGAGGACCACAATTGGTTGGCTCCTAACACTGTACAAGTATTAGAGCCAGTACTGGAGTCTGAGGATGACGTCCTGGCCACCCCTGAAGCTTCTGGAGCTGCTCAAAACAGAGAAGGTGAACGCAAAGCCCAGCAAGAGGAAAATTGTTGCCGCACCTCTGAGGCTAGGTTTGCTGCCTCCACTCTCAGCTGTTCCTGTCTCACCCGCTCTCCAGTGAGGATCACACCTGCTCCCCTTCAACATGGCTCCAACAACTTCAAGCCCGTCAATCTACCCAAGTTTGACCGCAAGAGCAATGTGGCCATGTTCTTACGTCTGTACCAGAACTCCATGTATGGTGCAGACAATGCCATGAGGGACTCCACAATCATCAACTGTCTGGATGCTATGACTCAAACCATTATCTTGCCACGTCTCCCTGAGAATGGCTGGAATTTTGCCAACATCTCCAGAGCCTTGACAGAAGAATTTGGTAGCCAAGAAGCACTCCTTGGTTGTAAGATGGACTTTGCTGACACCAAGTTAAAAGTGGGGGAAACCCTAGAAGACTTCACTTCTAGGTTCTACCTTGAAGCTCAAACTCTGTTGTCTATGAGTGTGGTGCAGTTTATTGATGTGCATTCAGCACTCCTTAATGCTGTACGTGTCAACCGAGAACTATCTCTGGCCCTTAAGTCAGGCATTTACAACGCTTGCACTGTACCAGATCTGATCTGCCTCCTATGCACCTACAAGGAGGAGTTTGAAGTCCTTCTTCCTGAAGGCCGCCCTTGCCAGCAATCTGAGCATAGACTCTGCGTGGGTGTTGAGATGCCCAAGCCTTCCAACAAGGTTGGGCCTGCTCCAGTCAACAATGGCCCCTGTACTTGCTTCAAATTTGGTATGGCTGGCCACTTCTCTCAGGAATGTAGGAATCCACACCAAAAGATCCATCATGTAGGCATGGAGGAAACTGAGGAGGACTACACCAAGGATACTGATATTGAGGAGGACAATGAGGACCAGTCAAAAAACTACTAAGCAGCCAGGACAAGGAGAAATCCTTGGCTGCCTTTGTAATTTTGACACCCTCATCTCCCCCCATACCACTGCCCCCTGACAAACCAGATCAGAGGCCTTCTGCCTTGCCATTCTCTGGGACCAACCCTAAGGATGAACCCTCTCTTATTGACTTCAACTCCCAACTAATACATGAGGATGTGGAGTCTGACAGAGTTCAAGAGGACCTCCTCCTCCATTGAGTCCTCACTGTTAACACGCAAACTCATTGGAATACACTTTTTACTGAGGTGGTTATCCCCCAAATAGCTTGGAGAACAGTATCCTTACCCTATGCTGAACAACTGGCTCAACTAGGTGTTGAAGTCACTCATGAGGAGGATAGTGCTGAATGACTGGCCAAGCTGCTCTGCACAGTAAATGTCTCAGCACCGCTAGAATCCCTCAAGGAAGTAAGCCCAGCTGTGGGAGCTGCCATGGCTACCTTTCTGGAGAAGTTCAAAGGACTAAGCGTACATCAGGTCTCAAAGATTGTGGAGATCAGAGAGAACCGCCAGGATTGCACCTATATCAACCTGGTAGTGAATAAGACTCATGTCCGGGCCATACTGGATACTGGTGCCCCTGGAAACATTATATCCTCTCGGCTGGTTAAGAAGCTTAAGCTGGCACCAGACTTGGCCTACCATGAAGAGTTTGGTACTGCTGGGCCACTGACTACTAGAGCAAAAGGAGCCTACTCTTCTCTACCTCTTTGCTTTGGGAAGCTAATGGTCACTGCTCCTGCTATAGTCCTGGAAAACAACAGCTATGACATTCTTATTGGGACTAGCTTCATGGTTCAGTATGGCGCTGTGACTAACCATGAAGACCATACATTTGGAATATTGGGCCATTCCATACCCATGTTCTATCATGGTGATTGCCTGTCTGACCTGCCCTTACAACGTCTGCACTACATCAATCTGGAGTACACCAACAGAGAGCTTCCAGTTGCTTATACGCTGTGTAGTAAGAAGGTCAAGGTGCTACCTCTCTCAATTGGGGAAGCCAAGGGTATCCCAGCCTACGCCTCCTGTAATGTGACTATCCCACCTGGCGCCCAGGTGATCCACAATACAGGCCTCTTGCTGGCTCTACCAGCTGGCACTCATGGAGAAATCTTTGGCATCCCTAATGCCTCCAGACTAGAGCCATGGGTTGCGCCAAGCATCCTCATGCCAAGTGAGAAGGAGGTACTCATACTCTTGGCCAACATGAGTTGTGAAGCTATGGTTGTCTCCAAACACCAACTTCTGGCTTATATACGGCTGGAAGAGCATGAAAACCTGCAGGAGACTGCCCCCTTTGCAGACTTCTCTGAGTTGGGTCTACCCTGTGAGCAACCACTGGTGCTATTGGTCATAAGCCGCAACTCTCTATCCGGCCTCTCTGAAGAGTATAAGGATCAAGCTATGGATCTCTTTGCCCAGTATAAAAATGTGTTTGCCAAGGATGATTATGACCTGGGCAAGACTGCAGATGTTGCTCATCATATTGATACCCAAGGCAGTCCATTTATTTGCTCCAGACCTATACAGCACAGTCAAGCCAATCATGCTGTGGCTAACAAAGAGCTTCAGAAGCTATTGGGATCTAGCTTACTGGTCCCCAGTAAAAGCCCTTGGGCTTCCCCTCTCCTGATTTTCAAAAAGAAGGATGGCAGCAACCGTGTGGTGATTGACTACTGTCAAATGAATGCTGTTACCAAGAAGGATTCATATCCCCTCCCTCGTATTGATGATACCTTGGACCAACTGGGTGGCGCCAAGTTCTTCAGCGCCATGGACCTTATCAGTGGGTACTGGCAGATTGACCTACCCCCTGCTGATCAAGAAAAATGTGCAATCATCACTGACCAAGGGCTATTTCAACCCACAAGAATGCCTCAAGGTCTGTCTAATGCCCCAGCTACCTTTCAACAGGCTATGGATGCAGTGATGAGTAACCTCAAACTCACCAGTGTCTTGGTCTACCTGGATGACATTAATGTATTCTCCCAAACCTTTAATGATCACCTACAACACTTGGAGGAAGTCTTCCAGAGGTTACTTGCAGCTAATCTCAAGCTCAAGCCATGCAAGTGCAACTTCTTTAAGGAGCACCTTGAGTTCCTGGGGTTCATCATTAGCCAAGATGGACTCTGCCCTGTACCTCTGAAGGTGGAAGCCATTGAGCAAATGTAGATCCTGGCCAATAAGCAGGACGTTCAGGTCTTCCTGGGGATGATTAGGTACAACCACTGCTTCATCCCCAACTTTGCATCCCTGGGTGACCCCCTTTTTCAGCTTCTCTGAGCTGATAAGGAATTCTTCTGGAGCCCAGCGTGCCAATCTGCCTTCAATGCTCTCAAAGGAACACTGACTGCAGCCCCTGTGCTGGCCCACCCTGACTTTTCCAAGCCATTTGTGGTTCATACAGATGCTAGTCTTACAGCAATTGGGACTGTTCTCTCACAACTGGACTCCAAAGGACTTGAACACCCTGTTGGATACTGCTCATGTATGCTTAATGTTCATGAGAGGAACTACACTGCCACCAAACAAGAGTGTCTGGATGTGATATGCTCCTACCAAAAGTTCAGAGTCTATCTCCATGAGGTATATTTCACAGTTGTAACAGACCATGCCTCCTTGCAATGGCTGAAGACCCTCAAGGACCCCAAAGGACGTCTGGCGTGTTGGGCCATTAAACTTCAGGCTTATGACTACAAGATTATTCATCAAGCCAGGGCAGCCCACCAGAATGCTGACTGTCTCTCCCGCCTTCCCACTGTTGCCTTAGTATCCCCCATGGCTGACATTCTCTATGACAAGCTTATGAAGGATCCTTCTTTGTGGGGAGAGGAGCCAGTAGAGATACAGAGGGCTCTCAAGAAGTTAGCTGTTGATACCAAGGTCTCTAAGGGACAACTCCTGAAGCTTTGTGAAGACTCTTGGCTACCCTACATACGCCCATCCCTACGCATGGACTCAGTGGTGGCCGCTCACAAGACTACTGGCCATGGTGGCATACAGAAGACGTTAGCTCTGCTACAGCAGCACTGCTTCTGGGAAGGAATGCACACTGACGTAGTGGATACCCTAGCCAACTGTCATGACTGCAACATTGAGAGGCCTAAGGTTGCCAAGTTTCAACACAGACTGGTACGCCCTGGGTTTGCCTTCCACACTGTAGCCATTGACATAGTGGGCCCCCTGCCAGCTACCAACAGTCACAACAAGTTCATCATTGTGGCGGTTGACCATCTGACTAAATAGGTAGAGGCTAAGGCAACTCCCAACCAATCTGCACTGGTGACAGCCACGTTCATCCTGGAGAATATCATATACAAACATGGTTGCCCCCAGATCCTGCTGACAGACAATGGTACCAACTTCACCAGTCATATCATCCCCCGCCTTAACCAAAATGAGACTTTGTGGGACACTATCCACCCCTTATCACCCACAGACAAATGGCATGGTAGAGCGCACTAATGGGAGCCTGGTCCAGATACTCCGGAAGCTCAGTCACCAACATGAGACTGAATGGGATACCTTCCTTCCTGCGGCCACCTTTGCATACAACATTGGGTACCATTGGGCCACTAGCAAGCCGCCCTTCCAACTGCTCTACGGCCGGCAACCAGGACTTCCCCCTTTACAATATTCCTTGGTAAAGCCCAGCCTGGCTGTGTCCCCAGAGGCGTACCTCAACAAGTTGGTTCAAACCCTTATTTTCTTGCAATCAGAGGCCTACACTGTAAAATTAAACCATAAGTTGCAGGACCTAGAACAAGCTGCATCCAAACGCCCTGCCTTACCCACTTACCTGGTAGGAGACTCAGTCTACTTCTTCAGCAATAGAGGGTACAGTCGTAAATCCAAACTTGCCTCCCTTTGGCAAGGTCCAGTTCAAGTTATCCAGAAGACTGGCCCCAACTCCTACACCCTTAAGGAGCCCCATTCTGGGCAATCAATCACTAGAGTACATGCTCAGTATATGCATACTGCTCCTAGTGACCAAGAGTAAGCCCCAATGAGGACAATAACCTAAAAAAACAAAATCCTAATTAAAAAATTCGATGGGTTGTTGTCCTGTTTGCAATAGTGTTGCACCAAAGTATGAGGAATAAGAATAAAAGAACAAGGTGTTTATTGGAGACTGACAAGAATCTTCCAGTACTGCACCAACTGTTCTACCACCTGAATGACAGCCAAGAAATACAACTGGTTGCCTACAGATCCATGAAGCCAATGACCAAGGATTGGGCAACAAACCCCCACCAAGCGAGACACACTATTGACCCCAATGTCCACAGGAAAGGCAACCCCCAAGAAGATACAGTCCCACAAAAGACTCTTGCAAAGGGCATACTCTACTGGGACCTGACCACCCACCCTGTAGAATAAGGATAAGGCCCACTCAAGGAAGATCCCCATGTTCTCCTCCCGCTTAGTATCACAGCAGTTGGTTCCTTGAAGAACAAGGTTGCCAGCCATCCCTCTGGCACCAGATGGGCAGTCCCCTCCACTGTGTATGACTTCAACACTTCCTGGAAGGCTTGCCAAAGATGTTGCTCAAAGTTATCAGAGGTTTTTCAACTGACTGGTTGAGCGTTGGTAACCCCGGGTGTTGCCCAAGCGCAAAGGACAGACTTCACTATGTTGGATACCATCCCCTGTTGCAAGACTGAAAGGCCTTGACCCTCAAATTGGAATTCCTTCAGCTGAGCCTCCAAGTATTCTTCTGCTGCCCGCATGGAGAACTGCCAATGGATACTATTACCCCTTTGCAACCCAGTTCCTGTCACCTCCCTGGGCTCACCCAAAGCTAGGAACAGCACAGCAAACAATGGGTCTGTCCCCCCTAAGGCCAGCTGAGGCACCAGTAGTTGATCTAAGTGAGCCCCCAAGTCCAGGTAGCTGCCGCCCACATCATGCAGGACTACTTGCTTCCCTGCTGCCTTCATCACCTCCACTGGCCTGGTATGCTTGCGCCTCTTTGGAATTACCACTTGCACCTTCTTCAAGACTCTTCTTGTGACTCTTCTAGAGGGACTGTTCACCATAGCCGTCACTCTGAGACGCCAGCCATTTTTAAACCTTTTGTCTAATCCAATGGAGGGAAATGTTGCAGATCCTGAATGGATTAGACAAAAAGTTGTCCATCTAGGGATTAAGCTATGGAAAAATTGCGCAGTTGCGCTATTGCATCCTGATTCTACTAGTGATAAAGACGTTTAAAACGCCCCTAAAACAGGTGTTTGATTTGCCTTTCAAAACGCGCACAAGGCACAGGCTTCACTTCCGGGATTATAAACAGAACAACAAAGTTATTTATATCTACCTCCTTAAGGAAAGCCGCAAGAAAGTGGTTGTTCTCTCACACAGGACTTTTAGCTGTGTCAACCCACTCTCCTCCATTTGGGAAGTTCTTCTGTCCTTGCCTCCCTGCCTCTGGTGACAATTCCCCTGCCTCACACTATATAAGTGTGATACTATCTAAATAAATACAAGTTTTGTCTATACACCTTATTATTCTTCTGTCCTTCATAGACTGTCACTATAACATCAACAGGTATAGTATTAAGAATTAGGTCATTGACTAACTGTTTGTAGAAACTATCAAACCTTTGCCGCAACTTTTATGGCACCCTGCATGTGCCTTACAGAAAACTAGCTCACAGAAGAAGCAGATAACACAAGATCACTAAGCTCATTGGAGAATTTGCCTTCAAGTTAGACCTACCCCCCACATGCAAGATCCATAATGTGTTCCACCGCGCCCTGCTGTTCAAAAAAGACAGAAACTTCCTTCCCCACCAGAAGATCAAGTCTAGCCCCCCGCCAATCCGGAAGGACCACTCAATTGAGTACAAAGTTGAGTATATCCATGGCAAACAGGTCCACTACAAGACCCCCCAGTACTACGTCAAGTGGTCAGGCTATCCCCTGGAAGAAAGCACCTGGGAACCCTTGAGCAACCTAACCAATGCCAAACAGGCCATCCAACAATACCTTGAGAAGAAGGCCCTGAAAGGGGGGATTTTGGGGGAAGAAGGGGATGATGTCAGAAATGGCAATTTGGATGCTCCTAAATCTCAAAATATGGAATCAGAGTTGAACCTTGGACAAAACCCTTTGCAGACTGCCAGACTCATAGGCTTGGAACACAATAACCCACTACTAATTGACAAAGTTGCTGCCAGCCTGCCAGGATCTGAACCCTTAGCTACCCCTCAGGATTTTGCAAGCAAACCACCAGTGCAAGATGCCGGGAATTTCCCTGAAGTGCCAACACCTGACACCAGCAGTTTGCCTGGTGAAATAGACAAATTTCTCTCTGAGAGTTATTCCAAACTCCCCCAAAGTCCTGGGGAAGGCACTGAACCCAAAGAGGCACCCAATACCCAAATTGATAAACAGAAGGATACAAAGTCTTCTCACCCCAAAGCAGCCAGTGGCAAACTGCCAGTGCCAAGCGCCACACTGCCATCTGAGACACCCAATGCCAACCTGCCCAAGCCCAGAAAACCCAACCAGGAAGTGAAGCCTGGCAGTGTGGGATAAATACCTGCCAGGCCAAGACCAACCCACATTGTCATTTTTAAATAAAGGTTATGAGATATTAGTTTCCCCAATAATTGCTATATTTTATTCTTGTCATCTGTCAGTTAAATTGAAGATTGTCTGACCCCCCTGCCAACCTGCCAGCTATGTACCGCCCGCCAGGTGCTCCCTTTGGTCCTGTCCACTTCACAGAGTACCCCCTAAAGCCCAAGTACAGGGACTACACTGCCAACAACATACTAGCCCAGGATTTCTTGGCCAGAACTACTGAGAGAACCAGATACAACCAAGAAGGCCCTTGGTATGTTACCAAGCCCCGCCTGCTCAGAGATAAATACAACTTTCTTCCTGCCTACCAAATAAACATGGAGCCACCTGTCACCCCCAAACCAATGCCTGCCTCTGCAGCCAAGCTCCCACTGGACCATACCAACAAGCTTTTTGAATTGTATATATAACTCTCACAGGAGTAATAGATACTATTGTTCCCGCCGCCAGTCCGTGGTTGTGGCTGGGCAAGTCAATGTCCTACCTCATTAAGTTAGTGCCAATCCTTTGGTGAGCCCTGCCCACCCAGTCCGCAACCCACCAGTTCCCAGACGCTAGAAAGCCGTCCAATCAGGGTTGGTTCCCTGACAGTAGAGTTAACAAATAAAAAACTTAAAAAATGATAGAAATAGATTAATTTTATTTAAATAATTGTGAATTATTGTTGGTACTTTGGCTTTTTTTAAGCCACAAATTGGACCTTGCAAGTCATCATCTGATCCTTAATATTTCAGTGCCACTATAGCCACACAACACAGAAACCAATGATTTTCATGTATTGTTTACTAATTAGTACTTAGGACGCGGGTCAAGCATATTGAATATATTTATCAAATCATATTATAATGGAAAGGTAATTCAAGTTCTAAACAATCACTTGTTTAGAACAATAGTGGAGTGGGCCGCATGATGCGGATAAATTCAATTCTCATTGTTTGTCTATGTAATAAATGAACCTGTACTTGAAAAGCTAGTAAATAAAAACATTTTTAACCTAGTTTTTATTATTTGACATGGTTGCAACTCTAACTAATGTCTTATAATATATTTAGATATATTTTATTATAATTTACCTATTAAAATTTAAAATAATCTTAAGATATTAAAAGTAAAATTATAATTATAAATCTTACAATTTATCTATTAAAGTTTAAATATTAAAATTTTCTATATTAAAGTTTAAATATTTTTATTTAATTGTGAATTATTTAATATTGAAATATTCAATATTAAAAATTTAGTAATTAAAATATAGAATATTAAAATTATAATATTACATATTTAAAATTAAAATTTTATTATTAAAATTATAATATTACATATTCAAAATTAAAATTTTACTATTAAAATTATAATATTACATATTCAAAATTAAAATTTTACTATTAAAATTATAATATTACATATTTTAATATTAAAATTTTAATATTTAAAATAAAAAATTTAAAAAATAAAATTTGAGTTGCAAGGGAAGATGATTTATTAGGGGGATGCAAATTGCTAAGGGGGATGCAATTATTCCGGGGTATTATTTCCCAAAATTATATTTTCTGCTAATGCGTTCAATTGGGACCACATACTCTTCTGCACGTGGTGGACAACTCTGGCGCCAATTGCTAGAGGGGTGGTGCTCACCATCCCGGTGGTGGCTGAGTGTCTTATAAAAGGCAATAGCAAAAGCAAATTAACAAGGAGTTGGTTCTCTGGAGGTATTGTGTACCCCTACAACAAAGCTAATATAAAACAGTTGTATAGGACATGCTCTACGGTTTGGTAGCCCTGCGGTGTCTTCATTTTATCCAGTGCCAGCCGGCAGACGTCCATTTGAAGGAGAACATTCTCCAGCTTCTTCACGTTGGCCTTTGTAATGCAGTGTAGTACTACCCTGAGGTAAATAGCAAGATGCAGTTACTGTGAGGTATAGATTTCCGCAAATAAACAGAATTTCTTGTAGATTATAACTAATTAATTTGTATAGGCTGTGTTTGAAAAATTGAGTAAAGGAGAGTCAGGGATGTTGGAGGCATCTGCAACCCACGCCTCTGCAAACAATATGAATAAAGGTTTCATCTTATTGACTAAAAATGCATTGCCTATTTGATTTGATATTGGCTTTATTAAATTATTGAATATTCTGGCTTTGATGTTTTCTTGTGAAACGTGAAATTGACTTTTTTCAGGTTTATTTCATATGCGTTTATAGTTGAAAATGGAAAACATTCAAGGCATTTAAATATATATTTATCAAAAACCATGTTGACATTTATTTGGATATCCATCATTCTTTTGAAGTTGATACTTGCACCTACTTCATAGGCTTCTTTGACCCAGGTTGAGCCTCCTTCTGGCGCTTTGAATTCCCTATTCATTGCGTCTTTTGTTGCATATTGATTGATGTTATCTTGTACTATTTTATTTATTTGATTTTTATTTATTTGTTTTACAGGGGCTACCAGTGATTGGTAACCCCCGTAGAACCAACTTGGCGTAAAAGCTGCCACTTCTGCAACCTTGTCCCCATCCCTAGTTATAACTAAAGTAAATACAAATAAAGCATAAAAAGACTTACTGATTGTTTTCCCTGCAGCCCCCTCAGCCACAGGCGCCCCTTCAGCAAACTTCATGAGTGTTGGCTGCTCTTCATTTGTTTTTCTGGGTTTGATTTTCCTTATTTTCTGTGTTACTTGTGTTTTCTCTTGATTTTCATTAGTTGAACTTTCTTTGTTTGAGGTGCTCCTGCTTCTTGACTGTGTTTTGTTTTCATCTGTTTCCATTTGGTTATTTCCCTCTTTGTTGGTGTTTATTTCCTGTGGGATTTCAGTTCCTTCAATCATTTTGATCTTCTTATTGTTTTTTTGCCCCCTGCCAGAACTTCCACAAAATGTAGGCCACATCATTGAACTTCAGACTTGATAGGATTGTTCCCTGTAAATTGAGCAACACTTCTTTGTTCTTTTTGTCTATAATATTTCCTAGTTTATTCAGAGCATCTTCTTTTGACTGGATTAGTGGCTGGCCTTTGTTACCCAGCTTTCCTGTCACTATTTCCCTTATGTTGTATTCAAGCTCAACAACCTTTTGAGGGCTGACTCTAATTTGTTTATCAGGTTATAGATATTTGACATTTTGTTTAAATTACATCAAAAAACTGGTTTTTACAGTACTGCCTTCAACACATGAACATTTTTCATCATTATTAATAAATTAAAGACCATAAATGTAAATATTGTATTAGAATATTGCAATTAGACGCCAACTCTTGATATTATGATATTATATACATAACCAATTCATTTTTTTTTAATAAAATTGATTGTAAACTTGGCCTTTTCCATTATAATTTAATGAAATGGACTGTGTTTATATTAGAGAGCCATTAACACTTAGTACAAATATTGATACATAGTACATTTTACAGCATGTATATTTACCTATTGGTAATAATTCTGTAAACTTTCCAGTTGGATTTTTCAAGGTAAGGATAGTGTAATTTATTAACCTATTACATTATTGTTACCTCACAAAATCCAACTGGAAAGTTTACAGAATTATTACCAATAGGTAAATATACAGGCTGTAAAATGCACTATGTATCAATATTTGTACTAAGTGTTAATGGCTCTCTAATATAAACACAGTCCATTTCATTAAATTATAATGGAAAAGGCCAAGTTTACAATCAATTTTATTAAACAAAATGCATTGAGTTATGCACATAATATCAAAATATCAATTGTTGACTTCTAATTGCAATATTTTAATGCAATATTTACGTTTATTGTCTTTAATTTATTAATAATGATGAAAAATATGTATGCTAATAATTTTAAGTTATTTGTAAAATGTAAAACATTGTATTAATAATGGAAAATATTGATAATGTAAAAAGAAAATGTTATTGATTATGAATTAAAAGAGAGATATTTATTTTAATAAGTTATCACAGAGAAAAGATTTATTTGCTAATCAAAGGACGGGAAGGGGAGGGAATGGGCAGAATGAACATTACCTTCATCTGCGCCTGTGAAAGGGACAGCATCAGAGATAGTAGGGGATTTGATAGTGGCTTGGGACTCAGGGTTGAAACGCGGGTGGCTTGATGGGGGGTTGGGGAGGCAGGGTTTGCTGACTGGGAAGTTGCAGCAAGAGCGGTTTGCTTCAATTGCTTGAATTCTTCTTCCATCATGTATACAGGCTTGAAAAAACGGATGGACCGGTGTGGGGGAGGCAGGGGTCCTTTCTTGACTTATCACTATCACTTGCATAGAAGATGATAAGATCAATTAAGTTCTGGATGGACACAGAAGGGAAAAGCTCATAGCCCTTATCAATTTGGGTGCACAGTTTGTTGTATATGGCAGGCTTTAAGCACCTGAGGGCGGAACCAAAATTGTAGAGACATACATCTGCAAGATGCATGTCAGCGTGGTTGGTGGGGTAGGACCAACAGGTATGCCCCACAGCCCTGACTTCTTGGGTTGCCCATTCCCGCTGCTCCATCTCCACATTCAGTACAACTGTGTGCACGGCGTTTTGTGTGGCCCACTCCTCCAGCATGGCCTTGAGCTCTGTCTGGTATGCATACCCATATGCGGTGTTTGATATTGCAGAGTAGTGAGTGACGCCCAATGGGGAAACTTCCAACAAAATAATACAATATTGGGCCGCGCTTGAATATGTCAGACTGGATGCGCTTTTCTCCAAAATCTTGGATACTGGCCAAGATCTTAGCGTATGATAGGAAGATGGCGTCATTACGGGCCCTCATTGCCCTTCCTTTGATTAAATTGACAACAGTACAATCATATGGGTCAGTGTACACTAAAATGGGGCCACTGAGAACCTGATTGGATAAGATTTGGACTGTAACCACAACTCCGTGCATCCATGAATTCAGGTTCTTTTATTGATGAAGATGCTGCAGAGTCCCAGCTGGAGACGTACCTGGACCAGGGGCATCTGTGGGTCACATTCCATAATGGCCATCATAGGGGGATGTGCTGTGTCACCTTTGGTCAAAGTACAGGCATCAGTTGGGGTCTTCTTGGTAGGGGGCTACAGTTGGTGTGGGCTTGCAGGGTTGCAGCCACAGTGGACTTTGCAAAACCCATTGCAGCCGCAATTTCCCTGAAGGACATAAGCATTCCTTGCTTTTTAACCATTTCAAGAACAATCTCTGAAGTGATTAATTTTCTTTTGGATCTTGCAGGCTGATTGGCTGGAGGCAGGGTGTGTCTGCCTTGAGAACTGGACAGTGCCATCTGATTGGCTGTTTCTGGATTCTGGCTTCCATTGGTGGCCCCATGGCTCACTTGGTCAATTCTGGATGCTAGTGTTGCTGTATGATTTGGGTTAGCAGCTGCCTGTGTGTGATGGGCAAACAGGGCCATGCTTGAGGACGCGGGAGAAAGAACACACTCCTGTGTGGTGCTTGCAGAGGGGCCTGCGGGTTGGGAGTGGCCATAGAGGGAGGCTTCACTATTAGAAGACCCAGTGTAGCCCTGCATGATTTTGTTAAGACCAGGGAACAGCTCGCTGACTTGGTTGTTATTGGAAGAAGACATAATAAATTTTTATTAAAAAACTTAAACTCAAAAAGAGGGGTGTATATTTTAGTTAATTTTATTGTTAATTTTGTGAATAGTAGGATCTAAATTTTAGCCGCACTAAAATGGAATAGGGTGGTTTTGAGAATGCCTGTGCTTCCTAAAAGAATCAGCACAAATCCACTCTAAATCCTTTAACATCCTTTTTGAGACACCCATAAATCATATTTATTTCAAATTCCTCACAATTATGATTTGAAACTTGGTTCTTGGATTTGAAAATCCCGCAATTTCAGATTTTTTAATTTTTACATGATGTCTATGATTTGTTTGACATACAGGAAATCTTAAATTGTACATTAGAATCCTGTATTTCTGATCCATGTATCCTGCATTTGTTTGCTGAGTTTTGTCTTTTGTTGGTTGAGTTATCTGCTTGAGGGATTCAAAATTTGCCAATTTAAATAAACCAAAAAAGTCAAATTAAATGGTTGATTCTATTTAATATTTTAATTTTCACTCAGCTGAGTTGCCGGCAAAAGTGATTCAAAATTTGGACCAAGGATTTGACAATCCCGCATTTTTACGTTTAGGTTCTGAATTTACAGTAAAATAAAACCTTTTTTGTGAAATTTATCTAAATTGATAATATTTCTTCCAATTCATGATTAATAATATATTTTTTATATTATTAACATTCCATATAATTAATAAAATGGTGTACATTTGATGTGGTAACATATAATTAGCTGCATTTTAATTTTATTATATCAATAATAAAGTAAAGGCCAACAAATGTAAATATTGCATTAGAATATTGCTACTAGACATTAACTCTTAATGTTTAGATATTATGTGCATAACTCAATGTATTTTGCAATATGAAAATTCATTGTAAGCTTGGCATTTTCATTGTAATTTTATAATTGTACTTTTCCTTTATTAGGGAGCCATTAACACTTCTTATATATATTGATACATAGTGCATTTTACAGCCTGCATATTTACCTATTGATACTGTAGATTTAGAACCTAAAGGTAAAAATGCAGGATTGTCAAATTGTTTTGCGTGAACTCACCAGCTTACTGGAATACTTTTCATCCTTTTATATAAAAAGTAAGTTTTTCTGGGATGAAAATTACTCCATTAAGTTGGTGAGTTCACGCAAAAACAATTTGACAATTCCGCATTTTTACCTTTAGATTCTGAATTTACAGTAACAATTCTGTAAAATTTAAGTCAGATTTTGTGTGATAGTAAGAATTCAATGGATTAATCAATCACTATTTATGACCATTATTTGACTGATTTTCTTTGCTGTGGCAATTGTGCATTTCATGATAATTATGTGCTGATATCCCATTGGTTGGTTTCTTATCCCATCACACATGCAATAGAAAACGTGGCCACCATCTGTCACAATTTTTGCGCTCTTGAAGAAGAGTTATTGTTTTTATTAAAGGTATTGTGCATGTTGAAATTTGGATATCTGTATGGGGACTGATGTACTTCCAATTGGTATGTGAGAGTGCAGCAACTGGTGGAGTTCCGCTGTTACTGGAGCCAAGTAAAGGGAGAGTTCTATTGTGAGAGAGGGGCTAAACTAACTAAGTTTGGCTCCCATCCCGGTGCAACAAACCACCAGGATGCCATCCAGTGCGCAACTGGGATGGCCGCTCAGAGAGGGGACCACAGGGAGGACACTGGGGACAACTGGGGGAAGTAGGAGTTCAAAACCATTAGAATCAGGCCAGTGAGCAACCAGGGAGTGCAAGTAGGAGTGGGGGAGGCCACCTTGGAGGACCCGGGGGGCACCACATTCTTCTGAACCATGGAGGGGAGAGGAGGTGTGGGGGGCACTACCTCTTCAGAACTAGGCAAAGCAAGTTCCACGACGTCCAGGTCAAGATTGTCACACGTAAGGCTCTTAACCACAGCCTCTCGGGAAAAGAGAAGACTGCTGGGGAGGTCCCAGAGACTGGCAGGGTTGCTACCTACCAGACGGGCCAATGAGGAGATTTTCCCCCACAGGTCAGGGGAGGTGGACCACAGAAGCAAGAGAAACAGAGCCAGGGAAAAGACGACAAATTTAAGAGCCAGCAGTATCATGGAAAGAACCAGCACAAAATTTGGGGTAGGATGGTATAGTTTCTGGAGAAAAAGGAGAGAAAATGGCAAGACTAGGGCAGTCTTTGGAAAATCTTTGGGAAACAGCAGAACAGGTTTGGGTAGCCTTGCTGTTGTCTTGGGGGCCTTGGATTATAACTGCAAGCAAAAGTGGGTTCAAAACAATGATTATTAAAGGAAAATTCAAGATAATAATAGAAATTATAGGAAAATTCAATTGAAATTTTGAGCTTCAAACTTTAACTTTGAAGGCAAGGGCAAAAGAGACGACAACTAAGTGAAAGAACACTTGTACAAGGAGCCAGAAGAGAAGCTGGGTTCAAAACCAGCTGGCTAAAGGTAAGCTTAGGGCAGGGGCTACACTCTAATATTTTGAGCTTTAGGGACACAACTGGTTCCAGGCAACTCAAAATTAAGAAAATTAAGGTGCAGGTGACTCCAAACTTTAATGTAAGTGGAAAATAGACAAGCAGGGGACTGAAAGTCCCCTTGCTTGGTTAAAAGGAATGGATTGCAAAAAACTGGTCACATGACAGTTGGGGGTGAGCCTGATTGGCTAGGTACAAAACTTTGCTGGATGGGCTCAGGGGGACTGGAGAGTTTTACTCCAATTTCCAAAATCAGATCTGATTGGCTGGAAGGGATGCCAGACATTTGGGGGTCAACTGGGTTATCAAGCGTTGATGTGGCAACACCTGATTGGGTGGCTCTGATAGTTTTTAAAAACGGTCGACACCAGGCTAATAGGTAGTCCAAATTAACCAGGGTTTTTTTCCCAGGAAGGAGCAACCAAAGGCAGGGATTCCACAGAATAAGCCAGCACAAACCTCTCATCAACCGTGTGAGCTAAATTATTCAACAAATGGAGGGGTTTGGCGGGCGTTTTGGGACCTTTCTTGGTACAACAGGGAAAGATTGAGTGATCCAAAGCCAGAGGTGGCAGTGAATTTACATTATCCTTTCCTTTTTCCTGGGGTTGGATTCCTCCCTGGGGAAGCGTAGCCACTGAGAAGTTCTTGTGTGCCTTGGGGATCTTGAGTGCCAGAAGGGACTTAGGGGGGCCAAGTGCCAAGGGGTTGTTCTTATGGAATTCCTGTACCAGGTCCCAGCAATTTCTGCAACTGGAAGTGCTTAACCAGCTGTTGTTGTAAGAGGGATAACCTTTCCAAGATACACAATACTGAAGTGACTTGTAAATCCTACGTGAGGCTACTATGGCTTTTACCTCATACTCGGGGGATCCATCCACCAAGGTGGGGTCTGGGGTACTGGGGAGGTCCCCCTCAAAAGGGGACAGGCAACAAGCGTTGAAGGTACTGTGGATCCAATAGGAGGGGGGAGGTCCAACACAAATGCGCCATTACCCTTGTCTTCTAGAACCTTGAAGGGACCCAGCCTCTTGGGAGCAAACTTCCTTGAGGGGACCTTCATTAAGATATTGGTGGCATCCAACATCACAAGGGAGCCCACCGGGTAGTGGGGAGCAGGCCGTCTATTCTTGTCTGCCGCTTTCTTGTACGCTTCAATGGACTTAGTCAGGGTGCTTTGGACTTTGAGATGAATGGCTTTGAGGTGAGCCGCCATGTCTGCGGCAGCTGGTACGCTTGCCTGGAGTGGGGACCTATCACAAATGCTGGGGAGAACCCCAGGGTAGCCTGAAATGGGGACACCCCTGTCAAAGCGTGCACAGTATTGTTGTAGGCAAACTGGGCTAATGGGAGATCATCCAACCAGGAGTCCATTGAGGCATTTGCATAGCAGCAGAGGTGCTACTCCATGGTTTGGTTGACTCTTTCTGTTTGGCCATCTGACTTGGGATGAAAGGAGGTGGACCTGCATGGCTTAATGTTTAGGATCCCCAGCAGGGACTCCCAGAACATGGACGTGAACTGGGGACCCCGGTTGCTGATGATTTCCTGTGGTAGACCAAAGTTGGAGAAGATGTGTTTTACAAACAGTTTTGCCATCCCTACTGAATCCAGAGTGGTCAGGCATGGGATGAAAACTGAATATTTGGTGAACCAATCCACTACCACCATGATGGAATCAAAGCCTCCTGACAAAGGGAGAGCCACCACAAAGTCCACCGAGATGGATGACCATGGGCCTTGAGCCTGCTGTAGGGGGTGGAGAAGACCATTGTTCCCTGGACAGTCTGGTTTGGAGCGGGCACAAGTGACGCACTTCTTGATCCAGGGGCCTACTACCTTAGTTATCCTGGCCTAGCTGTAGGTACGCCTGATGAGTTCAAGCAGCTTCTTGGTACCAGGATGATCAAACAGAGGGGGGTTGTGATGTTCAGTCATGACACACGGCTGCAATTCCTTTGGAACCCACACCTTATCATTTTGGTAAATTATCCTATCCTTGAGAGTATAGGGACCGTTGGATGCAGAGTCTGGAGACAGCTTAGCGCAGATAGCCTGGCCGTTCAGTGAAGAGTGCTGGGCCGTCAGGACGTCATACAAGAGTGTTCCAGGGAGAGCCAAGGGTGGGGGTGCCGCCAGGGAGGGGGTTTGGGAGGAGAAACTGGAGAAGCCACAAGAGATAGGCATGACTCTGACGGTTCCCACCCCGGGGGAAGGAGGGGGAATGACCCAGGACACCCGTCCAGCAAGAAGTGAAGCTTGTTGGTGAGGCAGTCAATCTGAACCAAGTAGTGCTACCACCCCACGCCCACAATTACAGGATACAGGAGGTCCTCCACAGCGGAGAATTAACTCACAAACATGTGGGAGCCTGTACAGTAACTAAGTGGGTTAGTGAGGGGGTAACTAAGAACCAGTACCTGGCTAGCAGCAATCAGGCTCTGGGGAGGAAGCAGGGACAAACCCAAGGACTGAGCCAGTGCCAGGTCCATAAAGTTGCCTGCAGCACCTGTGTCTACCAAAAATGTAGCCTTATCCTGGCAAATTCGGTATAGAGGTTGCAGTAAAAAGGAAATAGGAGAGATCTTCTTTATTCTGCAGGGTCAGAATGGAGGCGGCAGGATTGCAGGAAGAGACCTCAGGAATGGCAGCTGAAGCCGCAAAGACAGGGAGGGAACCTGTGGAGGTGGGCCAGTTAGAAGCCTGGCAAGGGTGGCGCATCACGTTGATGGCAGGCGTCTTGGGGGGCTTAGCCGCAGGGGGCTTTCCCTGGGCAGACTTAGAAACCGGGAGGTGGGCCAATACACCAGACTTGGGCTAATAAGCCAGCTTAGCGCCAAGCTTGCGAGCTAACGCAAATGCCTTCTCAAGGGAGGTAGGAGCCGGATCCCACACACTCTTGTCAGCCAAAGCAGCATCTAAGGAATTGTGGAACATGGCCACTGTCATCTCAGTAGGGAGGTCCAGGGAGGCAGCCTTCACTGCAAAACACTCAACATGAGCGGCAAGATTAGGGGCAAGGCCCTTGGAACGGAGAGTCTCAAATATTACTGAGGCCTTGGAACCCGGGGCAGCTACCGCTGAGGAGATCAATGTGAGGAGGGAGGAGGTGTCCCCAAGCTCCTGGCTTTGACGGAGGAGGGTGCGCACCCAGAGGCGGGCGTCTCCATCAAGTGCATCCAAGAGGGCCACTGATCTTTGTGCGTTGAAGATGGGGGTGTCTTTGGAGGCTTAGTCCGCGGAGAGGCGGAGCTGCAGCTCCCCAAGAGCATCCAGCACCTTCTCACGGACAGCCACGGAGGGGGGGTACAGGGTGACACCAGGGTAATATTTACTGCAGATGTAGGCCGAGGAAGCTATGGAGGGAGAGGCAGACTTCTCGGTGATACACAACTTGAAAGAGGACAGAAGTGACCACACAGCCCACACCAAGAGGAATCCAGCAAGGAGAGATCCCAAGCTGGCTCAAATGAGGGCAAGAAGTAAGCTCCACACCCAGTAGCAAAAGGCTTCAAAGGCAGAAGAAATTGGCTTGTCTATTATGTGAGAGAGAGGGGCTAAACTAACTAAGTTTGGCTCCCATCCCGGTGCAACAAAGCCACCAGGATGCCATCCAGTGCGCAACTGGGATGGCTGCTTGGAGAGGGGACCACAGGGAGGACACTGGGGACAACTGGGGGAAGTAGGCATTCAAACCCATTAGAATCAGGCCGGTGAGCAACCAGGGAGTGCAAGTAGGAGTGGGGGGAGGCCACCTTGGAGGACCCAGGGGGCACCACATTCTTCTGAACCATGGAGGGGAGAGGAGGTGTGTGGGGCACTACCTCTTAAGAACTAGGCAAAGCAAGCTCCACAACGTCCAGGTCCAGATTGTCACACATCAGGCTCTTAACCACAGCCTCTCT